>VWZW01004381.1:179256-285208 GCA_013397115.1 Edolisoma coerulescens
GAAAAAGGAAAAAAAAAAACCCCGTGGAAAATCTGACATCTGCATTGTAGAGAAAAATCAATAGATAGGGAGGAATATAATTATCCCCCACTCCTGAAGGAATTTTTCAGATATTTTTTGGAGCAGTGACTCATATGGGCTTAGGGCTTGAATGACATTTTAATTATTCTGGCTTTTTTTTGGTTTGAATCACCCAAGTACAGCAGCCTGGAAGGGACACAGTTGGGCACAGCCATCCTGGGAAGATGAAAGGGCAGGATTTGGTGTTGGAGCCGAGCTCTTCCCTCCCTTCAGGTGGGGGCTGGATCCCCCCTGGATCCTGTTTGCTGGCATCCTGTAAATAAGGGCATGCTTCCTCTGCTTTGGGAATGTTTTATTCCATGTTCCAAGCGTGAAATCCTCGTGGAATTGTCTTGATGGTGCAGCTGGAGCCTGGGGCTTGTGCCTGGGTGTGATTTTTTTTGAGAATGGGGATCAGGGATGGATGTGAGGGATGCGATGGAGGAGAGGGAGCAGGGGCGGTGCTGTGGGGTTTGTTGGGATGTGGGCAGGTTTAATTAGAAGGGAGCAGCTAATTAGGAACTATTTGGAGTGAACACAGGGAGGAGAGAAAGGTCTCCAGAGAACCTCCCATTCCAGGGGGTTCCCCTTACAGATCGTCTTCCAGGGGTGGCAGGACCAGGAACTCTTCCCAGCTCCGTGTCCAGCTCGATCCCAACATCAGGAGCTGGGAATGATCCAATCCAAGGAGCAGCGTCCAGATGTGCTCCTCTCCCTGCAAAAATCCAGTGGGAAAACGAGGACCCATCCTCTTCTCCTCCTGGCTGTGATTTGGGAAGGGGAATCCCAGGAGTCAGGGCAGATTCTGATTTCAGTGCCCTAAAACTGAGGAATGCTGAGCCTTTGGATCATTTCTCATCCCAGTTCCATGTTGTGCTCCATGTGGCACCATTGGAATTTCTGCCATGATTTAATGAAAGTCATGGATTTAGGAAACAAAAACTGTTCTAAACTTCTTCCTTGTGGCTTCATTCCCCCTGAAATCCCTTTTGTTGGACACTCTGGATGCCAGGGAAAGAGAGGGGGCATGTGTGAGGTGACTCCATCAGGCAAGACTGGAATTGACGGAAGGGATGATTTGATTTCCATCCCAAAAATCGCTTGGATAACAGGTTGGATTCAACAGTCTCGTCATGTGAGAGAGAATTTATTAATCACAACCAGCCAGATTTGGTTGGAGTTTTATAAACCAGACTGGGGCCAGCCCTGCAGCAGGAAGGCAGCAGGAGCAATTTTTCCTGGGAATTTGGTGGGAAATAGATTTATTTTTGGTCTGATTCCTTGTGGATCGGTTGAAGTGAATTTGTGATCACCTTTCCTTGAGCACTGTAGGGAAATACCAGAGCTTGTGATGGTGGTGGAGCAAAATAGGGGCTTATCTACATCTATCTTCTTTATCTCATCTGGCTCTATCTTATCTCACAGAAAAATACGGTGGCAAAAGTCTCTTGTGGTGTATCCAGAGTTTGGGAAGTGCCCTTCAGGTGTGATCTTATGGATGCAGATCAGAGCTGGTGGATGGAGTGTGTGTGGGGACAACAAAACCCAGGAATTTTATTATCTACCATTAAACTAAATGAAAAACCAAACCCTAAATGTAATTTTCCTTGCCCTATGAGGAGCACTGCTGGATTTCATGCCCCTTAATTTGGGGAGCCTGGAGTTTTCCAAGTCCAAGCAGGTGCTGCATCTCCATCCTGCCCCAAGCTCCTCGGCCATGCCCTGGAGGGAGCAAACCTGGCAGGGGAGGAGAAATCGAGCCCATATTTCATTGTGGAACTTAATTCAATCCAGGGCCAACATTTTCTCCTCCTCCTGCTGTAAATTCCTGTGACAAGGACCTCGAGTTCCCCCTTCCCAGGCCAGGAGCGCTCGTTATCCCGAGGAACCGGAGTGCCACGAGTGCCTGACCCCCGTGTCCCTGCAGCCACCAGCCCAGCAGTGGGAATTTAATAATCCTGGCTGGAGCTGGATTTGGAGAGAGGCCACGGAGGTGAAAGGGTCTCTCCTGATGCCCTTGGCCACCTGTTGGCTTGCCTGGAGCTCAGATTGAATTTGGATTCCTGAAAAGGTCCCGATTTCCGGGAGTCCCCTCGATGTGCAGAGCCAGTGGGGGGTGCCTGGTGCTCAGAGACCTTTTCCACCCTCAGCAAGTCCAGGATTCTGTGATTCCTCCTTTTCCTTTCCCACCCCTCCTCGGCAGAGTTGAAGCCCCAGGACAGAGAGATTTTCTCTGCACCTTTTGCTCTCATTCCTTGGCCCAAATCCTTGGGAAAACTGGAAAACTCAGGTGCCAATGTGGGAGTGGAGTGGCCTCGAAGACAGCTCAGAGTAAAGCTGACTTTGAAACCCTTTAACGGTGAGAGTGGGAGGTTTTTATGCTGCAAAACATCTTTGATATGAAGAGCTTTCTGTGACTTTCCTGTCTGAAAGCTTTCTAGTAAACAAAAAGGGATGAAGTGCCTGAGCGGGTGGAAAATTGGGATTTTCAGAGCGCTGCTTTTCCCCCCCATCCTTGTTTTAATTGGAGTTTTAATTATCCCTGCTGAATAATAGCACTTGATAAGAGCCCGGGGAAGGGAGGAGGGAAGGTCATCAAGATAACTGTCCTGTTTTAATATTGCAGCATTCCTGCACGGAGCTTCCTCCTGCGGCCTGGCCCTGCCAGGGCTGGAGCTGCAGCACATCCTGGGAGATGCTATCGCTGCATCCTGTAATTTTAGAAAAGCTTGGAGGGCAGGACAGGCCGGGGGTGGTTGGGGAGGGGAGGAGAGGATGGAGCCGTGGCTGTTGGCAGCGAGGGTGTCTTGTCCCTGCCCCTCCTGCTCCAGAGGGATGGAGGGGAGAGTGCTGGGATGTGCTGAGTAAATCCCTGGAGATAAAACTGCTGTGCCATCCCAGAAATCCTGGGCGATGTCGCTTTGCATCCCTTTTCTACCCATCGGGAGTTCATTAACTCTGCTCTGCCCTGTGCTCTCACATGTCAGACAGGCAGACAGATATACAGCCCTGGGAACTGGATATTCCTGGATATTTCTGCAGTCTGGACAGTTTTGGAGGGTCTTTAATTGGAATTTTGAATTCCTTTTGAGCCCTAAACGTGTTAAACTTTGTTTAATGCTGCAAGCGAAGATTTGTTTTAGCGTGAGCAGGGAGGTTGGAGCAGAGGAGCCACTGTGGTCTCTTCCAACCTGTTCCAGCTCTGTTGGAATTTGGATGGAATTCGTAATGCCCTAATGCTGGAATCTCCTCCTCTGAGCTCACATTTTAGCACTGGAAGGTCACTGATCCCTTCCCTGCTGCAAATGTAAGGAAGCCTCAGGATGCTCCCGCTGGAGCAGCCACGGGGCCTTCCCGAAACTCCCAGAAACTCCCGGGGTTTTTCTCCTGGAGAAAGCAGGGCCGCTATAATTAGGGTAATGTCAGAGGTAGGCAAATACCCCCTAATTGTATGCAGATGACAGAGCTGCTTCAACCTTTTGACTAGTGAAGCTTTCCTCAATTTGGGATATTGTGATCCTAATCAGAGACCTCTCTGGGACATCAAAGCAGGCCTTGATTGCACGGCTTCCTGCCCCAGCCCATCCCTGCCCAGGTGTCTTTCCTGCTCTGGCCGACTGATTCCTTTCTGCTCTTCATCACTGAGGCAAAGAAATTTAATCCCAATATTGCTGTCAGCCCTGGAGAGGACCCAGTGATTTGGAAATGTCCCCGTGTCGTTTCCTTGAAGTCCCAGGGCAGGGGATACCTGCTGGTCTCCCTGCCAGCCTCTAACCTGAGGTGGGGCAGAGCTGTCAGCAGTGCAGCCATCTGTGCTTGGGGCTGGCAGCTTCCTTCCCCTGCCCCTCTTTTGTTTCTCTGATTACTTTGATTGCATCTCTGAGTCCGGCCGTGTCCCCATCCCGGCTCTGTGTCCTCGTCCCTGCTCCATGTCCCCACTCCAGCTTCATGGCACCATTTCCTTTTCCACAGGCAGCAGAGGTGGCTTTCCCTGAGGGAAACAGTTGGCTTTGTATGTTGAAATCTTGAATCTTGCTGGATTTTGTCTCTTATCCCTGGTTTTTCCTGTTGCTGCTTCCCAGGGATCCTGGGAGCAATGCCAGGAGCCCTGGGCTACTCAGACCTGAGCAAAGGCTCAGGTGTGGCTGAGGCTTCTTCCTTGAAGGGCATCTTGGCAGATTCCACAAGGATTCATGCCAGATTTTCAGTAACCAGGCAGTGGAATGAGTCACATCCATTATGTTCCCTTGGGAACAAGGACTGGGCCCGGGCTGTGGATGTGCCGTGGGGCTCATTCAACCCCTGCAGTTTAACCACAGAATGTGGCATCTTGAGACACGAAATAAAGTAAAATAAGACATCTCTGACCGTATTTTTTCCCTTTTTCCCCCCCAGGGGCTGATTAAAATCCGAGGAGATCGCTGCTGGAGAGACTTAACGTGCATGGATTATCACTACGAGGTGAGTGATGAGCACACAAAACCTCATTCCTCTTGTCTGCTTTTCTTGTGTGAAATAATTTCCCCTAACCTCTCCTCTCCTGCCAGGCGAGCTCTCCGTGTTTTCCCTCTTTATCCCAGCCTCTGGCAGTCAGGCCGTGTCCGTGTGCCAGCTGGGTGATGCTGTTTTTCCCAACCACAATCCTAAAAGTCCCATTTCTCTCCTTCCCTCCCCTCCCCATCATGGATCCAGGAGCAAACCTGAGCCTCGCGGAGGATTCCCACTGCAAAACTGCTGCAGGGCAGGGACAGAAAGGAACTTTCCGTGCTGTTGTCCCTGCTTGCACCCCCAAAATGTGGCCCTGGACAGAAACAGAGCATTCCTGTGCTCTCTAACACGGATCGTTGGCACTTCAGAGCTCCATGGGTTTATCTTCCTGACATCTGTTGCAGTGATTATGTTGCATTCTGATAACGAGCTGGGGTTTTTTGCTGGCTCTGGAGCTCCTCTCCTCTCTGCTTACAGAGGCAAACTCGGCTCCCCCTCTCTCCTCACCTCTATTTTTGCATTTGAGTTTCGTATGAAGGGTAAAAAGGAGAATGCTGTGTCCAGCAATGCTCCTGGGGTGAGGAGCTCTGGGTTGGTGAAGGGAATGGTCCTGCAGGAATATTCCCTTCCCTGGATGGACATCACAGCCACTGCAAGTGGCCCAGGCTGTTACAATGGCTCTGCTCTGGAATCCATGGCCATCAAATGTTTGGGAATACAAATCTGATGGGGAGCAGCTGAGGGAGCTGGGAAAGGGGCTCAGCCTGGAGAAAAGGGGGCTCAAGGGGCGCCCTTCTGGCTCTGCACAACTCCCTGACAGGAGGGGGCAGCCGGGGGCTCGGGCTCTGCTCCCAGGGGACAGGGACAGGAGGAGAGGGAACGGCCTCAAGCTGTGCCAGGGGAGGCTCAGATTGGATATTAGGGAAAATTCCTTCCCTAAAAGGGTGTTCAGGCATTGGAAGGGCTGCCCAGGCCAGTGGTGGAGCCCCCATCCCTGGAGATGTTCAAAATCAAGTGGATGTGGCACTTGAGGACGTGGTTAGTGGTGAACATGGTTGATGTTGCTGTTGTTGATGATCTTAAAGGACTTTTCCAACTTTAACAATTCCATGACTTAATGAAATAGAATTTTGCAGGTCCCAAAAGCTCTGTTTGCCTTTTCAGCTTTAAATCTCCTTTTCTGTGTCACTGTCATTTACTTTTACTGGGCTTTCCCCCCTCAGTGAGGGGCTGTGCCTGTCCAAAAGCTGCCGCTCCCTTGGCTCTCACACAACACTGAGGATCCAACTTCATCCCAAGTAAAACTTGGGATGAAAAGACCCTTCAGTGCTGTCGTTCCTAATCCTGAACACAGAGGTGGCTGCAGTAAATTATCCCAGTAAATTATCCAGTTTTGCTATCCAGGCACCTGGCAGCACTCGGGGAAAATCCAGCTCCGAGCCAGCCCCCGGCTGGCTCCACCGCTGACCCCAACCCACAACAATCAGCCCCAATAATCCCAGCTCTCCCAAATCAATCCCAGCATCAGTTCTGGAGCCCAGAGGGCTAATGAAGACCATTCCTGTCATATCCATAAGGATCCCCAGCCTGTGCAGGTAATTGGGACCAGGGGCAGGGGGCAGATCTCGTTATCAATGTCAATTATTTTAATCTGCACAAAAGAGGCTGCGAGAAAAGGAAAATGAAAGAGGCCAAACTTTGTCCAGCAGCAATAATGGCACAAAAATCCCAAAGGGCTGGGATTCACCTGCTGATTTCAGCCAGAGGGAGGGAGAAAAGGGGGAAGATGAAGGTACGTCTGTGAGGGAGGGAGCTGGGAATCTGCTCGTAATTAGGATGATAAAAGTGGGGATTGGAGCGGGTCGGGGATGGATTTGGGCCAGATGGAGTGTGCTGGGATGTATGTATGTTGGCCACCCCAGCTCTCCTGCTCCAGCACGAGCTGCATCCAAGATCTACATGGGCTCCTGTGCCAAGAGAATTCATGGAAACACATGGCCTCCATCCCTGCCTGGACTATTTATTTGTGGTAGGACCCGCAGCTCTGCTCGTGGAAAAGAACATTTCCACTTTTGTCAGGAATGGTGGATGGAATAGTGCGGTGTTGTTATGGTTAAATGGGTCCTTTTCCCTCCCTCTTTCCTTTGTGGTGTGTAGGGCCTTAATCCAGCTTTTCTGGGGCTCGGCTCCTCACTGAGGGCTCTCTGTGGGATTGGAGAGGGGAATGGCATGGTTGGTATGGGAGAGGGATTTTCCCACCAGCCTGACCCTCCTGGATCCCTGAGGAGTGGATGGGATGGAAATTTGGGAGAGGATTCAGGCTATGCTGGAGGTGGAGAAGACTTTGCTGCAGCACCAGGCACAGCTTTGGCACAGGAAA
This sequence comes from Edolisoma coerulescens, assembly GCA_013397115.1. Classification (NCBI taxonomy): domain Eukaryota; kingdom Metazoa; phylum Chordata; class Aves; order Passeriformes; family Campephagidae; genus Edolisoma; species Edolisoma coerulescens. The sequence continues at coordinate 186,185 of VWZW01004381.1, forward strand.
CTGCCTGGAGCCTGCAGTGGGGGTTGCTGGATTAATCGTGGCTGTGGGTGCCAGGAGGCCCAGACTCCAATCCCAGCTTGGCAAAACACCACGAACAGGGAATTTAACCTCCTTCTCCGTGGATTTCTGTGCTATCCAGGCCAGGGGCTCCAAGGTGGTTTGCACCTGGAGTGTCTCTGTGTCAGGATCCCAATCCCTGTGGTGTCCTGGAGCTTCACGTGCTCCATGTTCACATGGACACACCTGGGTGGCATGTGGCAGGGGAAGTCCTGGAATCTGCCGTCCATGGGTTTATTTATCCCTTTTGGGGGGTTGCTGTTGTTTCACTGTGGTTAGAGGGCTCTTTGCCCTGCAAGAAATCCCAGGAAAAGGGAGTTTTCCTCAGTGGAAGCTGTTCCTCATGCAGCTGATGCAGAGAGAAGCTGCTCTGAGTCTCAGCTCTTTTTGGCATCAGGATTATTGAGGTTTATCTGCTGTGGACACCAGGCTTGAGCAATCCATGTGCAGGGATTGCAGGTTGGACCTGGAATTCTGCTTCCCCTGGAGCCTCTGGCATGGATCCCACAGTGGCTGGACCATCCCACCTGCCTGGGAAGGCAGAGGCAGCCGTGGATCCCTGCCTGTGCAAGGGGGGATGTGGCTGAGCGTGTCCCCCTGTCCCTGCCTGCTCCAGAGGGATCATTCCCAGAGCCCAGCAGCTCCATCCCACAGCCAGTCTGGGAAAGTCTGCCTTGGAAGGTTTTGAGCCACTCCAGAGCATTTCTGGAGCTTGCAGGACATTGCCCAGGTGGGCTGGAGCAGCTTTCCAACCCCTCTTAGCAGGTACCAGGGCTGAGCCAGGATTGGGATCGGGATGGGGGAGCACCCTCCTGTTCCAAGCTTTATCTGGCCCCAGCTTGGCTGAGGGTGGGAGTGCAGCCTGGCATGGGCACAACATCCCAACGTGCTCCAAACAGAGCAAATCCCCTCGGGCAAGAGCCGGGCTGGAAAATCCCCCCAGCCCTGCAGCTCCCGAGCCTGCGGAGCTCCCTCTGCCCAGATGTCCTAGCACAGGGCAGCTGTGGTGGCACAGGCAGGGCATGGACATTTCAGATCCCAGCCACTCCAGAAGGAGCCTTTGGATGCTGGTGGAGGTTTTGGCAGAGCAGTCCAGCTGATAATCGAAGGGGTGTTGGAACGGGAAAGTCCTCCATGGTCTCATCTCTCCCGTCCCGCCGTGTTCCACCAGGGAAGTGCTCCGGGTGGGATCCAATCCAGCGATGCGTTTTTCCTAATGGCTGCCAAAGTGCTGCTGCTTTTTAATTCCAGACAGATATCTTGGAAAATTCAGCCACCAACTGGTGGGAACAGCTGTGGGAGCAGCTGCTGGGGCAGGAGCCCTGCTGGGCACCGAATCCACGCTGGAGCTGCCAGACACGGCCACGGGTCGCTCCTAAGGGACCTCACTGACCTGTCCGAGGAAAGGAGGGACACTGAGGAGCTGGAGCGTGTCCAGGGAAGGGAATGGGGCTGGGGAAGGGGCTGGAGCACCAGGAGCGGCTGAGGGAGCTGGGAAAGGGGCTCAGCCTGGAGAAAAGGAGGCTCAGGGGAGACCTTCTGTCTCTGCACAATTCCCTGACAGGAGGGGGCAGCCGGGGGAGTTGGGCTCTGCTCCCAGGGAACAGGGACAGGAGGAGAGGGAATGGTCTCAAGCTGTGCCAGGGGAGGTTTAGATTGGATATAGGGAAAATTCCTTCCCTAAAAGGGTGTTCAGGCATTGGAAGGGGCTGCCCAGTGGTGGAGTCCCCATCCCTGGAGGTGTTGAAAAAACGTGTGGGTGTGGCGTTTGAGGACATGGGGCAGTGGTGGCCATGGTGGTGGTGCTGGGAGGGGTTGGACTTGATGCCCTTAAAGGTCTTTTCCAACCTTAATTGATTTTCTGAAGCAAAGGGATAAAGGGAAAGCAAAACTAATCCCCACTCCTGGAGCAACAAATCTCTCTCAGCGTCGGAAGTGAGATCCAGGATTTGCTTCCCTGCTCCGGAGTTACCTGGAGGAGCTCAGAGTGGGTTGGCCACCACAAAGCAGGAAAGTTTGCAGGATTTTACCGAACCAACCTCTGCTTCATCTGAGCCCCATTTGAGCTCCAGAAGTGTCGCTGCTGCTGAGAAAAGCTTTGCTCTGGCCCCGAGCCCCTGCACAGCCACAGTGCCACTCCTGACAGGGACAAATTGTCCCTAATTATTGTGGAAGTGCTTTTCCCAAGCAGAGGCTGTCAGTCAGTGCTCCAGCCCCGGCCTCAGCAGCTCCCCAGTTCCTGGAGAACCTCTGGAAGGAAGCACAATGTCTTTTGTGCCTAATTAGGGCTTGCTGACTGATAGCTGTGCTGATAAGGGCGATAAGGAAGCTCAAACTGCTCCTTAACTGCCTCTTCATTCCTTTTCTGCCTTCTCTCCGCTGGATTAGACCTCGTTAAGCTTTTCATCCAGCTTTTTCCAAGCCATTATGAAACAAAAAGTAAATAATATTTAGCAATCTGTTCGGATGAATCAGAAAATGAGCTGCTTTTATGAGCCCGGATGGCTCAGGGTGGGCTTTGTTCCAACAGTTTGCATGGCTGCAAGGGAAAATGTTCCTAGCAGGGAAGCAGGTGCTCAGATTTCGTGCTGAAAACTCTGAAGTTGCAAATTCAGACGAGGGAAGTGGTGCTGAATTAAAGAGAAAACAGTAATTATTAAAGGAAGTTACCCTGCAAATAATTTGGGGGATCTTTTTGTTGGTAACGTTAATAATTATGCTATAAAATATTTATGGAGCGTCCTGAGTTTACAATCCTTGGACCTGTGCCAGGGCCTCACCACCCTCACAGGGAAGGATTCCTTCCTAAATTTAATTAACTGCAGAATAATTCGTGTCTCTGCTCCTTGCTTCGTGCAGGGTGGGAACTTGGAGGGTTTTGCTGATGGATTTTGCTGGTTCCTGCTCAGGGCTGTGTCCGAGTTTGGCACAAGTGAGGCTGGAAGGAGGGACAGGATGCAGCCTTGACATGGGGAAATTTTCCAGATTTCCCCAAAACTCATTTGAAACATTTGTGCAAGTCCAGCAGCCCTGGGGTGAGCTGGACACATGGCTGTGAGCTCAGGGCCACTTCTCAGAAGTGACCATGGGATTGGAACTTGAAACTGGAAAATGCATCCTCTGGAAGTTGTGTGTCCATGAAAACGGGAGTGAAATGAGCTGTGCTCCATCTCTGCCCTCATGGGACAGCTCTCTGGAGAGGCCCAAGCTGCTGTTGATGAGTTCTGGGTAAGGAGAGCAAAGAGGGAACGAAATTCGGCCCGTGGAGGGCTGTAAATGCAGTTTGTTTTCATCTCCTGGGGCAAAAGCAAACGGCTCCTTGAGTCAAGGTGGCTGATACCAAAGGAAGAACACCCTTGTGTTCAGCTGCTTGATTTTTTTCCTTCCCATTTTCTCCTAAGCTTTGAGAATTGACCTTTCCAGAGGCGGAATTGCAAAACCACTTGTCTTTATTCCCACGTCTCGAAGGGCTGCTTGGGGAGGGTTGGAAGATGAGGATTAAGGGTTCTCTGCTGGGTTTTGGGGAGTTGCATGAGGCTGGAGGAAGGGCCGAGGGCTGAGCTGGCCTGGGATCAATGAAATAACGAGATCCATCACGGGGCAAGTGCTTGGAGCAATAATATTGGCAGATAAATGTCAGCAGGACATCAAAAGCTCATTTTGCTGTATCTGGACTTTGTATGGGGCTCTGCAAGAAGGGCTTGATCTCAGACAGCTTTCCAGATGAATCCCAGGTCTCTGACATGGATTCAAGGGTTCTTTGAATGCAATTTGCTGGAAGGGTTTGTTATTCCCAAGGCTGGGCAGGCTCTGCAGTTCGGAAGGTGCCCATCACTTTAAAAAAGAGGGAGCAAACGCTTTAAAAGTGGGATTTGGGCTTGGCTTGGAGGATCTGCGTCGCTGGGTTTGCACAGGTCGGGTTTGCTGGCAGAGATTCAGGGATATCACTTCCAGCTGAGCACTTCTGGGAAGGAGTGCTGGTTTCCTAGGATTTGGAAGTGCTGCAGACGAGCAGCGCTTCGGAAAACGAGGGCTGAGCTCTTGGAGCAGTGAATTCCCAGAAGTGTAACTGCCCTGGTGGAGTTGCAGTTTTAGGAGACAGAATGATAAATATCTACAATGATGCCCAGTTAGGCCGGGTTTAAAAAGTGGGAAGGAATTCCGGGGCTTGTGCCCTCAAAGGATGTGCCGGAAGAACGAGGGTGATTAATAGCACCGGGCCTGAGGCAGAACAAAAGCAGATTTATGCAGGGACGTGGTGGGGGATATTTTATTCCAAGCAGAGCAGGCAGGGAAGCCGCTTTCCAGAGGCAGGCACTGGTGGGAGCAGGGGTTTGCTGTCACTCAGGGCTGGAGCAGGAGTCTGGCTCGTGTTCCCGGAGCACCTAACGTGGCAGACGGGTGGGAAGTGGAGTCCCAACGCCTCAAAATCAGCATCAGTTTTGTGTCCAGGTGGACCAGGATCCTGGAAGGGAATTCGGGAGAAGGGAGCAGGAGTGTCTGGTCAGGGAATTATCAAAATAAAAGGTGGAGCTGCAAATCAGCATCAGAAAACAGCCCCGGCATCTTTGGATTCAGGAAGGCACGGCCTGCTGGAGGAATGTGGATGTGGGCAGGTGCTGAGGGAGAAACTTCCCAAAGGAGAATCAGGCAGGAACATTTACCAGGGTCTGGAATGCCAGGACAAGAGGGAATGGCTCCCCACTGCCAGAGGGCAGGGATAGATGGGATATTGGGAAGGAATCCTTCCCTGTGAGGGTGGGGAGGCCCTGGCACAGGGTGCCCAGAGAAGCTGTGGCTGCCCCTGGATCCCTGAAAGTGTCCAAGGTCAGGTGGATGGGGCTTGGAGCAGCCTGGGATAGTGGCAGGTGTCCCTGCCCATGGCAGGGGGTGGCACTGGATGAGCTTTAAGGTCCCTTCCAACCCAAACCATTCCAGAATTCTGTGTAAATTCTGTCTAAGTTCCAGTAATGATCCCTCCTGGATACAGCTTCCACGGGCAGTGGAGCACCAGGATTGGGGCAGGATTTTATTTCTCTCTTTGCTGCAGTTCCAATCTGCTTTTTTCTCTGTGATTCTTCACCAAAAATATCTCTATTTATTCAAAAACACCTTCTGGGATTCCCCCTTTGCCAAGCAGGTGGGTGGCACCTGCCATTTGTGTCCCCCCCTGCTTGCCTCAGCTTTCCATGATTCCCAGCAACACCAAACCAAACCAGGATAAACCAGTGAAGGTTTCATGGAGATTCCCCCCTCGGGGAACTTCGTGTGGCGAGGGTTTGGGGTGTGGGAGGGGGATCAGCAGCAGAGCTGTCAGTCACACGCTGGGCCTGCATTGGGAATATGCCAATCCCCTTTCCAGCAGTAACACAATTCCTCTTCCTGGATTCTTTGCTGTTTTTCTTACGGATTTGTTTTAAGCCTGGTGAAAGCTTCCTGTACACCTATTGGATTTCATCTCTTCGTTACACTCTCCCACTGTTCCCAGCTCGTTTACAGACCACCCAGGACCCTACTCACTTATCTTTAATATTCCCTTTTCCTCCCCCCTCCACCCTTTTGGTCTTTTTCAATCCTAATCCGATTAATCCTTACAACAGCCACTCCACCAGCTCTCCGTGCTCTGCCTCTGCATGTGGCTCTTGTCCTCCCTGGGCTTCTCCAGGGGCAGGAATGTTGGATCCCATCACATCCCTCTGCCTCCCAGGGCTGTGGGGAATAATGCACCGCTCCTGGAACGTGCAGGGCCCAGGAGGTTTGGCAGCTAGCAAGATAACAGAGGCAAGGCTCTGGTAATTATTTAAATTATGGATTTATGAGCCGGTTAATGGGGTGTTTTAAGAAATGTGCAAAGAGAAGGAAGATGACAAATTTTGATGCTTTCTGGAAGACAGAAATGAGAGGGGGAAGTGGGAGAAGAACATTCTCCAGTCTTTAGAGGTAACATGGAATGGTTTGGGTTGGAAGGGACCTTAAAGTCCATCCAGTTCGAACCCCAACGCCTTCCACTATCCCAGGTTGCTCCAAGCCCTGTCCAACCTGGCCTTGGACACTTCCAGGATGCTTCTCTGGGAATCTGTGCCAGGGCCTCGCCACCCTCACAGGGAGGAATTTTTGACCAGGTCTGGTTTTTTTCTTGCTTTAGGGAAGAAAAAGGCCCAGGGGCCTCCTGGGATGTTGTTGGCACCTCCTTTATTCCTACAAAGGTGTCTCGGTCCTCAACCTCCAGTTTGGGGCCTCCAGACCTTGCCCAGAGCCTTCATCCTGATGTGTCCACACCTGGATTCTCCCAATGGTCCAAACTAATCCCCATGGCCTTAAATAGATTAGTTTCCTCTCATCCTTCCTGACACTTAGGGACATTAAATAGTCTCTGTCCTGGTCTTCTCCTTAGCAGGTGCAGTTTAGGGAGAGTCATTTTTCCCATCCATCCCTGCCTTTCTCAGTGTTTGTAGGGAGTTTACCCCCATTCCAGGTCCCTTCCCTCAGTTCTGCTAGAGAAGCTGCATTCCCAGTAGTGGATGGGGGATGCACATCTTTCCTTCTCCTCCAGTCTCTTACTGGGATTTTCCTCTGGGAATAAATGTAATAACCCATCCCAGTTGTCTGGTTAACATTCCTGGCACAGATTCCCAGAGAAGCTATGGTTGCCCCATCCCTGGAAGTGTCCAAGGCCAGGTTGGACAGGGCTTGGAGCACCTCCAGATAGTGGAAGGTGTCCCTGCCCATGGCAGGGAATGAGAGGATCTTTAAGGCCCTTCCATTCCATGATTCCATGGTAATATTTTTTGTCATGCACCAAAGGTTTTAAGCTCAGCTTGAACTTTTATTCCCCCAGAATAAAACAGGATCTGGCCAGGAGAGGAGCCCACCGTGGGCAGAACCTCATGGAAATAGTGGAGCCCTTCCCTTTATTTGCATAGCTCCAATTTCCAGTTAATATATGCCATATCCATGGAATTCCCTGTGGTTTTAAGCTTCACATGTTGGACGTACATTGATTTGAAGTGCAGCTCACAGGTTGTGTCACCTCAGTGATCGAGGGCCGATGGCCTGAGCCAATTCCCAGGCATGTTTCCCTCCTTCCCAGAGATTGGGAAGAATTCCACATATTTTTCCAAGTTTTTTCTGTCTTCTGAATACTCCAGTGCTCACAGCAAGCCCTTGTAGCTGTGGAAAAAGAAGAATCCAGGGTTAGGGGGGGTGCAGGAACGAGTTAATTTGAAGTCTCTGCCGTGGCGTTTCGCTCCAAAGTCGTGTGCGCCAAACTGACCTTTAATCTTGGAATATAAATCACTTTCCAGTCCTATTATTTCTAAAATCCTGCAGGCTTGCAAATGCACAAAAGAAGCCTTTGTCTCTTATTAATTTAATTTATAGGTTAAAGTTTCAAATCAGTGGCAAACACAAGCTGATTTACTGTGCACTGCAGGAATTGCTGTTCTGGGAAGCGCAGCCTTTGCTCCGCTGCCTTGAAAGGGGGATGGATGTGTAATTAGGAGCTTCTGTAATTAGATCTAATGGAAGATAATTTACTTATCGTTTTTGGAATGCATTCTCCAGGAAAGCTGGGAGGGGAACTCAGTGTGGATGAGCTCTTTCAATCCTAAAAACTCCCCAGATCAGTAAAATTGTGTGTGGAAATGTCCAGTCATCTCCTGTGTGATGTCATTTGTGCTGCAACAAAAACCAGCCACTTTTGGGATAAAATTCCCATAAAAGCAGGAGGGAGCCTTTTTCCCCCACTTTAAAACAGGACACCCTTTCCTGTTTTTTTTTTTTTATTTGAAATGTTTAATTTTTTTTTTTTTTTTGAAGTTACGAAATGCCCGTGTGGAGTCAGATATGAGACACTGGTTTTTCTTCCCAGCCTTAGGAGCATTCCCGTTTTCAGACCCATTTCTTCCACTTCCTGGGACTTCTAGTTACGGAATTTTGTAACCAAGTTTTCTAGTCTACCCCCAAATAGCTCAAGACAAAGAAATAAAACTTTTTCCTAACCCTACTGTCATTCCCCATTCCAGGGGAAAAGCTTTGACTCCTCCAGGCTCGCTCTCCAGGGGCTTTTCTCTCTTGACCAATTTACACGGAAAACAGGGATTGTGACTCGCTGCCCTTGCCAAGATCATGGAAATATCTGTATTAAAAACGGCATTTCTCTTACTCCTATCCACGAATTCACTGATCTGGGCTTTCCAAGGATCAGATTCTTCCTGTTCCACCTCAGTCTCGGTGGCTGCAAGGGTTTTTCTTGCCTCAGCATTAATTGGGACATGTGGCAGGACTGAGCTGGATCGTGTCCAATTAGCCCAGGACAAGATTGGATTTCCCACTGTCATGTTGGATCTGTTTGACTGTAGCTGGGCAGTGTCTGCAATCAATCCATGGATTTATGGATTCTGAGATGAGGTGAGGGAGTGCCCACCTTTCCCCAGAGCTGGGCCTGGGCTGTGCTGGGGTTTCCCATCAGCTGCTGAGGGCATGGAATTAAAGCTTGGTGGGACAAGCAAGGAGAAGGATTTCTTATCCTGGAGTCAATGAGTTCCATGGACTCCCCTTCCCTAAGAAAGGAGGACTCCTGGAGTCCTGCTGCTGGTTCCGCTCTTCTCCCAGTGCAGTATTCCACACCACCGGTGAGTTGGGACCAAAATCCCTTTTCCATCCCTCTTTTCCTTCAGGAATATTTCTGCTTTTATAGCTTGAGGGTGTCAGGCCATCCCTGCTCATGCAGAGGAGAGAGTGGGGAGTCATCAACCAGCAACTGCTGGAGCCCCTTCAGGTCCTGGAAGGCCACAACGAGGTCACCCCAAAGCTCCTTCTCTCCAGGCTGAGCAATCCCAGCTTTCCCAGCAGAGCTGCTCCATCCCTCTGATCATCCTGGGGCCTCCTCTGGACTCTCTCCAGCAGCTCCGCATCCTTCCTGTGCAGGTGGGGTCTCACCTGAGTGGGGCAGAGGGGCAGAATTCCCTCCCTCATCCCTGTCACCTGCTGGAGGAGCAGGAGTGTCCCTGTGGAGGTGGCTCTGCTCCATGTGGGATCCCTCAGGGTTGGTAAATCCTTAAGCCAGGAGCTGCAATGAACAGTTTGCAAGCGGCCCACAATGGAAATCTGCCGGAATGTGTTCTCCTTGGCCCCGAGGAGAAGAGGGGAATATTTTAATTCGAAGAATTAATTACAATTTTAGCAGCCTGGGAGAGCTTGGCAGGTGATGTGAGACCCCGGCCTGCTCTGATCTCAGCCGAAGGACTGGGAACACCGGCACAGATGTGGGAATCAAACAGCAGCAGGAACGGGCTGGGAATATTTCTGGGCTCTTTGTGTCCCTCATTAATGATTTTTAGTGTAGCTGCCACACTTTTAAGTTGCTGAAAATCATCATAAAGGGTTTTTCCAGCAGCTCCTGCAGGAGTTCCCCATGGGCAGGGAGCAGGGTGGATCGTGAGGTCTCCAGGCAGCTCCAAGTGCCTCCTCCCTTCCCTGCCCCTCAGCAGTTGTGTTGGCAAACAGAGCTGATGGACATTCCCCTCCCTTTGAACATTGAACCTGAACTATCCCAGTGCACAGGGATTGACGGGAAGGAGCGGGAGCCAAGGAGAGCTTCGGGAACTCTTTGCTGTGCTGGGAGAAGTGGAAGGATAATGTTGTGGGCACAGTTATCAAAGGGGGGGTCCCAGAGCCGGTCAAACCTGACTTTCCTGATTAAACTTTGGGTTTATGATGCAGACAGGACCTGGATTTGGGACCTGCTGAGATTAAAGTTCATGTGCCGGTGCCTCTCCAGATTCCTGCACCCCTGGTCCCACGGGCAGGGACACCTCCCACTATCCCAGGGTGCTCCAAGCCCCATCCAGCCAGGCCTTGGACACTTCCAGGGATCCAGGGGCAGCCACACCTTCTCTGGGAATATGTGCCAAGGCCTCCCCACCCTGGATTCCTTCCCAATATCCCATCTATCCCTGCCCTCTGGCAGTTTAAACCCATTTATCCGTGGTTTTGCCCTGTTTAGTGTCTGTATTTGTATCCTGTAGGAATTTTTAGGTTTCGCTCTCCTTCCAAGCAGGAATAACTCAGGAGTGACCCAGCATGAGGAGTGGGACCCTCCAAAGTCCCAGGGAAGCAGGGATTTCCCTCACTCCTGGCTCAGCACCGTCTCCTGTTTTATCTGCCAGGGATGAATCCAGGTTTCCCATCCTGTGCTCGTGCCAGGCTGCAGCATCTCCCTCCCAGAGCACTTTTTTGGGCAAGAATCCAGGATTTTAGCAGGATTGCCTCGACATCACACATGGAATAGGTTTGATTGCCAATTAGAATGTTCCTAACTTCTCCTGGATGTCCAATGTTTCCTCCAGGGTTTTATCTGTCACCTATACGGGAGCCGTTGGGACTGGGGGTTTCTGGGAGAGCCCTCTGGAATTCCTGGCTGTTCCTCTGGCACTTTGGTTCAATTTACACCGTGGACTGAAGGAAAAGTTCCCTTTAGGATAGGATAGGTGACACACTCTGCTCCATGGAAGAACAAAGGGCTGCCTGTTGCATGGATAAATGTTGGGAGGTGATGCTGCAGACGGGGATTTTGGGATGGATTTTGGGATGGATTTCACATTTTAGGGGCATGAACAGCAATGAGAACCTTGCAGTCAAACAGGACACAAACAATCCTTTAATACTGGAAATACAGGAATAAATGGGATGACAAAGCCCCAGGGTCTGGCTGCAGTGCTGTTTGTAGGTTTGGGAAGGCTGCACCCCGCTGGCTGAGGAGGCAGTGGGGTCATGGGGTCACTGCTGCCCTCGGGCTGTGTCAGGCCCCATGAGCAGCTCTGCCCTGCTCCAGAGGCTGCATGGATTCTTCCACCTCCATGGAATCTCTCACTGCTGATCTTAATTCACATCTTTGTACCAGATCTGGGATTTTTTGGTGCTGCTGGTTAAAGGTGATGGCCAAAACGGGGTGAAATCCCTTCGGTGTTTAATTAAAATTTAATCATTTAGCCAGATCCTCTTGGAGAATGTTAAGTTTGCCTTTCCCTGAGTTGTCCCAGGTGCTCCTTGGCACGTTCAGGAGCCTTTTATTGCATTTTTGGGCCCATCCCCTCCAATGATGGAGCCAATCCTTGGGGTTTTTGTGGCAGGAGAGCCCTTTGTAGGGTGTGCTGTGGTGTTCCCGGAGTAAACTCCTATATATATGTCCATACACTGATGTATTTCCCTGGAGATTTTTAGTCCACCTCCTTTTTTAGGGCCTGCTGGAGATTCCAGGCAGGAATTTTTATCCTGGAATAGTGGATGAAATGATGATTTGAAGTTTGTTTCTCCTGCTGTTACAGAAGAGCTGCCTTTGGTCCCAAAAAATAGAGAATTGACTTCTTTAGATCTCCTCCTTCTCCTCTTAACTCTGATCCTTCCTTCATCCATGGATCTCATCCAAGTTCCCTGAAGATGATCCCCACTTTTCCAGCTGGTAGATCTGAGCTCGAGGTGATGCCAGACCTTGGGCTTCTGTCCTGCAGTTTGTCCCAGGGCTTGGGAATGGGGACTAAGGACTATCAAATCCCAGGAGTGGGGTTTGGCTGTGGAACCAGGAGTTTCCACAATGCCTGATGTGGTCCTGAGTCCGTGCTGGGAAGGTGCCAGCCCATGGGACTATTGGATTTTTAGCCAAATATTGGACTTCCAGCCAAAATTTGCTCTCCTAAAAGCATCTTGGGAAGAATTCCTTGCCAGGAATTTTGTTCATCCCAGTCCTGAGTGTGCCGTGGGCGTGTCAGAGTTACAGGTGTCAGTAGGCAGTGATTAACTCGCCATTTAGTATTCCACATTTTTATTGGTTTCATGGCTTTGGAGAGCCCAAAGCCATTAAAAACTAAAAGCCATCCAGAGCTCCTGGATTACTGATTTTTGTTATTGTAACCCATTAGGAAAACTTGCTCTGGGATTTGCTCTACCTGTTGAAAGAATTTATTATAAAAGATATTGAGAGCTTTGTCTTGTTTCGTTTCCAGATTTCATGGGATAAATCACATCCCTGTTCCAGGGCCATGGATGTGTGTCTGTGACAGCAGCTGGTTTTGATAAACTCCAAAATGTCCCTCTTGAGTAAATGAAACACAAATTTCACCCAGCAATTACACATCGGCCTTTTCATTCCCTTCCCTCCAAGCTCGAGTTTGAGTTCATTGCTTGAGATTTAGCAGAAATTTAGTACTTTATCTCCTTCTGAACCATCCCTCCCAGGCCCAGCATTCCTTTGGCTGGATTTGGGGTTCCAAGCACAGCTGATGTTTTGCCAAATCGAAGTTGTTCCATGCCTGAGTTTCAGGGGTGGTTTAAACTTCTGAAGTTTGCCCAGAAATGTGCTTTATGCTGAGTTGTGTGGCAGGAGAGGTCTCTCCTTTTCAATTTTTCATTTAGCCCATTTTTCATTTAGAGCCCAAAAACATCAGGAGTTGCTCCTCTCCCCAAATTCTGCATCAGGCCTGCAGTGGGATCTGCTCATTCCATAGGGGATCCAAGGCTTATCTTTATAGAAAGAAAGGAATTCTGAGGCACCTTGTGGTTCTCAGCTGAGCATTTGCTCTGCTCCATAGCAGGGATGGGATATTCCCACCTTCCCAGTGACAGGAATTCCATCCATGGCTCCATTGTAATAAACACTTCCATGTGGGAGAGTTGTGACAGTCCAGGAAAGGATTTTTATGGATGTTGGTGCACAAAGGCTCAGGATGGTGGGGTGGAAACCAGATCGGTGCTGCTGGAGCAGGAAAACCTGGCACACAGGTGGGAAGGGAATGGGGTTGGAGGGGGTGTGGGATGGCTGAAACCCAGGGAATGTTGAGGTGCCACAGAGCTGATGTCACAGGGAGCATGGTGGGGCAAGGATGTTGATGTGGGATGAGGAGGAGGAGGATGCAGAGCTGGAGGAACCAGGAATTTCGGCTCCTGCCAGCACAGCCCTCATGGCGTTGGCACCGTGTGTCCACAAGGGAGAGGAAGCTGGGAAGGCATTGATGCTGTTGGAGCCTTCAGCAGCTGCCCCAGGAGCTCCCTCCTGGATGGGACCGTGGCTTGATCCCAGAGATCTGGCTGCTTCTGTAGGGCCCCTGGCTTAGGCTGGCTCTAGGAGAGCCACCCAGTGCTTCCCACAGCGCTGGAGCATCCCAAACCCTCCCTCTGGGACAAGGGAAGGCCTCTGCTGGCTTGTTTTTTCAAGCTAAACCAAGGATTTGTGGGAAACCGGGTGCTTCCCATTTTCTTTGGAGGCTTCATGTTGTTCTTCTCCTTGGAAAGAGCATCTGGGCTGCAGAAGTTCAGTTGTGAGAGGCGAACTCTGCTCTGGCAACTGCCAAACCATGAATATATTTTATATTACCCAGCATGGTTGATCCTGGTCTTTCAGACACCATTTCATGGAATTACCCCCTGGGTATTAAAGCCGTGGAGACAAACTCTTGGCTTTAGGGTTTGTTTCCAGCCCGGGTGCTCAGAGAATGTCCTTTGTTCCTTTAAATAAAATGGGGCCGTTCCTGCGGCAGACCCTGGGCCCTCCCGTGGGAGGCTTGGGGTGGGTGGAAGAATGTCCCCATTATTCCCAGGCACACATGGTTGCTCCATGTCCTTTGCAGGGACAGGAGGAGGAGGGAGTAGGTTGGCTTCTCCCTAGGGGCTTCACCCCAAAGTTATCAAGGTGTTGTCACATTTTCAGTGAGTTTGGCTCTGGTGTGAAGGTCCCCAACCTCCCATGGGCACGCTGGCAGCAGCTCTGACCACAGTGTGCTCGGTGAATTGTTTTCATGTGGCTGTTGGTGTGGAAATCTGTGTTGGGGTGTAGAAACAACAACTTTTCCCTTTCCAGTTGAAAAAAAAAAATCCCACAGTGTTGTTTATTCCTGTGGGTTCTGTCCAGGAACTCCGGGCATCTCCTGCCCGAACGCAGCGACCGAGGCAGCAAATCTTTTGTAATAAAATGGGATTTTCTCTGCTCTGATATCTGAAGTAATTCCATTTCTAGTGCTTTTCCGTTTTCCCCTTGCATTTCCATTGCCTAGAGGATTTGGATGGATATTCCAGTGGAAGGTGTCCCTGCCCTTGGCAGGGGGTTGGAATGGGATGAGCTTTAAGGTCCCTTCCAACCCAAACCATTCCATGGTTTTGTGATGTCCTTGTGGATGATCGGATTAGGGATGAGTGGTGGAACTCCCAAAGGCAGGACAAGGCTTTCCACATGGGATGAGCTGGCAGGAAAGCCGTTGTAAAGCCATTGTAAAGCCATTGTAAAGCCGTTAAAGGTGTCACGCTTCTTATCTGCTTTTTGTTTATTAGAAAAAAAAAAGAAAGAAAGAAAAAAAGAGGCTACAAATAAAGCTGTGTCACGAGATCCCCCTGGTAATTGAGAGGCCAAAATTAATTAGCTATGGTGAATGTTCTGCATGGCTCTCTCTCCCCTTGGAAGAAGGAGCCCTTTGTGCATCCCAGCGAAAGGCAGGATCTGCACATGGAATACCTGAGGGCATCACGGGGCCTTCTCCCTCTCCTATTTTCACACTTCTCTTCCCCATTCCCTGCCTGTCCTTTTGGATTCTTTGGATGAGAGGATTTCCTGACAGCTCTTTTCAGCGTGGCTTCCTCTGCAGCTCCCTCCCAAACCCCTCAGGAGTGCTGGGGTCACCCCTTTTGTTTGATTTTTAGCATCAGGGATGATGCCCAGAGTTTGGCAGGGTCAGGTGGAGCTGGTTGCTCTCAGCATGGGGTGGGATTGTTGGGATTGTCCTGTGCGGGGCTGGGAGTTGGACTTGATGATCCTCGTGGGTCCCTTCCAGCTCAGGAGGTTTTAGGATTCTTTCTGATGCTGTTTGTGCTTCTCTCCTGTGCTGCTTAGTTTGGGATTTACTGGTTATTCTTTAGATTTGCTTTTCGTAGTCAGTTCCATCCTTTTTCTGTGAGGATTTGCACTGTTCTGCTCTTCATCTGCTGACTGAGCTCCGGCTTTTGGGAGTGCTGCTGGAGCAAGTCTGGATATCTCTAGAGTTGGGATTTTCTGCCTTTTTATTACTCAGTCTCTTCCATTTTTTTGCATGGCAAATTCCATCTTAGAGTGGCTGTTAAAATTGTATTGGATAGAATTGTATAATTTATACTGCAATTCATATTCTTCAATTGAAATTTAAAATCTATAACCCAGGAGATTCCAGGCCTTTTTAGCTTTCCACATTTAATTTGTGCTTCCAGGCCCGGGTTCTGCCCTCGCAGTGCGCGCACGAGCTTTTCCCTAAAAACTCCCCCTTTTCCATGGGGATCCGCAGCTGGGGAGCGGAGCTGCTGGCAAATGAGGAATGTGTCCATCAGCCCCGGGATAAATCGGGATGGGAAGTGTGTCGGGGGCAGTAATCCCCAGCTGCTGCCCCAAGCTGTCCCTGACCACTCGGGAATTGAAATGGGATCACAGACACGGAGTTGTTCTGGGATGTCTCCGTTCCCTGTGAGGGGAGGTGTTGAGCCAGGCTCCGTGGGGAGCATTCCCAAGGGCTGCGCATCCTTTGGAAGCAGCACCCTCTTTCCTAAGGATCTGTGGCACAGCCCCGTGCTCTGGAGCTCCTCTGGAGTTGTAGGAAACCTTAAAGCAGGATAAATCCAATGGGAAGCCATTCCCCCCTAACCTGGAGCAATCTGGGAGCTGCCTCTAATCTGCTCCAGTGGAAACTTCCCATTCCTTGCCTTCCTTCCCTTTTCATGCTTTTGGGGCCGTTGAAGCCAAAGCTGCTCAGTGTGAGCAGAATCTGCTTGCAGCATTCAGCACAGTCCGGGCTAATTAAACTCCACGTCCTGACACTTGGGCTGGAGCAACTGCACTAAGTCAGGCTTAAATCCCACAGCCAGGCCTGGCATTGGAGACATATTTCATCGGGCAGTAACGAGCCGAAATTCCAGATATTCCTCTTCCCTGCACAACACGCTGTTTACTCAAGGAAATTAAAGCCAGAACCGTGCATGCTGAGGGGATTTTATTTGGGGTTTTGTGTTTGAAAAACAAAAAAAAAAACCCTCATGACCCTCCCAGGCTGTTAAAAGTTTGTGCATGATTGATTTTAGGATTAAAAGAGCAATTTTTTTTTAATTTTAATTTTTTTTTTTTTTTTTTTTGCCACGTTTCAAATCATCCAGGGAGACTTTTCCGCCCCAGGAACGGGGTGTGCGTTATCCCAGATTTAATTGTGGAGCCTGGATGTGTGCAAAGTGTTCCTGAAGGTAATTGGATGAGGGTCACTGGCTGCCCTGAGATATATGGGCACAGTAATCAGAGAATAATTTCGACCCAGGTTGGAGTTGCCAGTAAAAGTTGTAAAAGTTAATTTTATAGGGGCTGGGACAAAATATCAGCGAGAGCAGGTTCGGGGTTCTGGTGTATTTGCTTTGTCTGCTGACGTTTTTATGGTGTTTTATTATTCTTATTTGTGTTTTAAATGCAGTTTGGGGCAGAGGGGAGGGGGGGCTGACCTGATTAGCGGCGTGTGCAGATGGATCAGCCACAGGAGGAGGAATTCAGCACTGACAGGAGCTGCCCTGGGCACCACCAGAATTAAGTTGCGGGGCGATTGATTTATTTTTACCATCCCTTGATTTCCAGCAAGGAGCAAAACCCATCCAGAGGGTGTGAAATAAGTGGCTTTTCATATTCCTGTGTGGATGAAATCTTCCAAACCACTGTCCTGGCTGAGCCCTGTGGGGACAGAGGCAGGGATGGAATCATTTAGGTTGGAAAAGACCTCCAGGATCATCGAGTCCAGCCTTGGGACAGGGCTCTTGGAGCGGGAACACTCCCATTCTGGGATCTCTGCAGGGCAGCAAGTGCCAGGAGCAGTCAGTTGGTTTGGAACTTCATCACATCTGTCACAGGAGGTCATTTTTGGGAGTCCTTCCTTCATCTGCCCCTAAAAATATCCCATTGTGCATTTTCCATCTGTATTAATGGATAGAAACCCAGTGTCACTGGGTGCAGGTTGCTTCCATTTCTATTCTTTTTTCAGGTGAAATCAGAGAATCCTGGAATGGTTTGGGCTGGGAGAGACCTTTAAAGGCCAGATTTGTTGTTGTTGTTGTTTGACTAAAGTGAGACACAAAAGTATTTCTTGTAAGCCCTCAGTGGGAGGACACTTCCCTTGCTGTTGAAAATTCCCTTGTTAGGGATGATGTGGTTCCTGGGGGAGAATGGGAAATATTGATTATTCAGCCTTTGCAGAGTTCCTTTTAAAAAATAGTGGCCTTAATTATTCTAAGTAGGAAAAATACCTGCGTTATTGAAAACATCTGCATCCATCTGAGATTGCTCTTATCAAGAGAAACCTTAACTGCTTGTGACTGACGCAGCGAATGTTGATTCAAATCTGTCTTTATGTTGATGATCTTGCTAATTAAGCCCTTTGTTTTATTTAGACAATTATGTCTAAACAATTGGGGAGTTACAGGAGCTCTAATTGAGCTTTTATTTTCTTACCTGCTTGAAGATTATACATGGCTTTAGGGAGGGAGGGAGAGGAGGGGCTGGGTTCGTGTCCTGGGAGTTTTCAAACCCCAAACCGGTGAACTTCCAGTTCCTGTTTCTGTCTGTCAAGGTTACAGGGAGAGGAGAGCGGTTTGGTTTATTCCTGATTATTTTTTGTTAGTGGATTCTGCTTCTCCCAGCCCGGCATTTCCATTCTGGGTGTGGGGGCTGCTCCTCCCAGGGAGCTGGGAATGTTCACCTGGAGAACTGAAGGCTCCAGGGGGACCTCAGAGCCCCTTCCAGGGCCTAAATGGGCTCCAGGAGAGCTGGAGGGGGACTGGGGACAAGGGCTGGAGGGATGGGACACAGGGAATGGCTTCCCACTTCCAGAGGGCAGGGATAGATGGAATATTGGGAAGGAATTCCTGCCTGTGAGGGTGGTCAGGCCCTGGCACAGGGTGCCCAGAGGAGCAGGAGTTTCAAAGCACTGCAGCAGTTTAGTAATGGGGCTCAGGAGTTGTTTTAATTACATTTCCTAAGCATATTCCAGGTGTGAAATCCCTAACTTGCCTTTCCTCCTTCCTCCCTCTCTTTCCATCCTCTCCTCGGGCTCTGTGGTGTTTCTCTCTTGGCTGCCACCAAAAGCCACAGCAAGCCCCCCACTGTGTCCAGCTTGGGGACAGGGACAGACCCTCGGTGGCCCCATGGCTTTTGGGGTTTCAGATCTGTGCCAGGAGGATGTTATTCCTTGGGATTCCAGTCGGTGCTGCTTTTGGGAAGCAGGCAGGGAAGCATGTGCCCGCCTGGCTCCAGATACCCACATCCCAACACCTTGGTTATCCCAGGCTTTGGAAGTGGAATTCGTTATTTGAATCATGAATTTATTTCTCATTTTGGTGTCAAACACAGAGCTGAAGGACAAGAGAATGGGATTCTGAGCACTGGAAGTGCCCAGGGAGGTTTGGAGTCCCCATCCCTGGAAGTATCCAGGAAAGATTGGATGTGGCATTCAGTGCTCTGGGCTGGGGACAGGGCTGGGGCACAGGTTGGACTCGATGATCTTGGAGGGCTTTTCCAGCCTCGGCGATTCTGGGATTTTGTGATCTTGCTCTGAAAATGGGAGTTTGCATCAGCAGCAAAGTGCTCTGCCTGCTGCTCCCCCAAACCCTCGGTTCTTCCCCTGAGCTCCAGCACACACCAGTGAATATAAATAACATCTTGTCACCAAAATGTGTCACCAAAGCATGGGGCAGGGATGTTTTGACCCTTGCAGAGCTGTTGGGAAGGAAAAGCAGCTCCCTTGCCTTTCCCACCTTGTTTATCCCTGCAGGACCAGTTATTAAATTAAAAATACTCCTGTCCTTTGGGCTTCAGGTGGTTTAAGCACCAAGGTTTGTATTTTAGAGCTTCTGTGGTCTGTCCCTGTTGAATTTGGGGTGCTCTGACCCTGTCCCTTGGTGCCTTCCCCTGTTCCTCTGTGGTCACACCAGGGTTTGGTGAAGAGCCCATGGGAGCTGCA
This sequence comes from Edolisoma coerulescens, assembly GCA_013397115.1. Taxonomy (NCBI): domain Eukaryota; kingdom Metazoa; phylum Chordata; class Aves; order Passeriformes; family Campephagidae; genus Edolisoma; species Edolisoma coerulescens. The sequence goes on from VWZW01004381.1 coordinate 205,237, forward strand.
CATCCCTGGCGCTGTCCTGGCCATCCCAGGGGACTGCAAGCAGCTGATCCCCTTGTCCTCAACTTCCTGGTGTGGAATCCGAGCAAATAAAGCTCTTTCCAGACTTGTGCTAACCAGGAGCACGGATTAATCCAAATTTAGTTGGTTTAGTTGGAAACAGGAAGGTGGTGTTGATGCCGTCTGGGATGGGCCCCACCGAGCAAAGGGGATGAAGGAAATAACTCCTTTTCCTGCTGTTTTTCCCCTGTCTGTGCCATCCTGTCCTGGAATGGGAATTGGAGGGTCCAAAGCGATTGTCAGTGGTCCCATCCCACATCCCCCCTGCTCACTGGGGCTCCAAGGCCCCGGGCTCTGGCAGGTGTCTGTCCCAGGGGTCCCTGTCCTGATCAAAGGGTGTTTACTGCCCCGGGGACAAGGAGAGGCTGTGTTGTGGCAGCTGTGACCCGAGCTGGCAGAGGATGCTGTCCCTGTGCCTGGATTCCCGGAGCTCCTGGATTTCCCGGAGCCGTTCAGCCCTGTCCCATGCCGAGGGTAAATCCCGGGGTGATCCATCCCCCCCCGAACTGAGCCAGCCTTGGTTCTGCTCTCCCAAAAACTCAGCAGCAAAGAGGAGTTGCCTTGTTTGTGTTTGCTGGGAATGTCAACGGGATGATGGATTTGCCTGGAAATGTAAATAATCCGCCAGGGCGAGGCGTGGCCCCAGCAGCCCTGGGAATGTGCAGTGGGTACCTCGAAGGCCTTTCATTTGTTACCTTGGATTTGACAGATTTTGGGGATCGCTCAATATTTGCCCTCTGCTTCGGGCCAGCGCTGTTTATTTCTGCTGGGAGTCCCTGAAACATCCCCAATTTGTTCTCTTTAAGCAGCAGCTCAGTTTGAGTAGAGGCTTTAAGGCAGTCAATGCCTCTGGCTTGGCTTTGCACATAAATAAATAATCCATTTCCAAATAAATAAATAAATAAATAATCCCCTTCCAGGGTTTCCAGTTTAGTTCTGTTTGTTTTCCTTGAATCCTCACATACACAGGGAGTAGCTGGGGCTGCAGGGCAGGGTTGGGTGATCCACTGGGTTCATTCCATCCTGGTGTGTTTCAAAGGGATGCACCACGAGGGCCTGGAGGTGGAGAGATGAAGTTTAAAATGTGCTGCCAGAGCACTGCAGTGGCTGCTGAAGAAGTGCAGACAGATTTTGGGTAAGGCAAGGCCGTAGGATTGAGGGAGATCCCATTCCCCTCTCCCCAGGTGATGCTCTCCACTCGGATGCTCCACACACAACTTCTACTCCAGGCATTAAACCTCTTGTACAATGAGAGTGGTGCCAAGCTGAGGAGGAGCAGGGGAAACCTCCCTGCTGTGAAATCCCCTCAGCTGCCATCACATCCAGCCCATGAAAGGATTCTTTCTGGCAACTTTGTTGTCAGCCAAGTCGTGGTATTTTGGGGCAAAGCGTGATAAATTTGCTCAGTTTTTGGTGCTGGATTCCTGGGTCCTGAGACAGAGGGAGAAGGGGGAGCCCTGGGATCTGTGGGATGCTCTGGGAGCAGGAGGGGCTGCAGGGTGGTGTTTGTAAGACTAAGAGCCCCTTGGGGCAGAGCTGGTGTTGGGGCAGTGGGAAGGATGTGAGGGAATGTGCAGAAGGTCATCCTGATGTAGGGAAAAATGTGATTTGTCACCTGTAGTAAGTCAGTGTGGTAATTTATGGTTGATGTTTGCTCCCAGAAATCATGGAATGGTTTGAGTTGGAAGGGACCTGGAAGATTATTTAATTCCCACCCCATGACACCTTCCACTATCCCAGGGTGCTCCCAGGGTGCTCCCAGGTGGTCTTGGACACTTCTAGGGATCCAGGGGCACCCACAACTTCTCTGGGAATTCCATCCCAGCCCCTCCTCACCTTCCCAGGGAGGAATTTCTTCCTGATATCCCATCTATCCCTATCCTGGGCAGAGCTGTGGACAGGGCAGTGTCCCCCATAGCCAGGTGCCCACAGCAAGGACACAGCTCCTAAATCCCTGCTGAGGGCTGGGCAACCCCAATGGCCACTTTTTATTTCGTTTTTTGGGATATTTCCATGCTCCCAACAAAATGAGCTCCTATCCCCACAGTGCCTGGAGCCATTGGGAAGCAGATTAAAAGTTTTCATCAGCTCTTCCTAATAGAGGCAGATAAAGCAGGCTAATGGTCATGTGTTGAGTTATTGAAGGGAATTCAGGTACTACAAAATCACCTTTAACCCTCGGCTTCCTCGGACCTCCTGCCTCGCCATTGTTTGCCTGGGGTGTAAAAAACCAGAGTCCAGTTCATAAATTATTATGGAGTTCCAGTCCCCTTAATGCGGGACAGCTTTGCCGGTGTTTCATTTTGGGGTGGGAGCTCGTTCTGGCTGTGCACACCATAAAGCTCCAGCGTTCCCAGGATTAACCCTTTCCCTGCCAGCTGGGGGCTGGCTGGAAGGGAATGATCAATATTTGTGTGCTGGCGTCTCTGTTTTATTCACGAGAGCAATCTGTGAGGAATTCTCTCTTTTTGAGAGTGCCCGGGTAACGCGCAGCGGGGAGATTTTGTTTAAAAAATAAAAAAATCATCCAAGTTGTCACTTTTTAGAATTCAGTGTTCACTGTGATGATTTTGAGGATTTCAGCCTAAAATTTAGGGTTAAAAATGTTGCGCCGATGATATTCGAAAAAGGTATTTTGGTGTGATGTGACACAGAATCATTGTGCGGTATTTTTTATTGATTACAAACCCATAGATTCCATGCCCTGGGCACTTTCCTCTCCACTGACCGTGGCAACTTCTCCTGAATTCCTTGCAGCAGTTCCTCCTCTTCTTCAGCAGTTGCTGTTTTCCATGTGAGCTGCATTTTTAGGGAGAATCCATGCGGGGTGAAGTTCAGATATTGCTGTTGGACGAAGCAAAGAGGAGTTCTTTGCCTTTGGCCTTGCTCTCCACGCTGGTGTTCCCAACGTTCCTTGTTTTTGGAACAAGTTACTGCTCCATCAGCTCTGCAGGGCCTGGATGGCATCCATGGGGTGGGAGATCTGCACCAGAGGAGCCGCATTGCCATGGAGGCAGCTGAACTGGTCCCAGTTCATAAATCTGATTAAAATTATCCCTCTCCACATTTTTCTGCACTGGCTGCTCCATCCGGGGAGAAGCCATGCACTCTCCTGTCCATCCAACCCTCAGGGGCTTCCCATATTTGCCAGTTTGTTCCCAATCCTCGGGAATGCTGTTATTAACATGAAGCAATGGTCAGATCCATAACTGGTTTTTCCCTAAATATAGGAGGAAATTGCTGGCTGTGCTGAACTGAAGATGTTTTAGTGGCCAGTTCTGTTCTGGGGTTTTCTTTCCCAGCGTGTTAATTTTATTTTAATTAGTGCATGGACTTGGCAATATGTTAATCACTAATCCAGAGGTTCTAGCGGATCTCTTTTGGGGTTGGGGCACACTTTGAAGGCACTGAGCTGCCTGTGTGGGCGAGAAGCTGCCTTTTGAAATATTTGATGGAAGGCACGAAGTCTCCGAGGTGTTTTATGTGGCAAGCTAAAGATGGAATTTAATACCAACAAATAGCTGAGGGGTTATCCAGGGAAAGTTTGTGTCTGTGCAGGAATGCTGCACAGAAAATCCAAATTGCCTATGAGCTGTGTGCTGTTGCCCCCCAAAATCACTGAATCCCAGAATCCAAGATCATCAATTCCCAGCTTTGGAACCTTGAGCATCACCTCATCACAGACCAGGGCACTGAGTGCCACATGCAGTCCTTTCCTGAAGGATGAGCCTGCGGCTATATTTGGCTTGCCTGCTTTTTTTATGGAATAGTTGGATCCTGAAGTCTTTACTTTTCCCTGCTGGGTTCCTGGAGCACTCAGGGTCACCGGCTGTGGGACATCTTCCACGTGGCTTCCAGGAGGGGTTGGACCCAGTGACCGCTTGGACGTTCTGGTTGTGATTGGAATAAACCCCATTTCTCTCAACCACAAATTTCCAAAATCCCATGTTCTGGGGGACTGTGAAAATTCAAATTTCAGGGGATGAAAAAATGTGAATCTGTTATAGAAGTCTCTATATACATTTTTGTTCCCATCAACAGTCTCCTTCTCAGCACTGAGTTAGAAGGGACAAAAACGGCTCCAAACCCTGGCTCTTCCCATTATCCTTCAGGATAATGTCTGGAGTTGGAGCTTCTGGTCCCATCCAGTAACAAACTGACACCAGAGGAGAGGGGTTGATTGTAAAGGAAATATAAAATGATTTGTAGTAGAAATGGTGTGAAATGTCCTTATGGGGGGACAGTGGAGGTGGGGAATCAAGAGATGGGGAGACTTCTTCAAATTATTGATTTCATGTTGTGTTTTAGGGCCATCCCTTTTTCCTGCTCCTCTCCTCCCATAAATCTTTCTGATCCCTCACTTCCTTGCTATTTTCATGGTGCTCACATCACTGAGTCCCAGACGTGGACAAGCTGCTCTCCACCCAAAAACACCAGGATTTTTGGTGTGCAGACACATTCGGGATGAGCAAACAAGACAGCCCTGAGCACCTCTCACCTTCTTGTTTGCTCTCTCTCGGCAGCGCTCAGGACTGGGCTGCAACCGTTGGAATAATCCATAAATCACTGGAAAAAAACGTGGCCCATTGCACAGCGCCCTGGTAGGACTCTGTGTCCATCCAGGTTCATTCTGATCCCAAATCCGGATCATTTAAATGCTTGGATGGGCAGGGAGACGCATCGGGGTGGCCTCATCCCGGCGCTGCTCCCTGGATGCCGCGCGGCCAGCGGCGCTCGCTCGATTTCGCCCTTGATTTGAGTACAGCTGGAAAGGCAGCTCCGACTGCATTTAATAACCACTCCTTCAACACAGCGAGGTGCAGAAAGTAATTTGTCCCCTTGCCAAGGAGCAGGAAGAATGGGCATTTTGTTCCCGGTGATTTTACCTGGCTGGACTGTGCAGAGAGAGCAGGACTTTGTGCTACCGTTGCCCCGCACGCTGTGTTGATTTATTGAAATTGGAGCCCGCGGGTGCAGTCCTGAGGTACCTCCTGACATGGAATTTCTAGGAGAAATATACAATTGGCTTGGTTATTATTTTTTCCCTCCTCCCTCTGCTTGGGCATCTTTCCAGCTTTTGCACTAAGGAACAAGATTTTAAATTAGCCTTGAATTTTAACACGGTGCAGCTTGGCCTTGCTATTCCCAGGGTTTTATTGTAAAGTGTCTGACGTTGTGTCCTCGTTTCATCTCCATCACCTGCCCTGAAATGCAGAGTTTCTTCTCGTTTCTTTATTTTTTATTTTTTACTTTTTATCTTTTATTTTTTACTTTTTATTTTCTATTTTTGAGGAAGGAATTTAAAAGAGGCTGTGGGCTGTTGTCCTGGTTTTAATGTCATCGTCCCCCTTCCCTGTGCGTCTGCAGAGCGGTTGTGGAATCTCCCTCACTGGAGATACTCCAGAGCTGTCTGGGCACAATCCTGTGCTCTGGGATGACCCTGCTTGAGCAGGGAGGTGGGAGAAGATTCCCACTGTGGTCCTGCCCATCCAGGGATTCTGTGAGTTTCCAGGTGTTCACATCCAGGCAAACCATCATCTTGGGAGGGGAGCTCCCAATGGAGTCAAACTGCTCCTCAGAGGAATTGGCCTGTTTCTCCCCAAGGAGATGCCACACTCAACCTTCCTGGGAGGAAGAGGAGGAGCCAGGCTGGGCTGGGAATGGGGTTTTTCCCATTATTTGCTGGGCTATAACAGAAGTTTCTCTCCTGTTTTTAAGCCCAAGCACAAGTGAGAGGCAGGACGAGGCTCTCTAGGGTGGGATGGTGGAGCTGGGCTTTTGGGGGGCTTTATTTTTATTGATGTGCTCATATTTCTGAATAATTTGGGATCAGCTTCCAGAAGCTGATGAAGACAGCGGGATGAATGTGTTGGGGTTAGGAATGGCCTGTCCATCCCAGGGAATGAGCTCTCAGGAAGGTGCTGAAGGTTCAGCTAAAGCAGCAAAGGACTGGGAGCAGAATCTCCCCTCAGATGTGGAGTTCCCAGAGGAGCTCCCACTCAGGCACTAAAAAACACGGGAAAATTTCAGCTGGATGTGGTGAACGGTGTTCTCACCTCTCAGTCTTCCCAAGAGGATCATCACCTCAGATCTATTACTCTGTTCCAGAGGGAGGACCAGGACAGCCAGGCCCCACTGGCAGCCAGATGTGCACTGGGGGCTGGAAGAGTCCAGCCCTCTCCCATCTCACTTGGGTTTATATATTGATATGTTGATATATTTATATATTTATATCTGTCTTTATTGAGGCCTAATAAAGCACAGGGTATGGAAAATACTCCACTGGCTATGGAAAAAGTGATGAGAAAACCACAGGGAAGGGATGACTGGAGACGTGGTGCTGTGTATCCATGCCCAAGATCTGTGAAAAGTCAATTCCCCATTAGCAACTCCAGTTAATTTATTTCCTCTCAAGCAGTATTAAAATAAGAGTAGAAATCCTTCTCTTAATTAATATTGCCAGCGTTTATCTATTTTTATCGTATTTGTTTTTAGAGAAAAAAAATTCAGAACTGGTGTTTTATGCTGATACTTCCAGAGGTTTTTTGCATCTCCTCGTTGGACATTGAGGCTGCTTCTCCTCCTCTTTTGATTTATTTCCTGGGCAGGTTTTAGGAAAAAGCTCTCTCTGGGTGAGAACTCTGCAAACCCAGTGGGGTTATGTTGAGAACCAGCCTGGAATCTCCTTCCCTTCACAAATTCCCACCAAATGGAGTTGGGATTTGAGCACCAATTTTCCCTGCGCTTCACCATTAACGGGTTTTAATTATTGTCCCTCGTAGTTATTAACAGTATCCGTGCTGGTCCAGTTAAAGTACTTCCACAGGCTCATGCTTCTCCATGGAAGACAAAGCTGCCTCTTGCCCTGTGTGCTAATTCAGGAAAACACTGGGATGCTCTGGGAGTGGGAGCAGCCGTGTGCTGCCGGATCGGGATGGGCACGGCCACATTTGTCACCTTGGGGTGGTAAGAGGCAAATTTTGGGAGCACAGGTAGGGCCAGGAGCTGGAGCTGCTGCTGTGCAGAGCCCGTGGCAGCTCAGCACAGCTCCTCCAAGTCCTCCCGCTTCCTTCCTGTTGGATCTGCAGCACAAAGCTGCCTTCCCTCTCCGGTGGGAGCTCGGCTCCCGAGTAATGCTGTGCAGCTGGACTGACAGAATGTGATTGCTCATCAGTTTGCTTGATGACTTAATCTGGGGCTGATTAGCATCTTGGAGCCTGTCCAGACGATCAGAAATGATGCAGATTTCTGCTGCAGGCCCCGGTTTATTTAACATTTGAGCATAGTCCTGGCTCTGGCAGAGCAGCAGGGGCTCGCCTTGCGGTGCCTGTTCGCTCTCCACGAGGTTTGGGGTTGGGGAGGGGGCTGTGCTGAGGCCAGGCTCCTGTCAGGGACCTGGGCTGGCCTGGCTTTGTGTCCCAAGCATGTGTCAGTCCACCAGGCAGGGATGTAGAGCATCCCATGCTCGCTCTGGAGCATCCTGTGGCACTCAGTGCTCTGGTCTGGTTGACAGGTGCTGATCGGTCTCAGCTTGGCCTCGATGATCTCAGAGGGCTTTTCCAACCTCAGTTAATTTGTGATCACTCCCAGCAGTGTAGTGTGCCCTTGGAGTAATGATAAATCCATGGAAGCAATAAAAATCCTCTCCTTCCCCTAAAAACTGCTTCCTTAAACACGTGAGGACATTCCCTGCTCCTTCTGGCAGTTTCAGATCATCACCCCAAGACACTTTGCTGCTGGGGGAGTTTGAGAAGCAGGAGATGGGACAAGGGCCAGGACATGGGATGATGTGGGAAGGCTGAGCTGTGGAAGCAGCCGGCTACTGCCCAGCAAGGGTTAAAGCTGGAGCAGGGACTGCTGGAAGAGTTCAGTTGTTTCACATTAGGCCGGGCAGCCCTGGCTGCCTTCCGTGCTCGGGGAGCCGGGGGCCGAGTCCCCGGCGCTAAATCTGCGTAACCGATGCCGTACAACTGGCACCAGCCTTGACCACAAGTGGCCGTTAAAATAAACATCCCCGGGCTTAACTGACAGGCAGCAGCGAGCAGAAACAGCCCGGCATGACGGGGAATATTAAACACCCAGCCAGAACCAAATTTCGGCNCCGCGGCATCAATGGGCGCAGTGTTTGGGACCAGCGCGTGCCGCTCCCGGGGGTGACGGGTTGGTGCCAGCGGTGTGGGAGATGGGAGAAGTCCAGCCCGAAACACAGCCTGGGTAAACACAGGGCACGAGCCCTGGGGTGGCACCGGGACCGAGAAATCCAGCCCCGAACACATCCCAGGTAAACAGAGGACACGAGCCCCATGGCAGCACTGGGATGAAGAAATCCAGCCCAAAACCTATCCAGGGTAAAAACAAGGCACAAGTCCCACGGCAGCAGTGGGATGGAGAATTCCAGCCCAAAATTGATCGTGGGTAAAGATGAGGCACAAGCTCCACAATGGCACTGGGACTGAGAAATCCAGCCCCAAATGTATCCCAGAAAAACACAAGGCATGAGCCCCGCGGTGGCACCAGGATGAGGAAATCCAGTCTCATATATGTCTTGGGAAAACACAAGGCATGAACCCCAGGGTGGCACCAGGCTGGAGAAATCCAGCCCAAAACTGATCCCGGGGAAACACAAGGCATGAACCTCATGACAGCACCAGGATGGAGAAATCCAGCCCCAAACGTATCCCAGGAAAACACAGGGCACAAGCCCCAGGGTGGCACCGGGATCGGCCAGCGCAGAGGATGGGAGCTGCCATCCCTCGGGCACTGAGCTGCTCTGGGATCTTGTTTGGTGTTAGGAAAGGAGGTAAAAGGCTTTATTAAAAATGAGCTGTTTGCCTTAGGTTGGCAGATTTATTTATGATGGTGATTTGTGAGCGCTCCAAGTCGGGACAGGAGTGAGGGCATTATTATGTCCACGGGGATAGAGGAGCGACACATTTATTGGGTGGAATTTATCTGCCTGGAGAATTTATTTCTTTCTTTTTATGAGAAAAGCATAGAAACAAGCCACACTTACAAAACAAGCGATTACACAAGGGCAAAACTTGCCAGAGCTCAAGGCAAAAGGATTTGGACATTGGGATGGGCGTTGATTGGTGCTGCTGGGAGAGGCTTCTTCCCTCCTGCATAACAGCACAACTCCCTGCTCCGGCACGTGCTGCTTGAAATCTGTCACGTTTTTGTGTCAGAAGGGAAACCACTGGAGTTATTAAGGGTGTGCTGGAGAGCTTGCCTGAAATTGTGTCCTTTAAAATGTAGGTAATTACTATTTTCACCCAAGGAAGGCCTTGAGCAGGACAAGGACGTTTCTAAGAAGCGCAATTTTGTATCCAGGAGTCCAAAGATGCCCAAGCCTGTTTTCCTGGCATTAGCAGGATTTGATGTGTGTGTATTACATCCTAGAAAATTATCATGTTTTTGTAAGAAACCCTTTAATTCTTCAAAGAAGAGTTATCAGAATGATGGCCACACCAGGAGATGCAATGCCTGTGTCACTGCTGGAGAGGTGCAGCTCATGGAATCACAGAATCAGACTGGGTTGGGTTGGGAAGGATCTTCAAACCCATCCAGTTCCAGCCCCAGCACCTTCCACTATCCCAGGTTGCTCCAAGCCCTGTCCAACCTGGCCTTGGGCACTTCCAGGGATCCAGGGGCAGCCACAGCTTCTCTGGGCAGCCCATTCCAGGGCCTCCCCACCCTCACAGGGAAGAATTCTTTCCTAATCTCTAATCTGATTCTCCCCTCTTTCAGTCTAAAGCCATTCCCCCTTGTCCTGCCACTCCGGGCCCTCATTCATTGGTCAGGAGGAGCAGAATTGGCTGCTGGATTCACCCAACAGAGTTTGGACATCAGCTCCTCACGGCCAAGAGTTTTCTTGTGACTTGTTTTGCTTGTCCTAAATTCTTTCCGGCTGCATCCTTTGTTACTCAGGAGAAAGCCTAAAACAGAAACGAGCTCCCCTAAGCTTCTGGCTCTGTCTTTGGGACAGCAGCCTGGTTTTTCCTGGTGTCTTATTTTTATCCCATCCTGCTCTAGAAATGCTCTTGGATGAACAGGAGGTTCAGAGGTGGATCACTTGCGGTGGTTCCTGTGGAGCTGGCGATGGATTTAAAACCGTGTGGATGTGGCACATGGGGACATGGGTTGGTGGTGGCCTTGGACTCGATGACCTTGGAGCTCTTTTCCACCCTGAATGATTGTGCAGTTCTGTGTTGGGTGAGCTCTGTCTCCCAGGCAGTCACAGAGTTAAGCGAGTTCCCCCTCTTGCTGCCGGCGCTGGCTTTGGCTCGGAGCACGGTGGCGTTCCAGTTCGGAGAATTCCAGTGACCAACCAGGTAGTCGGCTCCTAATGGCACAATTTACCCTTTGTGAACATGTTTTATGAAAGCTCTCACTGTTTGTCTCGAGTTGTGGAGGGGGGGGAAAAAAACCCAACCTGACTGTAAACGTCCAGGCCACGGAACTGCCTAATCCAAACACAGGCACGAGCCGGGGCTGCGCCGGTGCTCGCGGGCTCCCTGTGTTCCTTGGCCTGGTGCTGAGCTCGTGTTTATGAGCACACACCAAAAAAAGCCCTCTGAAGGAGACTGGTCCTGGGTTTAGCACTGGACTTCTTAAAGGGAAAAAAAATGAAGGGATGAGGGGCTGTGGGAGAGCAGCTGTGGGGTGTTTTTGGGGTTGTGAGTGGAAGGGTAAAGCTCTGGGTCCTCTGAGCGGGTGTAGCCATTGGAATGATGTTCAGAAAGATGTTCAGAAAGACGTTCTTCCACTCTCCAAAGCCACAGGGTTGCCATTCAAGGCACCAGAGTGTGCAAGCAACTCTGCTGGAAAGGTTGGAAAATCCCAGTGCATTGAAAAATGTTGTAGTAAAATAGTTCAGGTGACCTTGCTGAGGGGGGAAAGGCCAGAGGGGTGAGCAGGAGCACTGTCAGGGGATGTTGGAAGTGCCAGAGATCCCAGGGGAATGGGCTGTGCCACCCAGTCTGGTCCTGGCTGGAGTTAAGAGCACGGAAGATGCTGCTGGCCTGGGATGACCCACATTCCTTGGGAAGAAATGCTGACATCCTTCCCTTTGGAACGTTTCGCACTTGGGCAGAACAGGAGGTTAATGTTGGAATTGTTAAGCTCTGTCCCCTCAGCCCACTCAGTGGTAGAGCTTTGGGTCTTGCAGTGATGCTCAAGGCTTGTCATGGTGTCCTGGCTCCGTTTTCCCTCCTTTCCACTGCATATTCCCATTGCTGTTCCTGTTTCCTGATTTATCGGTGGCTCCTGCTGCCTGGTGGGAGCTGGCAAATCCCTCACTGTGCTCATGAACCAGAGCAAAACCTCTGGCCTGCAGGAGAAAACACCAACTGAACCCCAAATAATGGGCATTAAAGGCAAATGTAAAATGGCAGAGGGCACACGGAGTAAGCAGAGGTATTTTCTGGCTGTCTGGTCGAAGGTTTGGTATCATTTTTCTTCAGGATTACAGGGGCTTTCACCTCATAAATTTGGGCCTGTTTGAGGTCATTAATCTTTCTTTACATGTTGCCTTGCAATTGTAGAGCTTTGCCACCATCTGGGATCACATTTTAAATGGAGTTTCCACTCACTACGTCCCTTTTCATGGAATTATTTATACATGGAGAAATGCATAATAAATACATCAGCTCTGGGTTGTTTTTAAACATTTTCAGGGCTTACCTTGTGTGGAAAAACTTGTCTTCTCTAATAGAGAATCATAACAGTGACCAATTAAAGGATCACGTTTGCAATATGCTCTTAAATGGCAATTTAAAGTGTTGGTGAGTGATCCACAGGAGAGGGGAGCTCCGGGCCAGGGAGCGCGTTCCTGAGTCGGAAAATTGCGGAGTGTGAGACAGAACAGCACCATCTGATGGAAACAGCAAACCTGGAGAGGGATTTCAGCTCCTCCCATTCCTTTTGGATGGGACCTTCTTGTGTTGCCCTTAGATCTTGGTTTTTCTTCACGATATGGTGGTGTTGGGTCAAAGGTTGGACCCGATGATCCTGGAGGTTTTTTCCCCACTCTCTGATTCTTATGGATGGACCTTCCAGCCTGTCCCACTCCCTAAACCCAAAGTTCCCCATCTCTGCTGCTCTTGACAATCCGACTCCTTCTCCCCAAAGGCAGGGAGGACCCACAGTTGTTGGTTCCACCAGCTCCTCTTGGCCCCACCAGAGCCAAGATGTCTGCCCAGGCCCCACCAATTATTTGAACAGGGTTTTGAACAAATAAATAGCCTCAACAGTTCAGTGGTTCCTGGTGTAATTTTAGCTCAGGACCTCTCCAAGAATGTCCAGAATAAATAGGTGAATCTGTAATCCATCCCCAATTAACTGGATATTCTGGGAGCAGCTCGGAGCACGTTACGGAGGAGCAGTGTCAATAAACAGGGATGCTGTGGGCCCTGGAAATGTGGGCTCTGTTCCTGGAGTAGGAAGGCTCGGACCAGGAGGTGGGTGCAGTCTGGAAAAGCAAACAAAAAGGAGCCTTCTGCCCCCACCCAGGAGTTTGGGATTCCACCCCCCATCATTCAGTGTCCCCCCAGTCCTCCTGGGACAACCCACCCTGAGCAGAGCTGAACGTGGCAAGGAGGTTTCACCTCCGCCCGTGACTTTGCAATGTTGTCAACAGGAAAACAACAAATTTCCCAGGATATTTTACACTGCTGAGGCATGAAATTGCAGAGCAGAATCTTCTCCCCAAGCCCCCTTTCCCCTCAGGCGGCTACAGCCACCATTCCCGAAGAAACCCAACCTCCAGACATGAATCACTTGCTCGGATTTTTCATGCTTTTAACTTTTCCTTGCTGAGCCTTCGCTCAGCCGGGAGGAACTGGGGACCTGCCGGAGCTCTGAAAAACCTCCGAGCAAGGGCCGGCTGGGGAAAGGAGTTAAAAATGAACCAGCAGATTTTTATATATATAAAAAGTAAAAATATATGTTCTCCATCTGAAGTTTATTTAGGTCCTTTGGGAGAGTGGCGCGGCACCACGTCTCTACTAAATTGCCAACATTTTATGGCCGTGCTGGCACCGAGTCAAACACACATCTCCTTGGCTTGCTCTGCTGTCTTAAACAGGCAGATTCCAGTCTGTTTTTCTATGGACTGAATATTCCTATTGACTGGGCGAGGGGAGCTCTGCCCAGCAAGAACATACAGGCAACTTCTCTTTTTATTACTTTATCGAGGCTTGATTATTTTGATATTGCGCTGCTGAAGAGCCGACCCCTTGTGACCCACTGGATGTCAGAGCAGTGTGCATTTCAAGCCAGATGCAGCTTTTTCTTTTTTTTTTTTCTTTCCTTCTGATTTTATTTGGATTGGAATCTTATTAATAACAGGAAAGTTTTGGAGGGGCTATTTTTAACTGCTTAGCTGTCGTGTGCGTATTTCAGCAGCGTGGACGTGGAGCTTTGAGTGTACAGATAAAACACCCCCAGCATGAGGTGCTGCTGGGTTTAAACCCAGCCTGAGCAGTTCCCTGCTCCACTTCCTTCCCAAACCCTTCCCTACATGAGAATCCTTGTGCAAAATCCCTCTGCTGCTCATCAATCAAGGTCGCTGCCTGTGTGGAGCCCCTACCACGGCGAGGAAGCTCCGGAATCTTCCCCCTGATCCAAGCTGGGTGCTTTTTAGGAATCCTTGGTTGCTGTACAGCCCGAGACAGTCTGACTTCAGGCAGGACACGCATCTGCCCACACTTCCCAGCAGCTGGAAGTGACCCCCTTTATCTCCTCTCCGCTCGCTGCCTCCTCACACGGGGCTGGGGAGACGCTCCCTCTCGGGCTTGGCAACGTGGAGCTTTGATCTGCAGATGCCTGAGGAGCCAGGTCAGGATCTGAGGCAGAATGGACTGGCAGAGAAAGCCTGTTGGACCACGCTGATCCAATTATGCTCCACGATGGAGAATCCTTTTTATTTTTTGGTCCAAAGCACAAGAGAAGCGAGGGCTTTGCTTTGAAGCCGAGGAGATGAGTTCATGCCTCAGTGCTTGGGAAGCTGGAGAGCCGAGCTTTGCAGTTCATCTGGATCTTCCACAGCACTCCAGAAAACATTTAATAAACCTCTCAGCCTGCTGTTCCAGGGGGCTGCTGCTCCTCACGCTCGGCTCTGTGCGCCAAAGGCTTTCCCTCTCTCCTGCCTGTGGGAGCCTGCGGAGCTGTTCCTGACGTGTTCGTGGCACCTCTGTGGGGTCAGGGGGGAGGATATTCCATGATTCCATAGGACAAGGGGGAATGGCTTCAAACTGCATGAGGACAGGGTTAGATGGGATATTGGGAAGAAATCCTTCCCTGGAGGGTGGAGAGGCCCTGGCACAGGGTACCCAGAGAAGCTGTGGCTGCCGCTGGATCCCTGGCAGTGTCCAAGGCCAGGCTGAACGGGGCTTGGAGCAACCTGGGGTAGTGGAAGGAATCCAAGGTGTCCCTGCCCGTGGCAGGGATGGAATAAGATGATCTTTCAGATCCCTTCCAACCCAAGCCTTTCTGGAATTCTGTTTCTTTTGACCAAATAGTTGCTTTTTCTCATTATTTATTCTTATTTGCTGTTGTTCCATTTCCTTCTGTTTTTCAGGATTTCTCTGCCATGAAGTGCAGTTGGTTGGATTTGTTGGTCTTAGAGGGCTTTTCCAACCTAAACCATTCCATGATCCTGTGATTCCTTACCCTCCAACTCCCCACTCCCATGCTGCACAGTTCTGTGCTATGAGCCTAATAAAGAATCCCAGGATGGTTTGGGTTGGAAGGACCTTACAGGCCATCCCATTCCACAGGCACGGACACCTCCCCCATCCCAGTCTGCCTCATGGGCTGAGCAGTGGGTTGTTTGAGGACAATGTGGGATTTGTTTCCCTGTAGGAGAGCCTGGAGCTTTCCCTAGACTGGGCTGGGCTATCCAAGCCCGGGATTAAATCCTCCCTCGGAGTTTCTGCTGTGCCGTGGCAATAACGGGGCTGGGAGGAGGGACCGTGGGCACTTCCAGCCCCCAAGAAGAGCCTTCACCCCGCTGTATAATGGCCTTCTGTTGGCTTTTAGTAGGGTGCAGTTTAGTAAATTAGGAGTCTTCAGGTACTTAGCACTTTAATGGTTCTCACTGAGAACATAATTAAACCGTAGACCCCGTAGGGAGAAAAACCAGTTTATTGTGGGTATTTTTAGACTCTGTTACCAGCCCTCATAAAACCTGGTCGATCCGAGCCAGGGAACAGGCCCGAGCTGGCGACCCAGAATTCCTGCAGCAGCACTCACACCTTACAAATCTGCCCCGTGAATTATGGAATTCATTTTCCTGCTCCCATTTCCAAAGGCGTTTGCAGCGCTGGTTTCTGCCCGGCTGCTGGAGGTGTGAGGGAGGCACGAAGATTATGATGTTGTGCTGATACACAAAGCCAGGGTTTGCTAATTGTTTTTTTTATTTCAAACCATTTTATGTCTCACAGAGGTGCCCAGAAACAGGGCTGCTCCGAGCCCACGGCTCCGCTCGCTCCCTCTCCGTGTGCATCCACCTTGGGATCGGTTGCTGGGTTCCATCCTGCTTGGAGCTGTGTTTCCCATGCCAGGAGATCACAGTTCTGGGTGTAGAACTCCCAGCTGCTTCTAGGATGCTTCCTAGGATGAAGAGATGGAGAGGGAATTTTCATCAGGAACTGGAGTGATGGGACAAGGGGGAATGGCTTTAAACTGAAAAAGAGCAGGGTTAGATGGGATATTGGGATAAAATCCTTCCCTGTGAGGGTGGAGAGGCCCTGGCACAGGGTGCCCAGAGAAGCTGGGGCTGCCCCTGCATCCCTGGAAGTGTTCCAGGCCAGGCTGGACGGGGCTTGGAGCACTCTGGGATAGTGGAAGGTGTCATGGGGTGGGAATTAAATCATCTTCCAGGTGCCTTCCAACCCAAACCATTCTGGGCTTCCATAATTCTCCTCACAGCGCAGCCACAAAGCGAAGTGTAAAGCTCCAAATCCCAGGAACAAGCTGGATGAGGAGAGCCTGGAAAGCTTTTCCCTCCTCCTGGGCTCTGACACCGCCACCTCCAACACTGCCGGGATGTTTCCATGGGATAGGATTATTCTGGAATAGCAGGTGTGGGGCACATTCCCTCTCTGCACCCAGCAAGGTGCCCTGGGTGCTTTGCCCAGCTGTGGGTGCCTCTGGGCACAAAAAGAATCCAGGAAGTTTTCCAGCATCCCAGGCTCCTGGTGACTCACAGGCTGCTCTGGGTCTGTGCTCCTGCCTCAGCGCCCCATCCCGAGTAAACACGGCTCTCCTCCCAGGAAACCTGTGCTGTGCAGCATCTGGAAGGCATCGGGAGGAACACACACACACAGATCTCCTCCCCCAGCAGCTTTGAAAGGATATCTGGGACATGTGAATCACTTCTCTATCGCTGGGGTTGCGTTTATCCCGAAATCCCAGACTGGTTTTGGCTGGAAAGGACCTTAAAGCTCATCCCATTCCTACCCCTGTCCTGGGCAGGGACACCTTCCACTATCCCAGGGTGCTCCAAGCCCCATCCAACCTGGCTTTGGACACTTCCAGGGATCCAGGGGCAGCCACAGCTTCTCTGGGCACCCTGTGCCAGGGGCTCCCCACCCTCACACCCTCCAACCTGGCCTTGAACTTCCCACTGCAGTGGGATTTGAGGCTTTAATTTTCTCTTTCTGCCCTTAAACAATTTGGGATGACAGTATCTCCAGTCCCAGCCCAAACAACAAGTGGGAATAAAACATCTTCATGTATTAATGACAATTATAAGTGGGTGTGTAATTAGTAATTCTGCCTGCTCTCCATGGTCCTCATCCATAAGTGCCAAACACTCCAACCTGTTGGATCAATGACCTCAGCTGGGTCAGGTTTGATTAAAGCACTTAAAATAATAATATTGATAATAATGATGAAAATAATGATGATGATGATGATAATGATAATAATAATAATAATAACAACACCACCACCACTAAAAAGAGCCAAGGAACAACCTGCCTGTTTGGAAGGATAAAAGCATTTCTCAGCAATTTGGGATCAAGGTAAAAAAAATCCCTTTGTGAGCCTCCCTGGGAATGCTGCGAGGAGTCCAACACGGGATTAACTGGAAGCAGGTCCTGGCAGAGGGGAAGGACCCTGGGGGGCACCTGGGGCTGCCCTGACCCCCCAGCCTGGCCGGAGTGGCCTTGGCACAGCTCCCTGACCCCGGCCCGGCTCCATCCGGGAAGGAAGGATGCGGTCTCCTGTCCTAAGGGGCCACAGCAGCCTCCGACCCAGGCAAAGCAAGAGCTTTATTAATCCCAGCTTTGCTAATAAGGAATTACAATAGTTGTGGGATTTGGCAGTGGGAGCGTGCTCGGCTGCCATACATCCTACAGGATTTTCCCTGTTTTGTTTGTATTTTGGATTTCACTACAAATAATTTAAAGCTGTGTTGTGTCTCCTTCAATTAACATTTGTGTTTTCGACCTTTCTCTTTTTTTTTGTCATCGCAGTTTTAAAACAATTCCAGGGAATTTGAGGCTGTCAGATACGCTCAGATAAATTAACGTTTCTTTTTGCTCCACTTGTGGGATTTCTTAGGGTGGCACTTATTAACAGATCAGAATTTGGGGTTGTTCCCTTTGAAAAATTTGCAGCTTTCTTGTCCTGGATGAAAAAATCTCCCTGTGTCAAAAAATGTCAGGCTGATAAAAGAATAATATTGTCCCAAGGCCAGTATGTAAATACCTTAACCAGTGGAACATGTTTAGAGGAATTACACTTTCCTCTCCCAAATTACCATCTTGGAAAGCAGCTCTACCACCACATTTATTTGAATTTTAAACATTTTGAAAGCAGATCTCCGAGGTTTTGAAATCTGGTTTCCATTCCTGGCTCTGTTTGACCCAAGGCCTGACCCTGAGCAAATCTTGGGCTCCGTTTCTGGATCTGCTCCGTTGCTCTGGGGATCTTCCCTCAGTTTAACACCCCTCAATGCTGAGCTAAGTTTAAGATCTCGGTGTTAAATAATAGTGGAGTTAATTTAAGATGGGGTTTGGTTGTGATGACAAAAGGGAAAATTAAAACTCTTGGTTTTTAAAAGATGAATTGGTTTAAAGATGCGTGAAAAAACTTGAATGAAGTCATCGTCTCTGCCAAGAAACAAGTTCCCAGAGGTGAAGGATGGTTCTCCTGAGGGCAAACTTGGGGAGAGGAATAAGGCCAGAACTGTGTAGTTGCCCTTCATAACAAGTTTTGGAGGGGATTAATTCCCTTTTGTTCCTGTTACATTGCAGACGCAGCCGGTGCCCAACCCCATCTCGTACTTCATGCACCGCTCGCCGTGGTGGTTCCACCGCTTCGAGACCTTGGTCAACCACTTCATCGAGCTGGTGGTGCCCTTCTTCCTGCTCCTGGGCCGAAGGATGTGCATCCTGCACGGGCTCCTGCAGATCCTGTTCCAGGTGAGCTGCTCCTGCTCTGCTTCCTGAGCCTCCCGTCCTCTCCAGTGCTGCGCTTCCCGACTCAAGGGGCAGGACAGGAGTTCAGGCTCCAGGGAATGAGGATGATTCCCATCCAGGAATTCCTGGGTGTTTCCCACTGCTGGCAGTGCTTTGCTGGAGGTTTGGTTTCTGTGTGGCGGAGAAATGGTGGCCCAGGGTCAGTGCAAAGGCTCTGATCCTGCAGCTCCGACACCTCTGGGGAATCCTTGTCATTCCCCCAAAAGTTAATTTTTATGGGCGTCTTTCCCCTCTGAAGGGATTCTTCTTTCTGTATTGATCATTCAAGGATTGTTCTTTATCTCTGAAAATGGTTGAGCTGTTCTTCACAAACACCAGACTGATGGAGCTGAGGCTCAGAATGGAAATAATTCCTTGAAAATTTAATGGATTCATATTCCAGTTGATTTTTTGGGTGAGTTTTCTTTGTACCTCTGCAGAACTCAGAGGACAGAAGCTGCTGCAGAAATACTTTCCTAGAGCCCATCTGATTTCTCTCCTCTCTGCCCTGGCTGAGTTCAAAGAGCTCATTAAACCTCTCAGACACTCCATTTCCAGCCCTTGCTGCCCTGTCTTTGTTCAGCATCATTTCAGCATCATGAAATTCATACTCAGGAGCTGTTACTGCTTCCTGTGAGTTCATGTGATGATTAAACTGGGGAACAGCTCATAAACCCCCTTGGTAAACCACAAAAATGCTGATCAGGTTTTAAAGGTCTGACAGAAACCCCGCCAGGCTTGTGCCCTCGCGGAGTCCCCGGTTCCTTCTGCTTCCCAAACGCTTCCTGTTGTGTCTGGGTGCCACTGAACGGCAGCTTTTACCTCTGCACGGCTTTTGGGGGCAGCTTTGGTCGTGTTGGGATGGATCTCGGGCAGCTGGAGGGAGAGGTCTGACCCACGAAGGTCCCGGGGTGTCACTGCAGAGGTGCCAGCTGCGTTTGTGGCAGATGTCACACCTGAGGTTTTCAGAGGCACTGGGAGGATTTTATTCAGCCCAGCCGTAAAAAGAACTCCTGTTTTGTCTCATGGACAAAGCAAAACCTCCCGTCTGCTGGTTAAAATGAAGGAGGGCAGGGTTAGATGGGATATTGGGAAGGAATTGTTCCCTGTGAGGGTGGTGAGGCCCTGGCACAGGGTGCCCAGAGAAGCTGTGGCTGTCCCTGGATCCCTGGAAGTGTCCAAGGATAGAGTTTGGAGCACCCTGGGCTAGTGGAAGGTGTCCCTGGGGAAGTTGGAACAAGATGATGTTTAAGGTCCCTCCCATTCCAATCCATTCCATAATCAATGCTCCCCTCTCATCCCCTTCCCACCTCGGGGTTGCTCCATCCCTGTCACTCCTGGCCAGGAGTCTCCGGCTCCTTCCCGGCTCCTCCAGGGGCCCTAACGAGCAGCAGGGCCCTGGGGGGCCCGAGGGATGTCAGACAGAGCCACAGGGACCTGGAGCAGCCGAGTACACCCCATAAAGGCTCCTAATGACAGCGAGTAAATGCAGGCATCGAGCACCCTTTAATTGGCCCTTTATTGATAGCTGGCAATTACTGACTTATTTCGATCACGAGGGGAGTCTGCAAAGGCAGAAAGGGTCCCAGTGTAAGAGGCAGCTCTGGTGCATTTATAGCATTTCAACAAAAACCTGTTTATTTAATATTTACTGCCCTTTTCTTCATTCAGAATGACTTTTATTGACAATCCTTGTGCTCTGCAAAGGAAGCAATAAAGTTTAATGTTGATATACCACTTAATTCTGCTTTTCAAGATTCGAATTGACATTACAGACAAGTTTTATTGGACATTTTATAATTGTTATTGGAGTCATGGTGGCTAGGTTGAGTGAGTGTATTTTTCCAGATTCCAACTGGCCTGGAGAATATTGCTTTGTCAGGAACCCAAAAAAAGTTGGGCTTTAAAGGAGGAAAGTGGGGGTTTTTTTCCAAGTGTGAACTTATTCTTCTTGCCTGCTTCACGTTTGTAAGGAAAAAGGCTTAGTGAGGCTGGAAACGTCAGGGAGGAGGGGCTCAGCAGCCTGAGGATGGATGTGTGTCCACCATGGCATTCCTGTGGGGTTGTGATTGCAGCCTGGAGTTATCCCGAGGGAGCTGCAAGCTCCACGTTGTTCCCATCCTGGATGTGCACAGGAGGACGCTGGTGGGGTTGGGGTTTGATGGTGGAATTTAGGGTGGGTTTGATGGACACCAAAGTGCTGCCAGCACCTTGATTCCCTCTTGGAGGGACCCCAGGGACCCTTTGGATGAGCCCATTCCCAAGCAGATGCATGCTTGTCTCGGCGTTGCTGCTCCTGGCTAGGAATGGTCCCTTCTGCAGTGGCTTCCTGCCCCTCAGCTTTAGGGTTTTTGCCACGGTCTCCCTGTGAGCTCAGCTCAAACTCCACCACTTCCATGGATCTCCTGGGCACTGCTGCCAGCTGCCTCTGCCAGGAATAAATTATCCCTGGAAGTGTTCGGAAAACGTGTGGATGTGACACTTCAGGACATGTTGTAGTGGTGAATGTGGTGGTTGATCGTTGGATCTGATGATCTTAAAGAGCTTTTCCAACCTTAACAATTCTGAGATCGGCTGGTTTTTGTAGCAGGGGTGAGGTCTGGGCCTCAGAAATGCACACTCAAATGTTCAGGAGAAATCAAATCCAAAATGTGGCTGTCAGTACCTGGAGGGGGGAGGAAGAGATCTTGGAGGTGAGGTCTGGACTCTTATTCTCGGTTCTCTAGAAGCACCAGGGCAGAGGCTGCCCATACCCCAAAGAGTTTGTGGGGTTTTAGGAGGTGGGAAGTTGGAAGTGCTCCTGGGGAAGGCAAATCCTGCAGCTGGGCGGGGGTTTCACTGCTCCCTGGAGCTGCCTCCTCAAAACTCTGGATCTGTCTCCTCAAAACCTTGGACCTGCCTCCTAAAACCCCTGGATCTGCCTCTTCAAAACCCTGGATCTGCATGTTTTTCACGCCGTCTAACTCACAGCTCACACCAGCAAACGTATTTCTTGGCTCCTTGGAAGCCAGGCAGTAAAATTGCACTGCTTGGCAAACGAGTTGATGAGGGGAAGCAAAAGGAAAGCCAAAAAAAAGGCAGGAAAAAGCCACCTTGCCCCTCGGAGCTGGCGGATAGTGCTGGGTTGGAGCAAGGGAGCGAGGGGGCTGGGGTGGATTTGGCAGTGCCAGGTAGGAAGGAGCGTCAGGATCAGAAAGGTGAAATCCATCAATGAATAAATAGAATGGAAAGTCCACGGCTGGTGCTGTTGGAAAGGCAGGGCCATTGCTTTGCTTCCCGGTCACAGCCATGAAGGCACAATCTGGGGAGTTTGGAATGTGGGGAGAGTTTGAAGCTTTTAAATCCCTTTGGATTGGGATGTATTTGTGGAGTCTGACTCCTTCCCATGGCCCCTGGCAGCTCCTGGCGTGTCCTCCAGCACGGAGCAGCCTTGTGGCTGGAGAAGTCCCTGGATGAGCTCAGCCCCCCACATCACACACCAGGACAGAATTCCCTGAAGGAGCTGGAGTGGTTATGGAATATTTCCCCCCCCTCCAGATCCTGAATGTTGGTGTTGCCAGTTCTTCCCTGCATCCCAGCAATCCCGGGATGGTTTTCAGCAGGATCCCTCTCTGGAGCAGAGGGATGACAATGCCAGGAGTGAGGCACAATTCCAGCCCTGCAGCAGGCAGATAAAACCTCCACAGCCAAAACCCCTCCAAGGTTCAGAGCCCAGAGAAGGAACCCCCCCCAAGGCAGCTCCCGGGATCCAGCCAAGGAACGGGGGGACCTCGGGAGCTGGAGAAGGATGGGGGGACCCGCTGGGAGAGGGACTCTGAAGGGGAATGTGGCAGAAAGCTCCGGCTCTGTTCCCTTGGAAAACGAGCTCCCAGCACTACCCTTGCCCAGATGGGCACTGCACCGGGGACATGCAGCCCCTGAGAGCTGGGAATGTGCAGGAGAGAGAGAGAGCAAAGTCATTTTCCTCCTCTTTTTTTTTTCTTTTCAGGCAGAAAACAGTTGTTGAACAGATATTTTCTGGCCTTCTTTTTTTTTTTTTTCCTCCTTGGCTTGGCCAAACCCCAACCTCTTAAAAATTTTGATGGAAACGGACGTTTCCCTCGGGTTGATTTTGTTCCCATCTCTCCAGGAAGGCAGGGGAGGCCAAGTGGGGGTTTCCCCCGCTCTTTTTTGGGAGGGGAGGACCGAGCCCCCCGTTGTCCCAGCGCTGCCTCTGCCACACCACGAGATGCTGGAGGGATGAGCTGCCCCTGCAGCCACACACACACACAAATTGGATCAGGCTGCTGCCGTGCCACAGCTGCAAGAGATTGTGTTGCTGACTTCGGAGGTAGCAGAGGTCACAGCAGCAGCCTGGAGAGAGGGAACAAAAATTAACCAGCCCCCCGCCTTCCCTGCAGAAAGTGTCTGAATCCAGTGTTTGTTTTCACTTGTCAGATCCGAGCTGGGGTTTGCTCTCATTGCAGGGCTGGTGTAAATCAGGGGTGTCTCCAGCAGGATTAGTGGGGTTACGCAAGCGCCGGGCTCGTGGCAGGAGGATCAGGCCCTTCGTTAGGGCTGTAGTTGTGCACCCACGGGACTCGGGCACTGCCCAAGGAGGCGTTTTTCTGTATTGGTGCCCAATTCACAGGAGGATGGAGCAGCCAGAAAATTCAGGAGTTGCTCTGCAGTTCACACAGTCCCAGAATGGTTTGGGTTGGAAGGGACCTTAAAGCCCATCCAGTGCCACCCCTGCCGTGGGCAGGGACACCTTCCGCTATGCCAGGGTGCTCTGAGCCCCGTCCAACCTGGCCTTGGACACTTCCAGGGATCCAGGGGCAGCCAGAGCTGCTCTGGGCACCCTGTGCCAGGGCCTCAGCACCCTCACAGGGAGGAATTCCTTCCTGATAACCAATATAAATCTGCTTTCTTTCCATTTAAATCCATTCCCCCATGTCCTATCACTCCATGCCCCTGTAAAAAGTCCCTTTCCTGCTTTTTTATAAATCCCTAAGGATGCTGGGGAGCGTGGTCCCCCTGGCCCGGCAGGGTGGGACTGGGTGGGTGTCACTGCCTGGGCTGGGCAGGGGCTCCCCTGTGAGAACAGAGGAAATTCAGCCTTCACCGAAATCCAAACCTTGTTGATTTTGTTGTGGTTTAGAAAGAAAGAACAAACAGAGAATCCCAGGCAAACAGCAGAACACGACTGGAGGAATGGATCCATGGAAAAGAGTTTTGCAGTTCAGTTGTTTAAAAATCCGCTTTGGACTCGGGTGAGAGATGGAAGATGCAGGGAGAGAGATTCAGAGGTTCTTTGGGAATGTTGGAGCTTTGGGCTGGGATTATGGAGGTTGATCCCCAGCCCTGTGCACCCATCCTGGTCCCGGGGCGAGGGTGGCCGGGGTGTCCCTGCCCCTCACTCCCTCCTGGATCCCCCAGACCCCCTCCCTCAGCCCTGGCGCTGCTCCAGCTCAGCTTTTCTCCACAGCAAAACAAAAGGAATGTGGAATCAAAGCAGTTACGGGGCAGATTTTCTGTTACATTTAAGCCCCCTTAAATTAAATACCAAGCTGTACACCCCCCAACAAGAAACATTCGGAGTTAAGCAGGCAGAACCCAAACTATTTAATCACTCTGATATTTGATTTCACATCCAGCTTGATAGGATCTGCTGTGCCAGACACGGCAATAGCAGCACATACCACCCCAAACCAGTAAATAACACTGCTCCCATAATGGGGTCTGGGATTAGTTAGCAACAAGTTAAGTCCTTGCATTCTGCAGTAGTCAGAGGGACTGGGAAACACTTACTGGGAGCCATAGGAGTGCATTTAATTAGCTCCTGATTCAGGGCGCTGGGGGTTTTTTCTCCTCTCTTTTTTTTTTTTTTTTTGAAATCATTAAATAAAGTGTCACCCCAAGCCAGTGCTGTAAACTCTATTTTGATTGTGGCTGCAATAACCCCTTTGGGCGTCATTCAGATTGTACTAAACAGTTTCTGGAGAGTGCTGGTTTCTCTCAAAATAAACCCGAGTCCGGCTTTGACAAGCTCTAATGAAAAACAAATTGTTATATTACTTAGAAAAATAATTTGAAGGAAGTCTGAATTAGTTGTAAAGGTGGAAAAGGTTCAGCTACTTGAAAATAGAAATTTGGAAGGTATTTATTTTAACCATTAAGCCAGTGGCCTTGAAATACAGCCTTGTTTGTTCCAGAATGCTCCTAACGAGAGCCATGAATCATGCTGTTAATCAGTATGGGAACTTGATTAATTGGAGAGGGGACCGGCAGTGACTCCAACGGGCGGAGCCGCCTGGCAGCAGCTGAGCCTGGAGCTGGGCTCATTTACCATCACTCATCCTGCTGGCACGCCAGGGGCTTTGGAGGCATCCCACAGCCTCGGGCTTGGGGCTTTTTAAACTTGGGAATCAAGCATGGCTCTTCGGGACTCTGTCAGCCCCGGATTCCTGGTGCCTCTGCTTTTGCTTGGCTCGGAAGGGGCTGATTTTCCTTGGAGCAGGGTTTGGAGTGTCTCTGGTTATCCCATCCAGCCTAGGATGGCTGTCAGCTCACCTTTGCTACTGCTCCTGGCTTTGCTGTTAAACCTGAGAGGGAGATTTGACGCCCAGCCATGAAATCAGATTTGCATGGGAGGCCCCCGGGGTGGGAAGCGCTGCCATGGCTGTAAAAATGCAGCAGGAAGGTCAGGATTCGTTTTCACTCCCGACTGGGGCTCTTGGGTTTGGGGCCAGCAGGAGCTGCAGTGGGTTTGGCCGTCCACAAGCACGGGATGGGTTTAGGGCCGCGTGTGGCAGCAGGGAGGGGAGGCAGGGATGAGTTCCAGCAGAGTTTCAGGTTCCTGCTGGAAGCTGCCACACGTGCCGGGCTGGCCCAGTGCTGGTGGCCCACTTTGGTGCCACCTCTGTGCCAGAGAGCCCCAGGGACAGGGTGGGCCACGGTGTCCCTGGGCATACTGCTGAGCACCGACTCTGAAGTCACCGGCTGGATGCTTAAACTGCAAGATTTGCTTGAATGTAGTGGAAACTCACCCAGTCCTGGCGTGTTGGCCACGTTACAGCTTTCCAGAGTGCTTCAGGTCCCTCTTTCTGTGCTGCTCCCTGTCTGCTCTTCCTGGTCTGGGAACACCTTCCAGAGCCGATGGAATGATGTGGCTGACAGGGAGCCTTCCCAAGGGAAGAGCCTGAGGAGGATTCCACCTCCCTGGGCTCTGGGGCAGCTCAAGGTGGTTGGTTTTTCTCCCTGTTGGAATTTTGCACCTGATTTTCAGAATTCCTCCATGCTCCAGAACCTTTGTGTCCTCCAGCAGAATTCCTAGGTGCTTGGGCTGGATGGGGAAAATCGATGCCAAGGATGCTGTCGGTGCAACGATCCGAGCTGGCCAGGCTGCAGGAGCTTCCAACAGCTGCACTTCCCAGATGGGAGTCAGCATTTGGGCCCAGGCTGGGAGATAAAGGATGTGTTGCACATGTGAGCGCAGGGGCTGTGAGTGAGGGCAGAAAACATTTCTGTGCGATGAGAGCCAGAGCAGCTGGAAACCAGAGATGTTCCTGGTGTCCATGACATGATCTTCACCATGCTCTGGTACCATATTTCCAGGGATAATCATTTATTTACGTTTAGGTGTAGCTGCTGAAGCTGAGTAAAACCATCACAAGCCATTCCTGTGCCCAAGCCAGAGCAGTCGCCCACTAAAACATGTCAAATATCTTTAAATATCTGTGAATTTCTCCAGTTTCAGTGCAGTGGTTTGAAGAGATGGTGAAGTTCTTCCAAGTTTAATCCCATTTTCTGTCCCTTAGTCCTGATCTGAACTGG
Source organism: Edolisoma coerulescens (assembly GCA_013397115.1). Taxonomy (NCBI): domain Eukaryota; kingdom Metazoa; phylum Chordata; class Aves; order Passeriformes; family Campephagidae; genus Edolisoma; species Edolisoma coerulescens. The sequence goes on from VWZW01004381.1 coordinate 231,576, forward strand.
TCCCTTTGCACCTTCCCAGCTCTTGGCTCTCATTGAGCCTTTGCTGTTCAGCAGGGTGACAGTGGTGGGATTTGGGATCTTGGATCTCTCCTCCCACCAGCAAGATGACAGGACCTTTAAATAATGTTTTCTATTCCATTTCAACAAAAAAAAGAAAAAAGATGAAATCAGAACAGCCGTAACTGGAAACAGATGGCAGATGAGAACTTCTTTTAAGGGGAATTTTTAATACATTTATTATGAAGAAAATCATTTATTGGTGTCAGAGATGGACGTGTGAAGACAGAATGTGCCCATGTGAGGAGTGGAAGGGGCTGGAGCGGGATGGTGCCTTTGGTGTGGTGTTCTTGGAGTGAGGGGAGGATTTTGCTGCTGGTAAAGTGACTTTCCTGGCTGAAAGGAGATTTCTTCCCATCCCTGCTCCTTAATCTTCCCTCTGGTACCACTGGCTGTTGGAGCAGTTTCGATTACACTCTTACTGTGGGTTCCTGGCATGGTTTTCTTTTTTCATGGAATGGTTTGGGTTGGAAGAGACCTTCAAGCTCATCCAATTCCAACCCCAACACCTTCCAGTATCCCAGGCTGCTCCAAGCCCCGTCCAGCCTGGCCTTGGACGCTTCCAGGGATCCAGGGGCAGCCACAGCTTCTCTGGGAACCTGTGCCTTCTGTCTTCCCAGGAGGTCAACTTAGGGTTTTTTAAAATTAATTTTCATATTCCAGTCAGTTCTGTCCTGTCCAGTTAAATGAGTGTGTGCTTTTTGCCTGTGGATAATGGGGATTTGAGCCCACCTTGTGTCAGCTGGATGTGTAAAAGCATCCACAGACAAAGGAGGAAGTTTTCCCAGTCCCACTCACACAAAGATTGGACAGCTTTAATTAAAGCCATTTAAACAAATCCCACATCATTTCAGAGGATGGATCTTGGTGTCCGAGCTGCTCAGGGATGGAGGTGAAGATAGATTTTCTCTTTTCCTGCATTAATGAGAATAACTCTTCTGCTTTTCTGGGTTTTAATGTTCCTGCAAAACGCTGCTGCCTCCAGAGAGGTTTTATTTTGCTTTGGAAGCGTTGGGATGAGGCTGCAGCCCTGGGATGCTTTAGCCCACACGCAGTTTACACAGCTGCAGCATCCCGTTCCCCAGGCTCCAGCAGGGCTGTTATCTCTTTGGTGATGCAACAGCCAGAAATTGCAGGAAACCTGTGTCACTCATTACTTTCATCTTCCTATAAAAACTGGGGTTTTTGGAGCTGTGACTCAGAGATTAGTGCAGGATACTCTTGGAGCAGCTGGGGTTCGTTTGGTGCTGTGCCGGGACAGGCTCCTTCCCCTGAACGTGGGATGGAGACGCTGGGCCGTGGTCAGTGGTGGTCCTTCCCTGGAGAATTGTTTGCAAACCCCAATCTCACTTTCCCTTTTGCTGGGAACAACATTCCCAACAGGTTGTGGCATCCCCATCCCTGGAAGTGTCCAAGGCTAGGTTGGACGGGGCTTGGAACAACCCGGGCTAGTGGAAGGTGTCTCTGCCCACGACAGGGGGTTGGAGATGATCTTTAAGGTTCTTTCCAACCCAAACCATTCCGTGGTTCCATGATTTCTGCTGGCATTGTGCAGAGGGTCCTGGATTTTTCTTGCTGCTCTGAACCCTGAGCTGAGCCCCAGAATACCTCGATGCAGGCAGGCGTTTGCAGCACGAGGTCTCACCTCTCCTGCTTTCCTCTGAGGGACTCTTGGATTTTAATTCCATCTCTGCCAGGAGCACGGTGCTGGTTTGCCCACGTTCCTGAGTAACTTTTTCCACACATGAAACCCCCTCTGGAGTCAGGTTAAGCTCAACAGGAACCACGTGGGTTTGGTCTGGGCTTAGTGTCCACACGTGGAGCTGTTCAGGGAGAGAAGTGGCACTTTAAATTTACACCCTGCTCCGATTAGAAAAGCTTGGAAGCAGGGAGAAATCCCAGATCGGTGCCAGTTTTGGAAAGGCTGAGAAAGCAAGTGCCCTCCTTGCACAAATCATGGATACAAGGAAGTCTGGGAGAAAAATACACAAAAAGAGCAGTTTGGGAATGTTCTGTCCCAAATTTTGGCCAGTGTGGCATGGCAGTGATGGTTGGGATGGCTCATGGATGGATTCCCTGCACTTCGTGAGTGAACAAGCAGAAAGGGACGGGTATTCCATAGAATCCTGGAATTTTTTTGGTTGGAAGGGAGCTTAAAGCTCATCTTGGGCAGGGACACCTTCCACTAGACCAGGTTCTAATCATGGTCACCCTGAGAGAAGCTGCCAAATTCCAGGAGCAGGAGCAAACTCAGATACCTCAGTCAACAGAAATTTCAACATTTCCTCTGGAAAAACCAATCAGATTGCATGGATTGTTTGGATGGGACTGGGAATGGCAGGAACGGAGAGTGGGAAAGAGACAGGGATTACTTTTATGGCATCAATAATGTCGTTTATTCCATAGCCAGCCATTGAAAAGCAGTTGTAATCCCCACACAAATCCCTCTGGAGCAACAAGGGCAAATCTGCCAGTTCTCCTCGTCCAACACGGATCATTCCTGCAGCCAGAAACTTCAGAGGGAGCAGAGCCAAGGTAAAAGGGTCAGGGGCTCCTGGGGGGAAACCCAAGGCATCCCAGTCAGCTCCATCTCTGGGATTCCAGGGACAGAGGGATTGTGCTGGAGACACTGCAGGGCCGATATTGCAGGGACAGTGGGGTCCTAAAGATGAAGAGAGATCATTTTCCTGGGGTTATTTGGAAAAAATGTGATCACAGATAAGACCTGGAGCTTCAAAATGTTGTGTTCCTTCCCAATTCCCCTTCTCCACCCTGCCAGGAAGGGATCAAGTCCTGGTTGGGCAGTCTCAGGTCTTGGTTGCCATCAGTGAGAGGGTCCTTGGTACTGCAAAATCTCTGCTGGAGGGTTTTCCTCTGGCCCCTGAAGCCCAGGGAAAGGGAGATGTTTTCATGGAAATCTGTTCCTCAACCGTCTTGGCAGCCAAACCTGAAAGGATTGGAGTTTTTTGCCCCCAACTCCACGTTTATGGCCCGTGTGAAACCCCACCTGTGATCACCACATGCGGCCTCTGCGAGACTGCAGTAAATTAAAGCACCACAGGGAATTTGAAGGAATACATCCTCTTCCTTCTTGGAGTCAGGTTACAGCGACCTCGGAACATCTGGACACAGTGTCTCCGGGCTCCCAGAGGTTCTGCTGCATTAATGGTTCATCTGCCTTTGTTAAATTCCCGGCCTTTTCCCTTCCTCGTTGCCTCCCTTGGATTCAGGGTTGCTCTCCGTGTTCCCAGCCATCTCCTGGTTCGCTGTGTAAAACACCCCATGGAATTTGAGTGTTGTCTTTCCATGGGCAAGCACAGCTCCATAACTCCATGGCCACTGGCTGTGCTCGTGGGAGAAGTCCAAAATAAAACACACTCCTGTTTTTCCAAAAGCCTAAATTCCCTCTTACTGGTTCCCAGCATCCTGAAAGACTGAATTTAGGGAAAGAAAAGCTATTCCTTAATATTCCCGAGATCTTAGGAATGCATTTGGTGGTGTGATGCTCCCTCGCCTTGGAATTCCTTTGCCTGATCTCCAGGTTGTCCTGACAGGGTTTAATTGAAATAAGAGTGTGGAGGTAGATCCTGCTGCCTCCAGCCACTGGGGTTTTTGGGAATCCAGAGCAAGGGAGATGCGAAAGCTGTGGAGTGGCTGTGGTGGCCGGATCCATGGTGGTCCATGTGGTGGTCCCTGTTGAGAAGGTGACGTTGAACTCCAGCATCTCCTGGAAGTGACCCCATCCTTCCCCTGAGAGCAGCATGTCTCCATCCCACCCCATCCCACCCCATCCCACCCCAACCCTTTCGCTGTTGTGCAGAGCTCAACGCCCAGAAGGAAAATGCAACTCCAGCTTTTTGCTTTTGTGCCTCTCAGGCCCAGACCTCAAGGTTTTAAAGACTTTCATATGTGTTTGACTTGATGTGCTCCGAGTATTCCCATCGAAGTGAACTAAGTGGATAAGACTTTGCAGGATTAAAGCCAAATGAGTCCTCACCCACCATGCTGGGAAGTCTTGTTGAAGTGGGTCATTGGAGGGAAAGGAGGAGGAGGCGGTTCCGAACTTGCCCCTTTCATTTTATGCTTTTATTTATTTAAAGGATTTTTCAATTTTTTTTCCTAAGGCAGCTTGGGGGGGAGAAAAGAAAATAAAAAGCCCCAGGCTGTGGTGTAACCACCGCAGGCAGATGTTGTCATGGCTACTAAACAAGAAACCTGATTTATAAAATGAGGAAAAACAGATGAACGTGAAATAAAAAAGAGAGAGAGGCGATCTTAAAATATTAACTCTGATGTAGAGAAAAATATAAACAGACAGGGTTAGGAAATTCCATAAGGAATATGACTTGTTTAATATTAATCATAAAGGAAAAGATTATGAGAGCTCCAAAGGGTGCCAAATGAAATACTCCACACGCAGCCACTGCTGTGATAAGAGTCCTTGTGATGGTTTTCCCTGGGCTGCCCTCGGCCATGCTCTGGTGGAGATGTCCTGGTTGGAAGTTGTTCCAGGGATGGACTTGGTGATTCCACTGCTTCTCCTGGTGCTTTTCCTCCCTTGCAGTAGTTTCTAACTGAGTGCAAACCTCTTTGTGTGACAGCCAAAATAACCTGTACTTTTACTGAAAATACAGGCAAGTTGGGAAAAGTGATTGTGTTTGGGGATGTGGAGGGATTTCTGTGGCTGGGTCGGGTCAGGAGTGGCTGTGATGTGTCTTCAACCAGGGGTTATGGATCTCCCAAAGCTGAGGTGGCTGCAGATGAGTGGCTGGGTGGGGCTCAGGTGGCTCTGCTCTCGTCTCCGTGGGTGCTGTGTCACCTTGCTGCTCTTCTTGTCCCTCCCTTGCCATCCTGAGTTGGGAAAGCCCGTGGCGATCCTGCACTGGAGAAGTGCCAGGTGTCACAATTCCTCCATGAACGCTCCCAGACTGTTCCTTGTCCAGGGCAAGGCCAAAACTGGGAGCCCTGAGGGTCTTCAGGACCAGGAGACACCTCTGGGCTGGTTCCAGAGGAGCTCTCTGGGTCCATGCCAGTCCCCTTTGTGTCTTGGGTTGGCACCGCTGGTGTTCCCTGGTGGCAGTGCCCGACGTGGCCCCGGCTCCCCGAGCCCCAGCACCGTGACAGCGGCGCTGCCACCGCAAGACGCCAGAAAGGAGCAGCTCTGACCACAGCTGGGAGCGCTGGGAAATACCTCTGTGGGATCCCGGCTGGAAAATCCTGGGCAGAGCTGTAATTTGCCGCTTCATTTCACTTCCCTCCGTGCTGTCTGGGCCGCTCATGACTCTGTCACGCCGACATTTCCAGGCCCAAATGGTGCGTTGGGAGATTAATGCCTTGTGGCACGGCCTGTGCTCCAGCAGGGAATTCTGGAACTCTGGGATTGCTGCTCCCAGCCCGCGTTGGCCCCAGCTCTGGCTTTGGCACTGGCTTGTAAACAGTTGGGTTTGCAGAAACCTTCAGGGTTCCTTCTCGCTGTCAGGAGAAATTAAGCTACAAAGCCAGACAGAAACTCTCCGTAACAAGTCCGTAGCCTGAAGGTCCAGGATGGAGATGCCCACCCAGCAGGAACTTCCAGAGCTGCAGAGTGGATTCCCCTTGCAGAATCCATCCAGGACACCTGGGAAGATCCACTCTCACCTCTCCACGTGCCTCTGCCCTGCTCCTGATCCCATGTCCTGACCTGGCACCAGCCATGCACACATTGCCAAAACTCTGAGCACTGTGGGGGTGGTGCAGAAAAACTGGAACAGCCAAGATTTCTGCATCTTTTCCGAGCTCCCTGCATCTTTCCCCAGCTCTCTGCATCTTTCCCCAGTTCCCTGCATCTTTCCCCCCAGTTCTCCACATCTTTTCCCAGCTCACCAGCCTGGGAGCATTCAGATCCGTGCTCCTTCTTATCAATCCCTTTCCAGTGCTCATCCAGCAGCACCAGGCAGTGCCTGGCACGTTCTGTTGCCCTGGGGTCTCATTCCCAGTGTCTATCTCAGTGTCACTCTGGCACCTGGCTCAGAGGAGCTCATTATCCATGTTGCTGGATGAGGCTGCTGGAATCACAGGATGAGGCAATGGTGGATTTTTGCTCTTCCCCTCTGTTGACAAACCCAATTTGTGGGTGAATAATGAGTAACCTTTGAAAGTGAGCCCCGTGGCTGATGTGGATGCCCTTGGGTTTTGTGGGATGAGTCACTGTGGAGAGCAGGAACTTCCTCACGGACAGGCAGCTGCACTTCGTCCTCTGCTGCAGATTCCTTGGAGCTGGGAAACCTGTGCAGCATTTTTCCAGGAGAGCACCTCTCCCTGATAACAGCACAGCTGCCACTGGGTGTTTGTCGGGGCAGCGTTCCTCCTCTGGTGACAGCTCTGCCTGGAATATCCAGCCTGGAATATCCCTGTGTTTTCATTCCTCTTCCAAGGTTCCTCTCATATGTAAGCCATCAGTGCAGCAGCATGAGCAGGGATCTTGCAGCTGTGACCTTGCAAGTGGGTGGCATTTTCTGCTTCCTCCCCAGCATCCTCCGGGATCGACAGCTCATGTGATCCCATCTGCCACGGGCCAAATCCGGGCTGGGAAAAGCAGGATGAGGCTACCAGGAAATACCCTCTGCACTCATCTCTTTATGGCCGGGATCTTCAAAGCTCCCAGGAGGAGCCAGGCTCCTTAGGCAGCCCTGAAATCCTAATCTGCCATTTGTGCAGGCAGCAATCTCGGAGATAAGCAGCTCCAAGATTATCGTATCCCATCCCTTTGGAGCACCTTGTCTTCCTCTGCAAAGCTAAAAGCAGGATTTGGCTTTCTTTTGGCTCCCGTTCCTATCTAGTGCTGAACAGACTCCATCAATCCCTGTATTGAAGGTTTATTTCAGATTCCTACAAGTAAATAAATCCATATAAATAAAATAAAAGCCCCCCCCAGCAGGGCTGGAGCAATGAGCATCCCCATCTCCAGGGTTCCACATGATCTTCCCTGCCTCCATCCCAGCATCATTTTGTCCCACGTAGAACCAACTGCTCAGGGAAGGAAAAAGCTGAAAAAACTCTTTTTTTTTATCATTTCATAATTGACACCTCGGTCCCATTGTAACTGGAATTATGAGTAAGGCTGAAAAGAAACTGCTGCAGATGGCAGCATAAAAATGTGATTTTTAACACGTTTTGTGTTTTCTTAAGCATCTCTGGTTTTGCCCAAGGTACATTTCATTTGCTATTTATTTAGTCCCCACCTCTGACAGCTCAGGGATTGCTAAACTGCCATCTGGGATGGAAGGAAGATGGGAAAATGCCTTTTTTTCCCTCTTTTTCTTCTTTTGACCTCAAAAAATTTAACAATTCGATGTCCAGTGGATGGGCATTTTGTAATTTAAATGTGTCAGTGAGCTGGGTGGTTACAGCCTGGAGTGGGACTTGGAATCCTGGAATGATTTGGGCTGGAAGGGACCTTCAAGCCCATCCACTGCCACCCCCTGTCATGGTCAGGGACACCTCCCACTATCCCAGGCTGCTCCAAGCCCTGTCCAACCTGGCCTTGGACACTTCCAGGGATCCAGGGGCAGCCACAGCTTCTCTGGGAATCTGTGCCAGGGTGTTACCAAAGCCTTCAATGATCCTTGTGGGTCTCTCCCAGCTCAGGATATTCCACGATTCTCTGCCATATTTATCACAGTTTGAAGCCATTTTCCATCAGGCTTGAGGGAAGGATTTGGGACAGAGCCGGTGCCTTCCTGCAAAGGCCCTTCACTGATGGAGATGCCGAGGCACGGTGGCTGTTCTGCCCTTGCTTCACATTTCTCCTCTTTTTTTTTAGCATTTCCATAAAATTTTTACATCCACTCCTTCACTTTTTTTATCCTCCAGGCTTTTGCAGCCTGGCTTTATTAAAATCAAATGCTGCCCAGCCCCAAACACGGCACCGGGCTGGGTTTTCCTGGTGTATTTTCACGCCACAACTGTTTCCCATTTCTCCCAGGCTCTCAGGAGCCCACGGGCTCAGGGCTCAGGGATCAGCTCCGTGTGTTCCCCACGAACGTGCTCTTGGTTTGCTGGAAAAATCCAGGTCATCCCAGAGTTGGAAAGGCACCCAGCCTTGGCTTCCAGTGACACCGAGTAACCAACCCAAGTTAAATATTTCACTGCAGATGTTGCTGAGAGCTTAAAGTTACCCAAAATTATGGATTTAACGAGGCAAGGAAAGGAGCTGCAGAAAGATCCAAATCAGGGAAGCCACCAGTGCTTTCCAGCCTGGTGTCAGGCTGATCAGATGTGACATCCTTGACTTTTTCCTTGCGTTTTCCCTGTGCCTGCGGATGTGGTCGTGTCCTTTTCTTTTAGCTTGAAAAGGCAGAGATGAGTTTGAAGTTTGAGTCCATGTTGGGTTTGAATTTGGGGAGCAGGGTCCCAATGCAGCTGTTGCAGAAGTCTCCACAATTGGTGAAACCAAAACCTTGGATCTGAATTGTTTTGGAAAGGGATTGTGACACAGATCCCGTTTCCCTGTGCCAGGGCTGTCTGAGGTTGGCCATACTCAGCATTCTTATCAATATTTATTCCCAAGAACATTGTTTTCCCCATACTCTGTCTTTAATACCAATTTCATCCAAATTTTACCAAGACATGGACTAGAGAAAATGTTTGCTTTTCAGAATAGATTTTTTTTCTGATGTGTTCTCCTTCTCTCCTTCCCAAAAAAATTTGGTTTGCTCTGACTTTGGCAATTGTTAAATACATCTAAATATTGCAGAAAAAGTGATTTTCAAAGGAGCCTGCAGTGCCTGGATGGGGAAAGGGAATGGAAGCATTTTTGCCAGAAGTGTTTTAGCATTCCTTCAATCAAGGAATATGAACAGTTCCATGTGACTTTGGGCTGATCCAGGATTTGAGAGCGGGCTTTAATTCACATTATTTCTCGCAGAGGGAATTTTGAACCCACACATCTCCTGGTGAAGAATGTCCTAATCAGTAGGGAGAAGGATATTCTGGAAAAAGGGCTTTCACTTTCTAGTCTTGAAGGTGTTCCACTTCATTATTGATCACTCGATAATCATCCAGCGTTAATTACAGGGGAGTTCTGTGTAATTGAGTTATTGATTGGTGCCTATTGACAGCCCATTCCAGGCTGTAATTAAACCTCAAACCAGGATTATTTCTACAGGGCTGAAAAATGCTTTTCCTGAATCCTTGTTTTCCTGTGTGTTGGTATTAGGGGATAATCCTGGCTCTGCAGCACAAATGGCAAATGAAAATGGTGTTTGTGGTTTGACCAAGTCCAGAGTTGGTCCTTGCAGTGTCTGTGTCCTGCTGAAGCTGTGGGAAAGGCCCCATGGAGCTGAGGGCTGGATCCATCCTCCAAAACCTGCATGCCTGGAGCCTTTTGGGAAGGACCAAGGTGCTGGGAATGCCTGGGGTGGAATTCCTCATCCTGGCCACAGTGTAGAACTGAAGTGCCCTCATTTCACCACTCGAGCAAGTGACCGTCTGCTTTTTGCTTTGGTTTGCACGTGGTTGGAAATTAAGGACGAATTTCTTTATGGAAAGGGCTGTCCAGGGTGGAATCCCCATCCCTGGAGGGATTTCAAAGCCATGTGGATGTGGCACTTGGGGATATGGGTTAGCGGCGGCCTTGGCTGTGGTGGGGGAACGGTTGGACTCGATCTCAGAGGGCTTTTCCAACCTAAACAATTCCATGATTCCAAATAACACCCACCCCAGGGACGGTCACGGGGACAACCCCCCAGCCCCTCTTGGCAGCCACGTGGTTTGCCACGGGGATGGTCTCTGCCACAGATATGCCCTGGCTGTTCCCAAGGTGCTGCATCCCACAGCTCCGCTGGGATTTGTCTGCATCCCCTTCCAGAGGCACATCCAGCCAACAGCACAACCTCCCCTGTGTAACTGTTTGGGGTTTTGACAGTTTTACAACCTTAAATTTGCACCTTCTGGAAAACGGTGACAGTTAATGATTCATTGCCGTGTTAGAATTTTTCTTATGATGTCTCAATATCTGAGCATGGAACAGAGCTCAGCAGAGAGGGAAAATAAAAACCTGGAGCAAAATGCTCCCAGAACAACTTGAATAGGCAAAAATTGCCCAGCCCTGCCAGCGCCATCCAAAATATTTAGGATTGTTTTTTTAAAGCTGTTTCCTGGGTGTACAGCTCCAGTTTGAAACTGGTTTGAAAGGAAGCTGTGAAAAAAAAATGTCCATGGGTGCATTCCTCACTTTTCAAGAAGGAACTTGATTTTGATATCACAAACCATCTGCTGGTTTTAACCAAAAAGGCAAAAATTAATCAAAACTTCGTACTTTGGAAAGACCTAGAGTTGTGCTGACAAAAAAACCTCCCATAATTCAATCACTTTTTAGAGTCAGATCAATGCTTTCAGCTTATTTGCCATTGATTTGCCCTATCCTGCCCTAGCCCTGGAAGTGTTGGATGGATCTTGGAGCAAGCTGGTCTAATGGAAGGCGTCCCACGAAGCAGAATGGTCTCCAAGCATCCTGGGCAAAGTGCTCAGACCTGGCCCATTTTCTATGTTGATGAATCCACAACTTCTGATTGGAAAAAACCCTTCCCAAGCTGCTCTCCCTGTGGAGGAGGCAGATGGAGGGCAGAGCGTGAGGTCCCTCTGGAGCTCATGGGGCTCTTTCCAACATCCCCACGTGGAGATGCCACCGGAGCAGAGCCCTTCTGCTGGACTTCAGCTCTGCACGTGCCATAAAAGTGCTTTTAACGAGCGGGATGGAGCTGGTTAGTGGAACACTTGGAGCGTTAATGGATGCAGGGACTTTTTAAGGAGCTGTTGGACTTTACGGCTGGAATGAGCTCATCGGAACGAGCGCTGCCCTCGTGCCGACTGAAGGAACCCAGGCCTGCTCTGAGGGAACAACACACGGCTTTTCCAGCGCTCCTGTCCTTGGGATGGATCCTGAGGTGTTTTTCCAACAGCTCCTGTGGAGCTCTGTGCTGGTCATGGGATGTCAGCATTCCTTGCTGTGTGCCAGGGGGAGCAGGGTCCTGCTGGGATGCCGGGAAGGGCTCCGGTGCCCTGGGTGTAACAACCTGACTTGCACTTGGAAAAAACTCCTCTCTGTGAGACTGGAGAGGCCCTGGCACAGGGTGCCCAGAGCAGCTCTGGCTGCCCCTGGATCCCTGGAAGTGTCCAGGGCCAGGATGGACAGGGCTTGGAGCAACCTGGGATAGTGGAAGGTGTCCCTGGCAGAGGTGTGAAACTGAGTGAGCTTTAAAGTCCCTCCAACCCAAACCATTCCATGATTCTGTAATTTTGGGTTGAGGTCCTCTCCATCCTGCTTTTCCCATGTTTGTACAAAATTCCATGGTCCCTTTTATCAGGTTTTCCTCTTCCTGCTCCCCCTCCTCCAGATGGCCATGAAAGGTGTGGTGGTGACCTGCCAAGATTTCTTCCAAAGGTCAGGGTTTGGGTTGGCACCTTGTGGGTGGGACCGGCATGCAGGGCTGGGCTGGGTTTGCAGCTGGAATTCATTCTAGGTTATCCCTGCACAGGCTCAAAAGCTGAGGGTCTGTAGGGAGCCTCTCCCTGTCTCATCTGTCACCTTCTTTCCATGCAGTGACATGTTCTCCGTGGAGAAACTATCCAAAACTCGGAGGACTCGCAGACTTGCCTTCCTGCCCTTTGTCAGCATCCTCATGGAATTGTTTAGGTTGGGAAAGACCCCTCAGACCATCAGTTCCAACCATTCCCAGCGCAGCCAAGGCCACCACTGACCCATGTCCCCAAGTGCCACATCCACACAGCTTTTAAATCCCTCCAGGACTGGGACTCCACCCCTGCTCTGGGCACCTGTACCAGGGCTGAACAGCCCTTTCTAGGAAAGAATTCTTCCCTAATACCCAGTCTAAACCAACTAAGAGGCCTGCCACTAAAATTTTTGGAGGCAATGGGAGTAAAATCAAGAAGAAATGATCTGAAATTGCTCCTCTCATGTAGGATCTGCTGAAAAGCTCATTGGGATTCGCTGCTCGGTGGAAATGCTTTTTGGCCCTCAGTAAAAAATCCATAAGATGCTGGAAGATTTTTGCTATGGATTGTCTTCATGGCAGCTTCCCCCTTTTGGAAGGAAGGGCTGGAAAGATGTTGATAATTGAGAGCAGAGCAGCAGGGAATTCTTGCCCTCTGTAAAATGATTCTTTCATTTCCGAGTGGTCCAACACTTCCATAACCGGTCCTGGGGCAGTTCTTAGCCTATCCTGTGTTAATGTGGAATTGTTGCCTCCAGCGAGGAGTCAACGGATCAACCAACACCGAGAGGGATTTTCCATAACAAAGCTGCAAAGCAGGATAAAAGTGTCAAAGTCAGGAATTCCGAGCCACATCTGGGCTCGGCAGGAGCAGGACAGGAGGAGCCTGGTTGTTTTTCAGACCCAAAGCGAGTGACTGATCCTCAGTTCACGCACAGGACCTGGGTAATCGAGATAAAGGGATGAAATTTCCCAAAACAGGAATATTTGCTGCAATGTCTTGGGCTCAATGATGAAAGTTTAACTCCTCTGGCGCTGGATTTGTCTCTCATCCCAGTATCCCAACCCCAGTCCTGGGGGTTTTAGAACCTGAGCCTGTCCGTCCATTCTTCTCCTGACTTCTTGTCCTTGGAATCAAGAGAATCACTGAGGTTGGAAAAGCCCTCCAGGATCATCAAGTCCAACCTGTGCCCAATCCCCACCTTGTCCCCAGCCCAGAGCACTGAGTGCCACATCCAGGCCTTCCTTGGACACCTCCAGGGATGGGGTTCCACCACCTCCCTAGGCACTTCCAATGCCTGACAGCCCTTTCCATGAAGGAATTCTCCCTGAGAAGAAAGGAGGAGGGCAGGAGGTCATGATCTGGAGGGCAGGGGGAGTGCTGAAGTGTGAGATTTGGGGATATATATGTGTATAAATACGTACATATAGATATAAAACCGTAATCACTCCACTTTCACTCTGTTGCTTCTCTTTAACATTTTTTCCATTGAAAATCTGGAAGTGGTGCTTGTCCCTAGAAATGCTCCGCAGTCAAATCCCATAATGTATGGGAACTCCAGTTGGTGGCTCATATAGCAACAAATTAAAAACCAGTTGGGAGGGAGACACATTCAGATCAACCCCAAATGTGGGGTGTGGGACAGCAATGGAAAGGATTTGGGTCCCTCTTCCTTTTAGACCCGGGATTTAGGCCTGGAATTGCAAAAACCTGACAGTGCAATTTGTCAAAGCCAGGTTTTAGTGAAGATTGTGCATTTCTGTATCCACATTAGTTTATTCCTCAGCAGGAACTGACCTGCTCCCTTTTCTCCTGGTGCTTCCAATAGCTCTCTGAATTTCTCTGGGATTCACAAAACCATCTCCTAAATCAGAGCAAGTGGACAGAGGTGATTATCTTCCTGTGTATTTCTCTGCACTAAACAGCAGAGATTGAATCCTCATGCAAATACCCAATTAAGGAGTTAACGAGAAATTAAATTCATAATGGGGGAAAATTAAGTATTCTTGTTGCTGCTGTTTAATGGGAATTTTTTTATCTGTGCCTATGATACATTTTTGGGGAAAACTACACATATGAGTATTTTTGTAGGAACAGCTTAAGAAATACACTCCAGTGCAGGTAGAGACTCGACTTTGACCTTTAGACTCTGCTTTGGGGCAGCAGGACGGACTGGATGGTTCTTGAGGTCTCCTTTTTCCCTTTAAATGATTTATAGTCCTTCCAGACATCCCAATTTTGGCTTTTCTGTGCCAATGGCTCGACATCAGGAAGCCCCAGCGAGGTGATCCTGTCCCCATGCTAAGGACAAGCTTCAGGTAGCCCTCGCCTGTATTTAAGAGTTTACAGCTTGTTTTTGTCCCTTCTACACAAATATCCAGCCTGTGCCATGGAATATGAGCTTCCTCTGCCTACTGGATGTTTGTAACAATCTGGGATTCCAAAAAAAACCCCAAACCCCAGCCAAACAAAGAAGCCCAACCTGTAAAAAAGTTACGGCTGGAGGTGCCCATTTTCTGACAGAGGGGTTTAGTGACGGGGCAGGGGACAGAAATGTGAGGAATAATTGGTTTTGGGCCTAGAACCAGGAAAACTACTTTTCCAAATTAATCCAGTGAGAGCCATGAATCCACTGTATTTCATATCACACTTCATAAAACTCCAGTCATAATCCATAAAAGTGACATTATTAGATTAAAACCCTCAGTTCCTCCTAGAAGGAGCTCGCTCATTAGACATGCTGTAGTTTTATAACCTCAAAGTTCCTCCCCAATTACCATGATTAATACTGGGCTTTAATAAAAAATTTCTCCCCATCACCACAGGGGTTGATCCCATCTGGTTGGTGTAATTGGGAGTTTCAATATTGTCCAGCAAGGGAAGGACACTCCGGGAACACAAATCAAGGCTGAGGATGGGTGAGGATGGAGGTCTGGAGATCCAGCTGGGTTTTGGTGGTGGTTGGAGCATGGAAAAGCCAAGGTGATGCAGGCCAAAGGCTGGAATTGCTGTGGGAAGTGTGGATGAATTCTCCTTCCTTGTGCAGCAGATGGGAAGGAGCAGGGAAGCTCCCCATGCTCTGCCAACATTGATCTGCCCTGGGAAATCCATCCTAAATTAAACATCCCACCTGGAACTAGCACAGCTCCACCCTGCCAGGGGGAGCAGCACATGGAAGCTCCAGAGGTTTCACATGGGAAAGGCAGGATTTGGGGAAATACGTGCTGCCTGCCGAGGTTTGGATGGCAGTGGATCCCTAAATCCCGGGAGAGGCTGCGCTCACAGGATCAGCACTGTGGGAGACACCGGGGTTCAGCTTCACCCTGGGTGCCATGGACACATCAGTCCCTCTGCTCTGCTCTGGTGACTCTCACCTGGAGCACTGCCACCAGCATGAGGACATGGAGCTGCTGGAGCAAATCCAGAGGAGGCCACGGAGCTGCTCCAAGGGCTGGAGCCCCTCTGCTCTGGAGCCAGGCTGGGAGAGCTGGGGGTNGGATGATGATGAAATAACTTTTTAAAAAGCCCCTTGCTGGGACACCACCTCTCAGCGTGTTTGAAAAATCTCGTTTTTTGGCTTTGAAGCAGGAATTCCTTTGAGGTTTGTCCTTGCAGATCCAAGGGGTCCTTGGTCTCATCAGCCCCCTGTGAGCAGGGGCTGGCACGAGCTCCCAGCCAGAAGCACTGAAATTAAAAATGTGTCGGCTCCGTGATTCCTCCGCAGCCCAGAAAACGCCAAACCCGTGTTATTTTTGAATCCCCTGATTTTTCAGGGCTGCTGGAAATAAGAGCTCCTGCTCCTGACTTCCAAGCAGTAAAGAGAGGTGAATCACTCCCGAAAAAACCCTCCCGTGGACCACCCAGCGGCTCCTGCAGAGCTGGGAACCCGAAGTGGCAAAGAGCAGAAGGATTTTCTTAACACAACTGCAACTGCACGAGGCAAAATCACCTCGGAACAGGAGCAGAGTTCCCCAAGTGAGAGGTGTGATAATGAATCCAGGCTGATTAATATGCATCGAGCTAAATCACATTCAGGTCAAAGGGTGAGCCCCAAACCTCAAGTGTAACACGTTCCCTTCCAGGACCCAACATGTGTCTGGAATTCAGATAGAAATAGCTTTTTTTTTTCCCCCTCATAATTATCCAACTCAGCATAAATTATTATTTTTTTAACTAAATAATAGTTAGGATTTTTGTTCCTTGCTGTGATTGGTCAGAGCTCTCCTTTTTTTAACAATCCGCGACTTTCCGGAGAGTCCTGCTGGGGTTTTAAAACTTGTAACTTGCAAATCACCACGTCAAAAACCATGGTGCCAGTCATATAAAATATGAAATCACACATTCTTAACATTTATTTGTTGTCATTTTTAATGAGAAAACACGGATTTTTTTAACAGAACTTCTCAGACTGAAATTGTCCCTGTGTTCTTGATGTTCATAGCATGGAGTGGTATTTTGGGAGACCACATGCAGGATACTCCCCTAAACAGCCAATAAAAGCTAAAATTGAACGAAAATAACGCCTCTTAAAATGCACACTTCTATATTTAATGCTGCTCTTTAATTAGAAGTTCCAAGATTTCCTCCTGAAGGGTTTCAGGAGCATTGCTGTCATGGATGCCTCGGAATAAGCAGGAAGCAGGTGATTCCCGTGGGAGCACTTTGGAAATCAAGTCACTGTGGAAATTGAGTCACTTTGGGAATCAAGTCACTCTATCCCCTGGCTGATCCCTCGTGGGCAGACCTCACGTTGTGAACCAGGGGAACACATTTGGGCAGGAGCCTGGGCTCCAGGAAGGCTTTGCCATCCCGGAAAATCAGTGAGGTTCACGTTGGGATGCTAAAATCCATCACTGCATGTTTTTGTTGGCATTTAGGGAGATCCAACACTCTCTGCTTCCTTGTTTCCCGTTTAGGTGCTCCTGATCATAAGTGGGAACCTGAGTTTCCTGAACTGGCTGACCATGGTGCCCAGCATCGCCTGCTTTGACGATGCCAGCCTGGGGCTGCTCTTCGGCTCCCGGCTGAGGGAACGGGCGGTGCGGATGCAGCTCCCAGGGGCGGAGGGAGAGAGGCTTTCCCTGGGTGAGTTATTCCCAGAGACAGAGAAGTTGGGATTTGGGTGTGCTTGGCTCCAGAGCTTTCACCTTCAAAACAAAGCTCTGCTCCTCTGTGGGTGGAGGGTGCTTGGACCTCGCGATGTGAAGCTGGTGGTTGGTTCGTGAGGGTCTGTGGGGACATTGCCATGGGGACATGGCTTCTGGGACATGTCCTCTGCAGGACCAATGTCACAGCAAGTCCAGGCAGCTTCAGCTCGTCCACGTCAGTGCTTGCTCTGCCCCCGGTGCCTCGAACTCAAAATAAGAACGTGGGGGTGAGCGGGTTATCTTAGGGTTTTGTTTTTAACTTGTTGGTTAATTTTGGCTGTTCAAAGACAAGGATGAAACACCCAGCGCAACTTGAGGTGGGGTTAGAAGCTGGGTTCTCACATTTGCTCTCCTCCATGGCATGATGAAGAGAAGGCTCCAGGGAGACCCTAAAGCCCCTTCTTAAAGGTGCACCAGGAGAGCTGGAGAGGGACTTGGGACAAGGAATGGAGGGACTGGACGAGGGGGAATGGCTTTAAACTGGCTGAAGGCAGGGTTAGATGGGATATTGGGAAGGAACTCCTCCCTGTGAGGGTGGTGAGGCCCTGGCACAGGGTGCCCAGAGAAGCTGTAGCTGCCCCTGTATCCCTGGAAGTGTCCAAGGCCAGGTTGGACAGGGCTTGGAGCACCCTGGGGTAGTGGAAGGAGCAGCTGCTGGAGGCCACCACTGGTGGTGTGGCCACCATCGTGGTGGGGAGAGTATTCTCCAAAACAGGGAGGAGGAGAACTCCTGTTCATACCATGAATATGAAAAAGCAAATACAAGGGGTGTTGTAACTGGGAAAAAGGGCTCGAGGTGGCTGATTTCCCCTTCCAGAGGCGGTTTCCACGCAGCACTGCTCCAGAAGAAGCAGCACTGGGATGTTTCTCATGAGGCTGCCTAGCAGATGGAGAGTGGTGTTTGCAGCATTTTTATAAACCACATATAAGCAACAAATTGCCTGTAATATCAACAACAATCACAGCTGCTGGGGTTAAATATCCCGAACATCTGCCAGAGGAAGGAAAAATGTCAACAAGAGGCAGCATCTGTCTCTAGTCTTTTCTACCAAGAAGCAGCTTATTAACCAAAAATGGGAGTTCCAGCCATGCAGCTTCATTAAAGTTTGTGTCTTTTATTTCACATATTTTGCTGGAATAAATCTTTATGAGCTTTTCCCCTCCTGGAGCTTTGCTTTAGAGGCTGCGAAAGTCTCAGACTTTCCTACCAACTCCATTTATGCTTCCAATCCTGAACAACACTGAGGCTGCACCTTCTTTTCGGGAGGAGAAGCCAAAGGGAGTCACCGTGAGGGGGAGGCAGATCCTGTTTTGAGGAACTTGCACCTTTTCTGTTATGTTCTCCAGGAAGTCTGACTGAGCCAGGGTGTCCAAGCAAGGACAATACCCATCCACCCCACTCTGGGTGTAGCTGTGTCCCACCCTCAGAAGGGGTGGGGTCTCTGTAATATCCCGGGAATTTGAATTCCTGCGTATTTTCTCTTCTAAGGAAGCAGGGGCTGTTGAGCTGGTGCTGATGGGTGCCAGGAGGCTCAGAGGAGCCCTCGGCCACCAGAGCAGAAGACAGGAGGGCCCCCAGCCATGTCCTGCTCATGACCTGAGGCCACATCCTTGAAGTGTGTGTTTGATTCCTACTGAGGCCTCCACTTCCCATCCAGATCCCACTGGCTCCTGTCCCCAAGTTTTGCTCCATCTTTGCCGTTGAGGTTATTTTTTTCCCCGAATTAACTCCTTTTTCTCTCGGATTGAGTGGCTGTGACCCCGAGGGCCTGGAGACACGAGGAGAATTGCCCCTGCTGAAGGATGAGCAGTCCCTGCATGGCCATGGACTGCTGAGGAGCCAAGTGGGGGGCTCTGCTCTTTAATTAAAGGGAAGAAGTTCAGCCCATCTAAAAAACCCCCCCAAAAAATGCCCCAAAGCCTCGTACACAGCAGCACAGGGGTTGAGGGAAGGCCCGATTCAAATGATTCTCCAGAAATGTTCTCAGACTAAACAATTATTAATAGCTTCTGAGAGAGGTTCAAATAAACATCCCTCTCCTGCAGAGATAAGGGGAAAGCGCCACGCAATTGCTTTGAATCCGATCCTTTGGCTGTTAATGTTAAATAAATTGAAAAGGGCCATGAGGGAAGGAGCCCCTCGGGGGTCACCTCTGCTTATTTGTCTGATCGTGGCGGTGTCTGCCCGGCCTGGGATCCAGCCCAGCCCCGTGCTGCTCCTGCAAACCCCATCCCAGAGCACTGGCAGGGCAACACACATCTCCTCCAGGAATGGTGGGGAACAGGGATTTTGCAGAAGGAAAAGCCCTCAGGATGGGAAGAGCCTGGGGGCAGCAGGAGGAGGCAGGAGCAGCCCCAGGACTCCACACCCGGCTCTCAGAGCAGGAGGCTGATCCTGAGCAAGGTGCAAGTGCCAGCTGTGGTTTTTCCCCGGTATTAAAGCCATGATTAATGTCACATTTTAGACATTTTTCCTTTTAGCCCTTGCTCAGACTATTTAGAGAAAGGCAGATCCCAGCAGCGATAGCGGCCTGTGGCAAGGTCGGGGTGATTACAGCAGGGTTTTGTCGGCAGCAGGGCCGGCACGGGGGGCCCTGGGAATGGGAATGGGAATGGGAATGGGAATGGGAGCAGAGCAGTGAAATCACCTCCCTCTGGTCTGGTTTTGTGTCCCCCACAGGCTCCTGTGTCCGCAGAGTGCTGAACATCTCCTTGGGCCTCCTGATCACCTACCTGAGCATCCCCGTGGTGCTGAACCTGCTCAACTCCCGACAGGTCATGAACACCTCGTTCAACCCCCTCAGAATTGTCAACACCTACGGAGCCTTTGGGAGGTACAGGGGCTTTAATGGCACATCCCAGACCTCTGCTCCTCTGCCCAGGGTGTTCCAGAGCCAGACGTTCTCTGTGCCTTAAACCTAAACAGAAATCCCTCCAGTAGAGCTCAAATATGAAAGAGATGGAGAAGAGGAACAGGTTTCTTTCCCACTGAATTTATTTTCTTTGACCTTTTTCTTTGACCTTTTTTCTGTCTTACTTAGCTCATTCTGTCAGTTCTAGACTTGGAGTATCTGTTTATGAGAGAGAGGGAGAAGAGGAGCAGGTTCCTTTCCCACTAAAATACAATTTATGGAATATCTCTTTATGAGAAAGGAGAAAAGGAGCAGGTTCCTTTCCCACTTAAACACAATGTATGGAATATCTGTTTATGAGACAGAAGGAGACAAGGAGCAGGTTCCTTTCCCACTGAATTTATTTTCTCTGAGCTGTTGATGAGTCAGCTCATTCCATCAACATAGCAAATGTAAGAGCAGGATGAAAATATCCATAAAAGCAGGATGAAAATACCCATAGGAGAGTTCATCCAGAATAGACTTCACCCTCCCAGCCCTCTTTATTTCTGGTGAGCTTCTTTTCCCCTGCACTCCTTTGCTCTCCCTCCTGGAAACATCCACAGCAACTCTTGGTGGCAGGTTTTAGGCCAACAAAAGGAAGTACTTTTTCCAACGAGTGGCTTGGGGAATTCATTGCTCCAGGAAACAGTGGAGACCAAAGTAGAAATGGCCTCAAAAAAGAAGATTTGAGAGGACAGGGCCATCAACAGCTCAGGAAATCCCACTCAGGGCTGCAAGGTGGGATGGACAAGGGAAGCATCTCCAGATGGGTTTGGAACCACAATGGTTTGGGCTGGGTTTTAAGGATCCAAAGCTGGTGTTTTGGGGGACTAAAGCTTAGGTGAGCCATGGCTGAGCTCAGCATAACCCCTCTCATGTGCTGTCCATCCCAGCCTCTTCCAGCTGGGAAAATGATGAAAAGCAGGGCTGCATCATCAGGTTGTTCCAGGGACAACAACAAGGCCGGGCTTCTCTGCAGGCTTTGCCACCACCTGCTCATGGTGACCATGGGATGTTCTCCAGAGCTCTGGGATGGGCTCTGGACAAGGCCCCAGAGGAGAAGCCAGCAGTAAATAAATATATTTTGGAGAAGGTGAAGCAGTTTGGCTGTTAAAGGTCTGGCCAGGCGGGTGGTGAAGGGGAGGAACGAGCCCCACCACAAGCCCTGGAGACGCTGAGGACACATCAAATGAATATAATCTTTTCCTCAATTTTTCAAATCGCAGAAATTTCTGTGGACAGAAAAAAAACGAGACAAAAAATTATTAAAAATATCAACACTACTTGTGGAAAATGCCAAAATTTCCTCTTTTTTTTGAGAGAGAGAAATAACCCCAGAAGCTCTTTGAAAGCCAGAGTGGTGAAGCTCCAGGAGATTGTTTTCTTTGGGTTGTTGTTCTTTTTCTTCTTCAGTCTTTGGTTTCTGTTTCAGCAGTTACCAGACCCTACAGAGCATGTGCTGAAACGCTGCTGTAAGATGTTTGCAATTCCAGCCTATGTAAAGCAATAAAAAGAGGATTGCAGCTTATAATGAATCTCCGATGATGTGAAACCTGACAGGTTTTGAATCACACAGTAGGACCAAGCTTTTATTGGTAATTTGGTGTCCCTGATTTACAGAGTGTTCCTAAGCCTTGGGCAGCCAGCCACGGCTCATAACTCAGCCCGGGGGATAATATGGAACTTGGCTGGAGAATCCACAGATCTCCTAAATGGAGGGAACAATTATAAGAGGAGATGCTCAGCATTCCTTGGGTTGGGAGCATCTCTCCCTGGGAACCATCGGGGCAGAAGGTGGAGGTTTTGTGTTCCCAAAATTTCAGGTTTTTGGGTTGGAGGGGGCAAAATCAAAGTAGAAAAAAAGTCCAAAGGGTGTTGGGAGCTGGAGAGCTTTGCCGGGCAGGTTTCCGTAGCTCCATGTTCCTTATGGAAAGCAGCTCCTTGGAGCAGGTGGGTGTCTCTGGAAGGTCACCCAGGACTCCAGGGTGGTGTTTCCATGGCCTGGAGTTTGCCATTCCCACTGTTCTGTGCTGGGAGTGCTGCTGAACCACATGGGAATACTCATGAGCTGCCTCTGATCCAGAACCACGGACCCACCCCATTCCGTAGGAATCGTCTTTATGGATCAGAGCCCTCCCTCGGGCTGGAACAGCTGCAGGTGGTAGAAGGAAGGGCATGGAATTTGACTTTGCTGCTGGAGAGAGGGAAGTCCCAGGATCCAGAGGTTCTCTGGATCTCAGGATCCAACTGTGCCTCCAGGCCAGTGACTCGTGTTCCACGTAGACTCTCATGAACCAGAGCTTTTAGTTGAGATACTGGGGAGAAATCCTTCCCTGTGAGGGTGGGGAGGCCCTGGCACAGATTCCAGAGAAGCTGTGGCTGCCCCTGTATCCCTGGAAGTGTCCAAGGCCAGGTTGGACGGGGCTTGGAGCACCCTGGGATAGTGGAAGATGTTGGGGTTGGAACTGGATGAGCTTGAAGATCCCTTCCCACCCAAACCATTCTGATTTTATGATTTTCCATGACTTGAGACAAATAACAACATCCCGTTGTATCCCACAGCATCACCAAGGAGAGGACAGAAATCATCCTTCAGGGAACGTCCAGCCTGGATCCCAACGATCCCACTGCGGTCTGGGAGGAGTTTGAGTTCAAGTGCAAGCCCGGGGACTTGAGGAGGAGGCCGTGCCTCATCTCCCCCTACCACTATCGCCTCGACTGGCTCATGTGGTTCGCTGCCTTCCAGGTAGGTGCCTTTGAAAGCTTGGGCCTTCCTTGCCCAGGAAAAACAAATTATATGGATTTACTACGTGTTGGGATCACGGGGCAGTGTTGGAAGCTGTGGCTAAGTTAATTATGCTTAAAAAAAAGCAAGGACAAAGGTTGTGTTCCTAAAGGATTGTGCTACTGTAATGAAACTCTTGGCAATTTCATATGGGGTTTTTTAAGAGTTTCTTAGCAATACCAGGAATCCCTGTCAGGGACAGCCCTGGGGACACCCCTGGGGACAGCAGCTCCCGTTCCCCGCCTGCCCACACGTGGACATTGGGCCCTCCAAATATTTTCCCCACATGGTACCAGCAAACAGGTGACAGCCCGAAATTAAATAAGGGGGGGGAGGGGGGGAACTTGAAATGTTAATTCTTGTTTAGCTCATTTTGCAAATCTTACCCACATGACGTGGGCTGGGTTTTACAAAACTGACTGACAGCAGTGGTGTGAGGCAAACCCATCTCAGAGTATCCCAGGCTTTTCTCTTTGTCCCTGCATCCTCTCCTGGAATATCTTCTTCCCTCTGCCCCAAACTCCTGTGTTTGCTTTCCCCATGGCGTTTTCATTCCGGCGCCTTTGGGATTCCTGGGCCATGACATCAGGCCGTGGTTGGATATTTACCCCGCTAGTTTGTGTGCGCTGGAATTTCATTTAATCTGCATTAGGTCTGCTTATCCCTCAGGAAAACCACAGCCAAGGTCCAAACTCCAGCCAGGAGCAGTGCCCGGAATTAGGGAAAGGTGTAGGGGGTGGATGGAGCTGCTGGGTGAAGTCAGGCTGTGTTTTGGGAGGGCTCTGAGTGGGGAGAAATCAGCTCCCCCAGGCAGAGGTTGTTTCTGAGGTGAGAAAAAGGCTCTGCCCAGGGTAGAAATGTCCTGAAGGTTTAAAATAAAAGGGATCTGAGGTTCAAAGCTGAAGAGGATGGGCCACAGGTCCTGCTGTGCAGAGCAGAGTGTGGGCCGTGCCAAGGGATGCTGGAGCTAGGTGCTGGTGTACCTGGGAGGAGGAAGAGCAAATAACTCAGCCTCGTTGCATCTTTATTGTTAAATTCATTATTATTGGTGTTTAATTCATTATTATTGGTGTTTAATTCACTATTATTAGTGTTTATTTCATTATTATTAGTGTTTAATTCATTATTTGTAGTGTTTAATTCACTGAAAGCTTCCCCCAAGTGTTCCTGTTCACCTGTTGGAGTGTTGGTCTCTTGAGGTGTGTCCACAGCAGCTAATTAGCAGTAATTAGTGGTGAGGGTCTCTTTGCTCTGGCAGGAGGAGGTGGATCCCTCCCACGGGGTGGATCTGTCACCCTGGATCCCGTCTGTCACCTCCCACTACAGCAGCACCCTCTGGAATGGGTCTGGTGCTCCTTCCTGGCCATCCCTCTGCAGCATTCCCACATCCCTCCTGCCACTGGGACTTTCCATGGCCCCCCCAGCACACGCAGAAATCTTTGTGGAGCAATTTCAGGTCCTGCTTAGAAGAGCTGTTAACAAAAGGAGGGGAAAAAAGCCCTCTGGAAAGTGGGAAGTGGGGATGACTCCTGTGGAAAACAGTGGGAAGGCGAGTTGCCCGGGCACAGCAGTGAGCCCTGGATGCTCAGGCATGTAAATACCTGCTTAAGCATGGAAGTAAATCCCGTTTGGAATGGCCTCTGGTCGGTTGGAGCACTGAGAGCTGCAGATCTGCTGCCAGCTGCCCTCCCTGGGCTGCTGCTCCTGCACAGCCAGAAAAGTCCCTGGGTGTTGTTCAGACTTTGAGTCCCCCAGAGCTGCAGAAAGGATGAGAAGCAGGAGCTGAAAGCCCAGGAGGAGCTCATGAAGCCAGAGGAGTTGTGCAAAACCCGTGTGGGAGTTTACAGAGTCCATAAAACCGAGTGAGTTCAGCCTCTGGATTAGATTTAAGTTGTGCTCAGAAGTTCTGGGTTGTTTCTCCAGCACCGCTCTCCCAGGGCTGAGTTTGCACTTCCCTGGCAGTGGCCGGGTACGGAGCTGACATTCCCAGCTGTGACAGGCTGTGGAAAAGCCCCGGGCTCGTGGGAAGGATATTTCCCATCCCTTCGTGCGAAAAGCCCCGGGCTCGTGGGAAGGATATTTCCCATCCCTTCGTGCTGCTCCTGACAGGCTCCTCTTTGCACCTCATCAGCACTTGACAAACGACGCCTTCCTGCGCTCCGGGATTCCCGCCGAACTTTCTCCCTTGGATCGGCTGCGGGATTCACTGGGAAGTTGCTTCCAACCTTGGACACTTCCAAGGATCCAGGGCAGCCACGGCTTCTCTGGGCACCCTGTGCCAGGGCCTCCCCAACCTCAGAGAAGGGAGGAAATAATGGCTGAAATGGAAGAATATGATTGAATCCCACAAAATCGAGGTTAAGCATTAGGAATAACTTTTTCCCCCTTGACACTTCCATGTGTTAGTGCACAAACATCTTGGTTTTACGGGAGCTGGTGGCAAATTGTTAAAGCTTTATCTGTGCTCCAGCTACTGATGCCAACCCTCCTGTAATTCTTTGACTTCTGGTTTCTGGTGGAATTTGAGGAGTAGCCCAACACTGAGCTGGGCTGGCACAAAACCCACTACAATTTCTGCATTGAGCATTGCTGATCAATAACAACCAGAAAACAAAATACTGCTCATACTTCTGGGGCTTCGAGTTGGTCAGTTCTGCTGGTGCTGGGATGCCTTGGATTCTACAAAAGCTGGATGTTTATTGCCCCAAAGGTTTGTTGTCCACCAGTGGAAAAGGAAAAATCAAAGGGAAAGGCTTTTCCCTTCCTTATTGTGGCATGAAGGGTATTTATTCTGTTTGGGGACTGCATGGAAACACAAAGGCACCCTCTTGGCGCTTATCAAATAATAACTGCTCCAAAATAACAAAATATTGCTGCACTCAGATTGGATTTAAAGCCCAGTGTTTGTTGGATTGTTCCTTGGAGCTGCTCCAAAAGTCTCTGGATGTAAAAGCCGCCGTGGAGCAGCGTTTGGGCTGCTCTGAGATGCAATGTGTGTTTTCCAGAGATGAGGTTATTTGTAAATAACCTTCAGCTGCTTTCCTAAGAGCAGAGAGAGCCTCCAGCAGCAGGGTTGGTGCTCTGAGGCTCTGCCCTGGGTGGTAACAGAGTGAGGGAAACTTCAGGTTAGGCATGAACTGGAAGAGCTGAGGAACAGTAACTGGAGAAGGCAGGTTCATATTTTTGTAAAACATTTGCTTCAAACCTCCTGTTATCTCAGCCTTGCAGCCAGAAGGTGCTCAGAGGGAAAAGCTGCCCGGAGGAGGAGGAGGTGTGAGCGTCGTAATCAAACCTCAGCCTCGTGCTCCCCGTACCCAGCTCAGCCTTTTCCATTTCCTTGCTTCCCCCTTCTCCAAACACGGCCCTCAGCTCCCTTCCATTTTCCACTGCAGCGTTCTGGTCCCTGTGCAGCAGGGAAGGGTTTGCTGTTCTCCTTTTCCCTGGGATTATTGTCGCCCTGTGACTGTGAAGAATTCCGCAGGCTGGCTCACGGGCAGCCTCACCTCCAGCAGGAACAGTGCCAGGGAAGTGCCCAGAATCCCAAACCAGCCCGATATCCTATCGTGCCACGGGCTGGATAAATACAGAGTGAGACCTTGTCCGTGCAGGGAATGATTCCTGTCCACAGTGGCCACTGTGTGTCCCCCCCTCTGGAACAAAGGGACTTTTCTTCCCTGAGCCAGAGGTGATACGGGAGCTGTGCCAGGTGCGTCCTTTCCCTGGATAGGTGGGATCGAGGAGCCGGCTCCCAAAGTCTTGCTCTGCTCTCTCATGCAGCCTTTTATTCCTGCCTCCTCAGGGAGCAGCTGCTTTCCCAAAGATTTTCTAATCTGAGGGATGGCTTTTAGTGAGTAACTGCACGTTGGGCTGGAGACATGGCTTTTTGGGAAACTAACAGAAAAAGGGGATGAAATTAGGAAGAAATTCCTCCCTGTGAGGGTGGGGAGGCCCTGGCACAGGGTGCCCAGAGAAGCTGTGGCTGCCTCTGGATCCCTGGAAGTGCCCAAGGCCAGGTTAGACGGGGCTTGGAGCACCTTGGGATAGTGAAAGGTGTCCCTGCCCATGGAACTGGATGAGCTCTAAGGTCCCTTCCAGCCCAAACCATTCCATGATTCCATGTTATTGGAGGTAATGAGAATGGACCTTCTGCTTGGAGAGCAGGATGGTAACAAGTGATGGTGAGCTGGAATTACATCAAACAACAATGAGTGGCATTAACTGTGGCCTCCTGTCTGTGGGACAGGGATAATTTCTCCTGATAGCTGGAGTTCCTAAACAGCAACAGTTGAAGGTGCTCGGCTACAGCAGTGCAAGCAGCAGTGTGGATATGGGGTGAGAATGCCCAGGCTGGTGGAATTCCATGGTGGAATTCCCGTGTTACATCCACCGTGGGTCGGCTGTGACACAAAAAACACCCCTCACACCATAACACGGGAAATGGAACCTGCCCTGCCCCTCTGGCAGCCACTGACTCCGATGTGAAACCACTCAGGGCTCCCAACCACGTGAAATAATAACCCCGGGCTCCTGTGCCAAGTTTCCAGCTGTTCCCACATGTGCATCTCATCCTGACCTCCTCCTGCGCCCGTGCCAGCCCCGAGATTCCATAAAACACCACACTAATCCCCAGTCCTTTTTCATTAAATGACCAATTAAAGCTAAAGGAAAAGCCTCCTTATTATTATTATTTCAGTTGAGAACACGTTCCCCGTAGCGCTGGAGGGTTTCTATGGGTTTTTTTTGGGATGATAACGTTGCCTTGACTCTGTTATCAGCAGAGTTTGGTTGCTACTGTGGCTGCTTTGCTCCGGCTCCTCGCTGGTGCCTGACTTAGCAGAGCTTTGGGTTTCAGTTCTGTGCAGTTACTAAATTCTCCTGGACACCAGTGAATGCGTTCAAGGTGAGAACACCGTGTTTATTCCCTGGAAAAGTGTCGGAGTGGAGAGGTCAGGGAGTGCCAACAGCTGCAGGGAAGCCCCGGGGCAGCGCCGCTCAGGAGGTGGGTGGTGACACTCAGCTCCTCACGTGTGGCTGGGACAAGGAGCAAATCCCCTTCCCAAAGTGGTCTTTGGGATGAGACTGGCATGGGAAGAGGGGGGAAATGTCTTCCCGAGCACTGCACGAGGCTGAAACCCACCAGGAAATCAGAGCTTGTGGGGTCTCAGCACCAAGTGCCCGAAGTTCTTTGTTAGTCCCCTCTGTTGTACCTGAAACGGGATTTTTGGAGGTTCTGAGTGCTGGTCCCGCTGTAGGGACAGCTGAGGATGATCTGGCTGGAGAGCTGCCCCTCTCATTTCCATGGATCTGCACAGTGTCCATGAACACGGAAAGGCTTTAGCTTTAGGGTTGTGTAACTTTGGGACCCCTCAGCTCCGCTCCCCCTGAGCCTTTCTCAGGCTTTGCACTTGGGTTGGCAATGGGGTTTTTGTGTGTTTAGGTCCCTGAATTGCTTTCTGTGCTAAAACAGAAAGAAAACTTGAAAAGATGAGGAAGGGAAGTGTTTTCCTCCCCCGGGGGAGCTGCACCTCCCCAGGAGTGCTCTGGGCAGGGTCACACAGTGATGGTGCTCCCTGCAGTGGCTGTGCGGTCACTGGCTCCCCAGTAATCCCAGTATGGATGCAGCCCGGGCTCTGCGTGGCGTGGGGGGAGCTCTGGCTCCCGTGGGGGGCAGGAGCAGCCGTGGGAGTCGTGGTCCGTGTCTTGATGGAGATGGAGCAGCCCAGGGATCCGTCGCAGGATCTGTCCCGCCTGCTTCTTGCGCTCAGGGAAGATCCAAACCCTAAAAATGACCCCAAAACAGGCCTGCCCACCTCCCAGCAGTGTGTGCATCTAGCCCGGATTTTTTTTGCTGTTACAATTAACCCACTGGATGGTTCAGGCTCTGCCTGTCCTGCTTTGCACACTCAGATCCCTCCATCCTGACTGTGCAGATCCAGTTCAGAGCTGGATCCCGCTGGATCCACGGACAGAGGAACCCCTTGGAATGACTCTTCCCTGGGTGCAGCCCCGATCTCCTGGACTCTTTTTCCCCCCCCTTTGCCGCGGTATCACTTTCCCGAGTAATGAGTTAAGCAGGGTCGTTAGCGCAGCCCGGCTCCGGCTCCCGGCTCCAGCGAGATCCAAAGCTCCGTGCGGGAAGGGGGGTGGGGGCTGCACCGGCTGGAAATTTCTCACCGCAGACTTCGCTGGGGCCAGACATGTTGTAAATTTTACAAGAAAAACACTTTACAAACCAGAAGTCCAACTCTGGTGTGCGCGGAGCTGCTAATTAACGATTTGGAGACCGCGGGGGCCGGGGAGCCGATCCCACCTTCCCGGAGCCTCCCGCTTCTCAGTCAGGCTGGGAAGGTTTGGGGGCCTCCATCAAGCTCCAGCTCGGGGAGCCTGGTGATTCCTGTTTCCGTTCTCCTGTTGCTTCCCAGCTTTCACACAGGAACCCTCGAACCTCCCAGGCTCTCCTGGAAATGATGTTTAACATCGTACAGAGCACTGGGATGTCCAGGGAAACTCGGGATGCTGAAGGTGTCACTTGTGATCTTTGATCCCTGCAATTGCTGTTGCACCTTTTGGGGGATCCCTCTCTCCCAGCCAGGGATTCCCAGGGTGGCACCCACTTTCCCAAATTTGGGTTGGAGCACCTCCAGCATCCCGGAGCTGTTGAGGGACACAGAGACTCGGAGTGAGTCACCCATGGGGGCACCGCCAGGCCTCGGGCAGGGATGGGGACGGTGCCAGCTCTCCCTGGGAGATGGGTGAGGTCCGTGGGACACATCCCACACGATGCCAAGCTCCTGCTTCCAGGACTCCTTCCCCAGATTGTTGTGTCAGGACCACGGTGGCCTCAGTCCCACGGTGGCCTCGGTCCCCTGTCCCTCATGAGAGCCACCCCCCCACTCTGTGTCAGGAGGTGGCACCGGGGGTTGTGGAGGGGGTGGCAGGCACAGCACGGGGCTGCTGGGGAGCATCCCTGTCTCCAGCAGCCATCCCTGATGGATGCGAGCAGATGGAAGGAGCAGGACGGAAGCAGGCGGAGGGGGAGAGTCATCATTTTGAAAAACTCATTGGCTGAAATAACTGCGGTTTCCCTCGGAATCGTGACGAGCTGGGGTCAGAAACCCTGCGAGGTGGAGCTGCCCTGGATGGGCCTTTCCACCAGCGCTCCGTGTTTTCCATGGCGTTTCTCTCCCGTTTCCCGTGGCGACGGGAATAACAAACCGGGCCATGGGGGAGCTCTGCAGAGCAGCTTCGCCTCGGAGCTGGGTTTTAGCGAGAGCCCTGCAGGTACAGCTCCCGGGTTTCCCTTTCCCACAGTGTCCCCTGCTGCTTGCACTCAAAAATCCACTCAGGAACTCACGGAAAAAGCAGGAAAAGAAGAACTCTCAGCGAAGCCCAAGGCACAGAAAGTCCCCGTGGGGAAGTATTTTTAGGGAGCTTTAACAAGAGTGAAGCGCAGGATTCCTGCAGGGAGGGAAATCATAGAATCGGGGAATATCTCAGTGTAGAAGGGATGCATAAGGATCATCCAGTCTGACTCCCTGCTTCCCTCAGGGCTGCCTAAATTCAGAGTCAAACTCTGCCCCTGCAGCCCGGGCTAGTGGGCCCAGAGCTGCTCCAGAAGTGGCTCCATGAGGAAGGAATTTAAAGAGGATGGATCACACAGCAGGAAGTAAAGAAGAGACAGGAACTGGGAACAGAGAAGCCACTCTCTTCTGTTTTCCTTTGGATAACACCAGGAACCAACCCAAACCCTTTTCCCTGGGGAAAGCAACCTGGATTAAAAAGGATGGATGGATTATCCATAGAAAATGTGCTGTTATGGTTCCCTGTGGGGTTTGCTGCTAAATAAATTGTTTAAATCAAAGATTTGGGGGAAGAATTGGCAGATGAGATGGGACAAATGCAGGGAAATCCCTGCAGGTGCCAGTCTCTCTCTGGACTTCAAGGATCCCATGGGATGTGTGCTGAAACACTGGGAATTTTGTAATTTTCCACCCAAATCTGCTGAAATCTCTCCCCAAAAATCTTTAATCCCAGGAACACCCCAGGAAAAGCCCAGCAGTTCCTAACGTTTCTTCTTCCTTCCCCAAGACCTACGAGCAGAACGAATGGATCATCCACCTGGCTGGGAAGCTGCTGGCCCAGGAAGAGTCGACCTTGTCCCTGCTGGCCACGAACCCCTTTGCAGGCAGAGACCCTCCAAGGTAAGCCTGGAGTTATCCCGAGGGAGCTGCAAGCTCCACGTTGTTCCCATCCTGGATGTGCACAGGAGGACGCTGGTGGGGTTGGGGTTTGATGGTGGAATTTAGGGTGGGTTTGATGGACACCAAAGTGCTGCCAGCACCTTGATTCCCTCTTGGAGGGACCCCAGGGACCCTTTGGATGAGCCCATCCCCAAGCAGATCCATGCAGGGCTCGGCATTACTGCTCCTGGCCAGGAATGGTCTCTTCTGCAGTGGCTTCCTGCCCCTCAGCTTTAGGGTTTTTGCCACGGTCTCCCTGTGAGCTCAGCTCAAACCCCACCATTTCCATGGACCTCCTGAGGTGTTCCAAAGACAAAGGAGCCCTGCAGGAATTACTGAGGTTGTGGACACTTCGTCTTGGAATTGTTTGTGTTTTCAAGGAAGAGACAAAGCCAACATCAGCCAGGGAGAGGCACAGAGGAGAACTCCAAGGTTTTATACAAAAGGAATTTTGTCCCAAAAGTATCTGTTTTGTTGTTGGAGTTATTTTTAGCTGAGAAAACATTTTTGGGGCATTTTGGATCAACTCATGTTCTGCTCTCGCTAATGTTTTCCATTTGAGGCTCTGAGGATGCACTGCAAACAGGGATGCAGGTCCAGAGCTCTGTGTGGAATGAAATTCCCCTCGGATCCCGCTGATGTTTTCCAGCTTTAGGGCAGTGCATCCCCCAGACCTTCTGAGGAGAGACTTCTTCTCCACCTGAGGCATGGAAAACTGCCCACTTTTGCCAAAATGTTTCCTCTGGTAAAAATCCCAGAATCCTGGAATGGTTTGGGTTGGGAAGGATCTTAAAGCTCATCATCCAGTTCCAACCCCAACACCTTGCACTATCCCAGGGTGCTCCAAGCCCCATCCAGCCTGGCCTTGGACACTTCCAGGGATCCAAGGGCAGCCACAGCTTCTCTGGGCACCCTGTGCCAGGGCCTCCCCACCTTCACAGGGAGGAATTCCTTCCCAGTATCCCATAACCCTGCCCTCTGTGATCTGGTGGAAGTGTCACTGGATGATTTTTAACCTCCCTTCCATCCCAAACCATCCCTGATCCTGTGATCCTGGACTTTTTATCCAGGTTGAGGGGAAAGTTTGCTGCCAACCTTAGGGATCCCTTCACTCCCACCACAGCCCTGCTCCCTGCAGTAGCTGGGTGGAAAAAAAAACCCTAATTTTCCTACCATTATTCCCCCCTCCCTCCACTCTAAAGGGAATTTCGAGCCTTAATTATTTTCATTCCCTGCTAGACTAAATAATTAGGGGAAGGGACTGTTTTCCATAAGAATCTTGCGCTCCGTCCTCCGCGGAGTTTGCTCTGTTAATGGAAACTCTACACCTTAAATAGCCAAGGGACTTTCAGAATGAGTTAATGCCTTCGAAATGAAATTTCGGAGACCAAAGTTTGGAGGGTTCTTTACAACTCCAGAAATTATAGTATTTTTTCAAGTGTGATAAACTTCAAATGAGAAACAGGTGACTGATTAAAAATGAGGGCATTGTTGAGGGCCCAGCCTGGCTGAGTGGGAAGCTTGGACTTCAAGGCCGGGGATGTTTGGGGAATGTGGATTTCCCAGATATTCTGGGGCAATGGATAGTTCCTAAAAGCCCAGCCCTCATAAATCTGAATGGGAGGGCTTGGGCTGAGAAATTAAGAAGTGTTGGACACACCGTGGAAAAGGCTGCAACAATCAAAGGAAGCAAAAATCAGATTTTGCCCATGGGAGGGGGGAAAAAAAAACCCAGGTTTTTGGGTTTGTGTTCGGTGTCTCTGATATTAAATCATGGTCACTTTAGGATTTTTATTCCAATTAAAGTAGCACTTTGTTGGAAAGCCCCACCATCGATGGGAAAAGCTGGATTTGTAGTGGTGGTGGTGAGGGAGCTGGTGCTTCCCTTTGGATGCTCCCTGGCTGCAGGAACACGAGGGGAATGTGGCATTTGGGATTCCTTTTTATTGGATTGCCCTTTTATTTCCCATTTCAAAGTGACTGGACTTTATACCTGGGCTGGATTTTCCAGGCTGTGTGAGTCCCGTGGATCCTGGGAGAAGGTGTGGGGCTGGGATCTCATTTCCCATGGGATCTGTGGGGTCAGCCCAAGCCATGGGAAGAGCTTGGTCATATTTGCACTTAGTAGAAGCTGATTTGGGGTTTGGACCCTCCCCAGAGTGACTCTGGAGCTGTTGGGAGCAGAGCTGAGAGCAGGCAGGGAGAGGGAATTCCTGGAAAATCCAGGCATCACTGGGATGTAGGTGGAAATGAATCTCTCAGATATTACCAGAATATTAATTAAATTAATTGAATTAAATTCAAAAATTGGAATTAGTTAAATTCCACAGTCCTGAAGGGAAGTTTAAGGGATTTTCCTTGGGGGGAAAACAACCTCAGCATTTCAGGGAAGGCTCATCCCAAGCTGCCAGGATTTCTCCCAGGCTGGGAAATCTGGTTTGCAGCCACCTCTGGTAGCTGTGGAGCAGGACAGCCCCACGTGTCCCGTGGCCATGGGATCTCTCTTCCTTGGCGGGGTAAATTCCAGCCTTGGATCCACCTGGAGCCAGGTTTTCATCCCCCACAGTTTGCTCTGCCCTTGGTGTTGTCCCACCCTTTCTCACCCATCCAGAGAGGGAAAACCAGAGAGGAAAAACCCCACTGTGCCACTTCCCAAGGGGATTTTGAGGATCAGCTGCCCGTGGGATGCTCTGGCTCTGCAGGGCCAGATCTTGCAGGAGCCTCGGAATCAGCAGCACTAAAAAACAACCCCAGAACTGCCCTGATTGCCCAAATTTGGGCCAAGATGAGTTAATTTATGCTCCCTCCCACCAACAGGGCAAGAACATCAGTCATGGAGGCTCTGTTACCCCGATGAATTCGGGCTTCCCATCACCTGATTTACAACAGAGCAGGGAACCTCGAGATAAAACACTCCCAAAAAAAAAACCCCTTCACCAACCCAAAAAGACACCCCATGTTTTGCTTGCTTGCTTTCTTCCCTCTCCCACCCCTCCTTGCCTTGTCAGGCCATTAATTCTAACAGAAACCACCACTGGCTTTTTCCCTGGAACCCCTCAGCTGTTGCAGGGAGACAGCTGCACCCTCTGGAACTAATTACAGCTGTCTGGGAGATTTAGGCCTCCATCCCAACAACTCCAATATTGCTGCTAATTTTTAACACATCCAGTTGGGAGATGTCAGGAGGGGCTGATATACGAGCGACTCCCGAAAGCACCACGGGGCAGCTGCTCCCGGGCATCTGCTGAGGGGAAAATATTGATTTAAAAAATAATGTTGATTATTTCTAGCCTTTCTGGCCTACCCCCGAGGCCAGGGCCTTGCCCAGTCCGGTGGGGATGCCCAAAAGTTGGTGGCAGAAGGGTCCTTGGAGTGGCTCAGTCCTCCCTCGTCCACCAGCGCTGTCGCTCTCCTGGCACCACTGTGGGATCAGAAGTTGCCCAGAGGGCTCTTTTGTCCCCTTTCCTTGTTGTTGTCACAGCAGAGAGGGTTTTCCATCTCCTGGAAGAGTCCTTGGAATGCCAGCCAGTCCCACTCTTGCCATGGGCAGGGATACCCTCCACTAGACCTGTCCAGCCTGGCCTTGGACACTTCCAGGGATGGAGCAGCCACAGCTTCTCTGGGAGTCTGTGCCAGGGCCTCCCCACCCTCACAGGGAGGAATTCCTTCCCAATATCCCATCGAAATCCTTCGGTTTAAAACCATTTTTTAATGAGAGCTGGTTCCAGTTGCTTCCCAGGGAGCCAGGAGGAGCTGCCAGCTTGTGTTTGCTCAGTAAATCCTGGGAAACTGCTGGTGGCTGGGATCATCCTTCCCGACCTTTCCATGTCTCCTCTGACCCACGAGTCTTGCTGATTCTTCTCTGAGTACCTGTCACCACCTGGGACATCCTGGTGAGGTCAGGCAGCTCCTTCCTGACCTTCCTGAAGCTCTTCCCATTTCTCCAGAGCAGGAATCAAGGAATTTCCTGTAGGTTCAGTCTCCAGCATCAGGGAGGCTCCAAGACCTGGGGATCCCTTCCAGCAGACAGGAGAACTTTGTGGGAGCCCCAAAACTGCCCAAACCTTGTGAGCCCTGAAGTGATGGACTTGGGGGTGTCAGTTTGTAGCACCTTCCCTCCCTGAATCCCGGGAAGAGGGAGCAGGAGCAGCGCTGGAGGAGCTGGGAAATCCCATAATTCCAGGATTGAGGCACCCAGGCAGGTTATAAACACTGGCAGAGCTTGTAAACTCCATGAGCCCTGAAATGAGGGGCTCCAGTGGGTATTAAACGCTGCAGCTTTCACATCCTGAGCCTGGCAAGGAAATATTCCCCTGGGTTCCAGGTTTTCCCTCTTTCTCACATTTATTTTGGGACTATATGGAGATGGGTCCAGCTTGGGAGGTGCTCTGCAGTCGCTTAGTGAAGGAGAAACCCCAAAACATCCGAGTGGCAGGTGGAGGGATGCTTGGAACAGGAGAGGGAGTGCCATAAAATCAGCCTCTGGAGCATTTGTGGGCGGTGGATCTGGGTTTGGAGGTGGAGATGTTTTGGGAATTCCAGAAAGCAGCCGGGCAGCACAGCTTGGGAATCCCCAGCCATCCTGGAGAGGAGCCTGTGGCTACCTGGACCCTCGGGGACGTGGCTGGTCAGTAACACTCCAGTTATTGACAGGAATTTTGTACTCCTGCAGAGGAAACCCTGTGGGAAAAACACTTCAGCCCCTGTTTGGCTTTTCCCAGCCTCAGGAAGGAGGGAAAAGAGGGAGTGCAGGAATGGCCCTGGCTGTGATGAGGGCAGCAGCTGCAGGGCAGTGTTGGTGGGGGTGAGATGCAGGTTTGTTCTCCCCAAATTCCACTCAGGGCTCCTTTTCCCATTTATCTTCCTTCATCCTCAGAGGAGGGGGAAACATGGAAGTCATCAAATCATGGAATCATGGAATGGTTTGGGATGGAAGGGACCTTAAAGATCATCACATTCCACCCCCTGCCATGGGCAGGGACACCTTCCATTATCCCAGGGTGCTCCAAGCCCCATTCAGCCTGGCCTTGGACACTTCCAGGGATCCAGGGACAGCCACAGCTTCTCTGAAAAATGTGGTGGGTGGGATGAACACAGAATCCCAGGATAACTGAGGCTGGAAAAGGCCTCCAAGTCCATCAAGTCCCACCTGTGCCCGATCCCCACCTGGTTACCAGCCCAGAGCGCTGAGTGCCTCCTCTAGGCATTCCTTGGACACCTCCAGGGATGGGGACTCCAAACCTCCCTGGGGTTTTCCCATGTTTTTGTGGGAGAATCATTCCTGCCGTGCTCTCCTGGCTCCCAGCAGGATTGAAACGGAGCTGTTGGGCTGTGCTGGCAGAAGCCTTGAGTTGGGTGCAGCTTTCCCCATGCCCTGCCCTCTGCCCTGCTCCCCAAAGCCGAGCGCTGATGGCAAATCCATCGGAGCCGTCCCTAATTATTCCAGCAGCAGGAAGGCCCTTCCCGGCCGCTCCAGGGATCCCCCAGCTGCGGTGCCCCGCTCAGTAGCGGGGTCTGTATTTTCCTAGTGGAGCAGAGCAGCTTTAAATGAGCACTGACACGACTTTGACAGTTTTATTTTGTGGGTATTTTATGGACTCGCCCGGCGACGCCGGCGATGCTCCCGGCAAAGGCGGCGCGGGCGCCGCTGCGGCCCTTGTCAGCATGTCCTACATCAAGGGGGACAAACCCCCCGGATCCAGCGGCATGGGCAGCTCCCAAAGTGTTTCCCGACACTGATGAATGTTTCTTTCTGCGCTGCTTTCAAACCTCCTTTGCTGTCAGCTCCCGGAGCAGCCGGAAAACAGATGCGCTCGGAGCCGCGCTAGAGGAGCGGCCGCTGGCTGGGGCTGGGGGTGCTGGGGGAGCCAGACTCCCTACTCCAAAATATCCCCGGCAGAAGTAGTCCAGGATGGCTCTCAGAAAGGAAAAAATCCTATTATTCCTGCTTTTATTATTATTCTTCCACACTTAGCTGTGGAAAGGTGTGGGGAGTGCTCAGGGCAGGGGGTGTTGAAGCTCCTCTGCTCCTGCATCATTCCCGAGGCACATCTGGATGCCAGCATTCCTAAATGGCATCAAGAGGAGCCTGGGATCTTCCCAAAGCCTTCCTAATGTCACTGCTGCTGGCTGTGGGCATCCCAAGGATGAATGGAAGGAGGGATGGATGGATGGATGGATGAATGGATGGATGGATGGATGGATGGATGGATGGATGGATGGATGGATGGATGGATGGAAGGAAGGAAGGATGGATGGATGGAAGGATGGAAAGATGGATGAAAGGATGGAGTAGTGGGATGTGGAGCCAGCCTGAGCCCCTTGAGCTGATTTCTCCATCCAGAAAGGCTCAAAAACTCCAATCCCAAGGGAATAAAAACATGGTCCAAGCCTCTTCCCAGGAGTCACGCCAATCCCTGAGCTCCTGTTTTTGTCTCTCGCAGGTGGATCCGGGGGGAACACTTCAAGTACAAGTTCAGCCAGCCTGGGGGGAAGCACGCCAGTGACGGGAAGTGGTGGATCCGGAAGAGGATCGGTCCCTACTTCCCCCCTGTCAACCTGCAGGGCCTGAGGAAGTTCTTTGAGGACAGGAACTGGCCATATCCTGTGCAGGACTGAGGGAAGAGGACGGCCAGGACAACAGGGACCAGCTGGGAAGAGGGAGAACGGGCAGCTCCCTTCCGAACATCTCCTGCCTCTCTATTTTTTATCCATATCCTTCTTCACCCCTGTTTTCCAGAAGATTCCCAGCCAATTTGCCCACTTGGTTTGTGAGCTGCTTTTTCTCCCCTCAGTGAGTGATTTCTTTCGCCAGGCTGCTCGTTTGGGAATTGCTGCCTCTGGAATTGGGAAAAAGGCAAGCAGAGAACCAGGACTGGTTTTGGGGAGGTGTTGGTGGTGCCAAAAGCAGCTGAATGTGGGTTTGAAACAAAAACAGGGAAAACAAACCAGGAGGGATCTCTGGGGCTGTGTGGGCTGCGGAGGCAGGCACAGGAATGCCCTTTTCCATGTTTTTTTTTCCTACCTTTTTGACCACATGTGCCAAATGGGTAGCACCAGGAGCGTGTTTCTGGAAAGGGATTAAAGCAAACAGTTCTGGAACAACCAGCAGGAGCTTCCCTGGGTGTTTATTTTTCCCTGGAAGTGCTAAAAAGGGAAAAAAAGGAGCCCCAGTGCCTGCCCTGATGTGGCTCACCAGGGACGTGGGACCTCCCATGGGAATGGGGTGACAGGTGAGGAATGAGGTGAGTCCTGGGTGTTGTGGGATTTATTTGTGTTTTAGGGAGAATCCGGTGTCGTGTCCGAGTGTCTGATCCCTGTCCCGGTGATCCAGGGCCGTGAGAGGGGAATTCTCCCTCCCCTTCTCCTGTGGGCTGAACGGTGCGTTTGCACGGGGCTCCCTCATGGTTTTTGTGGATTTTCCTTCCACGCTGCTCTTTCTCCAGTGGATCCAGCTCAGGATGGGGTCCACCCCCCGAATGGGGGACAGGTGACAGGTGACACCCCCCTGGGCATCGGCAACCAACAGTGCTGGCCTCGCCCCTCCCCAGTTTAAGGAATTTCTTTTGCTTTCCAACCTCTGGGTCAGGGATAATGGATCCCAGACCAGCATTCCCATTCCTGTTTGCTGCTTGTTAAGCTTTTTTTTTTCCCCCTTTTTTTTCAATCCAAGCTCCCCTCCCCTCTCCAGAGCAGTGCCTGGGAGATAACACCCATCCAAAGGGACAGGCAGGGGATTCCACTGGAAACCTTTCCCTGGGACAAGAGTTTAAAAAAGAAAAGGAACAATTATTCCGAGGGGGGAGGAAATCAGAACCACATTGGGATATCTGTTCACTGGGAGGGGTTTTTTGGAGAGGGTTTTTATCCCAGAGCTCGGCACTGGAAGGAAAACGCTGTGGCATTCCCGAGTCAGCACCGCGAATCCATGGGAAGGAAAACTCCATCTGGGAGCCAGCTCTGATGTCTCTGAGGAGGGGAAGGGACATGGGGACACCACCACAACCGATCCAGGAGGTCCCACCACCTTCTCCAGAAGGTCTGGAGCGCAGGGCTTGGGTCCCTCAGTGAAAGCCACGATGGGCTGAGCCCCTGGAATGCCGCCCTCCTCCAGGCCATGTTTTCCAGCTCATCCCAATCCAGAGCCCAATCTCATCCTGCTCCCTCCTCCTGTTTCCCTGTGAGGTCCAAGGAGGTCCCAGAGCTGAGACAGGCAGGACATGGCCAGGTGGTCACCCCATGTCCATCCTGAGCAGCTCCAGCTCCACCATGGCCAGAGGCATCTCAGGGACATTCCCGGATCCAAGATAATCCATTTTATTTTTGATTTTCTTTTCCTACCTGGAAGTTATTGACCCTCGGGGTATCCCAAGAATATATACTTGGTATAACCGAGGTAGAAGTGACTTTTTTTCCCTTTTTTCCCAAGATTCCAGTCTTTTGGAAGCACGAGGTCCCCTCACAAGCCCCCCTGGGTTTGCATTTCTGCCCATTGGCCGCCGGCTGCGGCGAGGACGGATCCAGCTCATCCCAGCTGCTCTTCCTTCCCCAAAAAAAGGAATTCTCCCAGGTTTTTCTTTAATCCCACATCCAAATGTGTGTTTCTGGGGGGAGCAGAAAGTGAATCTGAACGGACCTAAGGGCTTTAGCTGATCCCTTGTCCGAAGGGAATGAGGAAATGATCCGTGCTTGTGTAATTTGGGAAGAACCGTCAGCT
Organism: Edolisoma coerulescens; assembly: GCA_013397115.1. Taxonomy (NCBI): domain Eukaryota; kingdom Metazoa; phylum Chordata; class Aves; order Passeriformes; family Campephagidae; genus Edolisoma; species Edolisoma coerulescens. The sequence continues at coordinate 270,908 of VWZW01004381.1, forward strand.
TTTGGAGCAGGCTGGAAGGGATGATCCCATGTTAAGGGCATGGTGGTGTGGGAGGCTGGATTGGGCCATCCAGATGTTCCCAGAGGGGCTGGAAAGGACCTTTAAGCTCATCCCATTCCACCCCTGCCAGGGGCAGGGACACCTTCCACTATCCCAGGCTGCTCCAAACTCCGTCCAGCCTGGCCTTGGACACTTCCAGGGATGGGGCAGCCACAGCTTCTCTGGGAATCTGTGCCAGGGCCTCACTGGATCCAGTCAGGTTCCATTCTCAAACATTCCTCTGGCTAAAAACATGGATTTGTTTTGTGTTTTGGGAATGTGGCCCCTGTGGAGGGGTCAGTGGTGAGGAGCTGCTGGAGATGAGTTTGTATCCATGCAGGAATCACCAGGAATTATCCCTACCAACAACTACAATGCACCAACCCAGACTTTTCCTTATTCCTGGATCTTTTAGAAATTGGAGCCATTGATTTTAAAGTAGCCAAACTCCAGGCTGGGAATTCCCATAGGAAATACCTGTAGCCATATCCATTCCCTGCTCCCAGCTGCTTGGAAAAGCTGGCTTTGCTTTAACACATATGAAAGGAAAAAGCCTTTTTTTTTTCCTTCCTGGTAGATTAAGTTTGGCCAAACAATTCCGTGTGAACTGCTGGGCAGGAGGCACAAACCTGTAGGCGAAATTATGCAGCTGCTCCAAGTTTAGAGCAGCATGGGATGAATTTCAGGATCGTATATTAGTTTCCATTTAATCTGATTATTCCAGGCTGGAGTTCCTGGAGGGTCTTCAGGTTATTGTCAGTCAAAAGAATCTTTAAAAGCTTCCATTTGCACTCAACTTTTTCCCATTCCAAGTCTATTTTCATTATGGATCTATTTTGATTTTAATGAAAAAATGATTCTCCCAACTCCCTGCTTTCCCCCCCGCCCCCAGCTGGGGTTAAAATTGAAGCCACAACGGGGTCTTGCCACTCCAAATCCCATTTTCCTGCTTTGTTGGCTCAGTTCAAGGAGCTTGGGCAGACAGCAAGGGGCAGATAATTTGGGAAGGCACCTTCTCTGCTCCGGGGATGCTGCCTGGGGCCCATCTCCTCATCCTCAGCCTCTTACTGGGAAAACCCTTTGGAGGCTCAAATCCCAGGGGGATTTCTAGCTCCAGAGTCTGGGAGCCTAATGCAGGATTCACTGATCCCACCTCTCCCTTGCTGTGCTGTCACTTCAGGGGCTCATTTCTGTCCCCTCCTCTCAGCTTCCAGCCTTGGGAGCACCACCGGGGCTCCAGTGGGAGCAGCATCCCCTGGGATTGGGAATGCTGTGAATCCCACATTTTGGGGGGGGTGGGGGGTGAAAACCCTTGCCAGGTCTGCCTGGTGCAGGAGTGGCAGCTTTGTGGCACTGGGGTGGCTTTGAGCTTCCCAGTGCTGGCATCTCCCTGGGATGTCCATGGCACCTCCCTGGGGTGTCCATCCCACCTCTCCCCAGGGCTGTGGAGGAAAAAAACAGCAGCGAGACGTCCAGAACTAACCCCAAATCCCTATTCCGGATTCGCACGGGATTTTAGAGGGGATGTGCCTGTCTGAGCCTTCCAGGGGCCACCCGCGATCCCAGCGCTGGCCCATGGAGGGACACGGGTGATGCCAGCCCGGAATGTGGGAACATCCATGTCCTGGTTCCTTGTCACTGCCCCAAATCCTCAGTTTGTTCACATTTTCCAGACAGGTGAGGAGGGAGAAGCTGAGCTCTGGAATTGTCCCTGCGTAGCTCTGGAATTGTTCCTGTGTCCCAGCCGGACACGGTGTGTGTCCCTCTCGATGGCATCGGGGCGTCCATCCTGCTCTGCCTCCTCAGGGTTAGATGGGATATTGGGAAGGAATTCCTTGCTGGAAGGGTGGGGAGGCCCTGAGGTTTCCCAGAGAAGCTGTGGCTGCCCCTGGATCCCTGCAAGTGTCCGAGGCCAGGTTGGAGCACCCTGGGATAGTGGGAGGTTTTGGGGTTGGAACTTTAAGACCCCTTCCCACCCAAACCATCCCAGTAAGCTGGAGGTCAGGACAAACCCATGTCCCGTTTTTCCATAGATTTTGCCATGCCCATCCCCACGTTTCCCCCCATTTCCCAGGCTGGATCCCACTCGCTCCGCAGTAGCAGCTCCGGGTAGGATTGCGCAGGCTGAGCTTTTCCCAGCGTGTGCCGGGCGCTGGGACAATTCCACTGAAATCCCAGCACCTGCAAGCGGTTACTTGGAATAATAAATAAGTGATAGATTATCAAACAAAGCCTTGCCTTCGGATGAGGTCATCCCTGCCCCGTGTCCTGCGTCTCCGAGGGTTTGGGAGCAGCTTTCCTGCCGCTCCTGGGCTAAATCCCTCTTGTATCAGGCAATAAAAACCTTGTTGAGATTAAAGAATCAATTAGGAATTAGCCAAAGGGGCAGAGCGTAACCCAAACACGCTGATAAAATCCAGTAGGTGATTATGGGAGCAGGGTTGATTTCATTGGGCTTTGGGAAGGAATAATTGCTCGTTACAGAGCACGGAACAACCCGGACTGGGTATTTTTCCAGCTTTTAAGAGGAGGAAATTCTGGTGTTCCCTGACAAATGTGGGGACACGCCACGGTTTGGGGCTGAAGGGGCAGTTTGGGGTCCTTAATTTGAGAATGGTTCCCTGGTTGGAGAAAATGATCTTGGAAGTCTTTTCAAGGCCAGGTTGGACGGGGCTTGGAGCACCCTGTGAGAGTGGAAGGTGTCCCTGTGGCAGGGAGTGCAATGGGATGAGTTTTAAGGTCCCTCCCAACCCAAACTATTCTGGGATTCTGGGATATTCCATGACTGTGGTGCAGCAGGATGGGCAGGGATGTGCCACAGCTCTGGCACTGCCTCTGCTCTTCCGCAGGCACAGGAAAACAGAACAAGGAATAAAAGGCTGGGTTTAGCTGTAAAAACTCCTGGAAAAGCTGATTTTCCCAGCTGACCATGGCAAGGAGGGGATGGAGCAATCCTGGGATGGCTCAGGAGCAATGAGGAGTTGGATTTCAAGGGAAAAGAGCCCGATCCTGGCTCGGCAGCTCCGTGCCACTAATCCCTGTTTATTCCCTGTCTGCCCCAGCTGCCCACGCTCCCGAAACGTTTGTTCAGTAACAAGATCCAGGGAAAGAAAATCCCCCACGGCAGCGTGGCCGCGGTGCCGGCGCTCTCCTGGCGCATCCCGGGAATGTCGGTGTCGGCCGCATCCCATCCTCCTCCAGCACAACTCCATCCTCCCACAGCAGCTCCAGGCTCGGCCTTTTTGGGATCATTTCAGCCACGGGGCAGCCCTGCTGCTCCTCAGCATGGATAAAGGATTTTTAGGAAAAAAATCTTCTAAGGAAACGGCATCACATCGGGATTGGAGTTGGATCTGCAGGATGAGCTCCTGGAGCAGGGCAGGACTGGGATGGCTTTGCCGTCCTGTGTGACCCCAGGTGCTGCCCTGGGGCTGGAGCAGTTAATTGGCTCATTAATCCTCATCTCCCGGGCCAAATCCAGCTGCTCCCGTGGAGTGGCGTCTGAGTGGGAAGGTGGGATCAACACTCCAGGTTGTGCATCCAGTTCTGCTCCCAATAAAGCATGGAAAGAGGCAAACCCCTTGTATATAAAATAACTGGAATCATTAGTGACTTTTCATTGATAATTAGTTATTAATAATTAATAGGAATGGAATACTGAGGTACTAAATGGACTTTGGAAACAAAAGGCCCGTCCATAAAGTTTGGGGGAATTTTCTCCTCTCTTTGCCCCTGGAGGAGAACACAGAGGCCAAGAACCAGCACCAGACAGGCCAGAATTTGAGTCAGAGGACAGGGATGAGAATCTGGGCTTCTCCCTGTCTCCAGGAAGGCCTCCATTTTATTTGGGAATGACCCACCACACAGACAACCCTTGCCTTGATCCCACCCTGCTAATCCAAGCCGAGGCCAGACTCTCAGAGCTGAGCTTTTCCCTGTGTATGCCTGGTGCCCATCCTCGAGCCATCCCGGCATCCCTCCCGCTTTTCCTGCGATTCAGTGGGATTTCTGTGCCTTTGTGGCCATCCAGCTGCGGCGGGCGCGGGGCTGCAGCTGTGGCCCGGAGCTGCCATCTGCCCGCCGGGAGCAGCTGCGGGCGCCTGGTACCGCGGCACCCGCGGGCTCATTCATCACCGGCAGCCCGGGCACGGAGGCTTGGCAGGGAAAAAGGAGGATGGGAGCCACAGGAGGCAAATCTTTAAAACCCCCCTGCCACAGCGGGGTTGTATCCGCAGCATCCCAGTGTTTGCTCCGGCTGGAGGAGGGAGGGCAGGATGTGTCCCTGTGTGGGGTCTCATGGGGATGGAGCAGTCCCGAGGTGCTGCAGGGGAATGATCCAGGCCCCAAGGGGTGGGAGCAGGGGGAGGCAGGGACATCCCTTCCCAAGGACTGAGTGTCTAAATCAGCGCTGGGTTTTGTTGGGAGGTGATGGAGGAGCCTTTCTTGGCGTCCTTCTGGAGAGAGGCCCTTCCTGACCGCCTTTCCCAGGTCCCAGACCCGTGCGGGAGCTGGATGATCCGGAGGGATCCAGCTGGGTATTCCACGATTCCGTAGTTCTGTGATCTGTGGCAAACGACAGGGGACACCAGACTGGGAGGGGAGCCCTTTGGGTGCTTTGGGGTGTCCAGCTCCGCTCTGGTTACGGGAGATGCTGCCCAGGGCTCTGCCCCACCTGCCCCCGTCCCTCCTGCAGCACCACGGGCACTGCGGGAGCAAGGCCACGGTGCTGCCTGAGGTTCCCGGGATGGGCAGCCCCAGCCTGTCCCGCGTGCCCAGCAGGAGCTGACCTTGCCTCTGTTCTCTCTCTTGGCCCCCACAGGAGGGCGGGAATCAGGCAAGAGGACCAGGAGGTGCCACCCCAACACCTGCAGGTGCCTGGGCACGGATGCCACCACCGGCCCCGTCACAGCTTAGCTCGGGGAGGATGGGATGCGCTCACCTCCCCGGCAGAACGCGGTGACAGCCGGGGGGCACAGGGGACGGGGATGCTGCGCATCCCGAGCGCTTCTCCCTGTGGGATGCCCCGTCTTTCCTGTTTACTGGCGATTCTGGGAAGGGAACAATAAATAATTCCTCGCCCATCGGCTGGCGCGGGGCCGAGCCGCCAGCGGGGCTGATTTTAACTGGCCAAGTGTCAGGGCAAAAGGCCAGCGAGGCTGCGAGGGAACAGCGAGCAGCACAATCAGAAGATTAACACCTTGTTCGGTGGTCAGAGAGCGTCGAGTGCGAGAAGATTGCCCCGGTTGGGCTCTATAGAGCATCGCTCACAAATTACCGTATTAAGCAGGATCCCGCTCTCCGGCGGCTCCCTGCACCTGTGTCCTCAGATATTCCCATTCATCCTGGAGAGGAGGCCAACACTCGGCCGGGGCTGCGCAGCTGCGGCAGCATTATTCCCTCTCGCCGTATTTGCATATCAATGAGCCCCTGATTAATATTTAAAGAGCCAGCTGTCTGAGCCACCTAGGGAAGAAAAAAAGCTCTGTGCGGTTTTTATTGATATTTTTTCTCTTCTTTTTTTTTTTTTTCGGGGATAACACTCACTGCCCTTTATCAAGTGCGCTTCATTTTTTACCCCCTCTATTCTTTTAGTTGAAATTAAGGAGAGAAAAAAAAAAAGAAAGTCAGGGAAAAAATATGAAGGAGTTATCAGTGAAGGAGTTGTGCCGCTCTCAATGCTCCTCAGTCCTTTTGTGCGTGGTCGCAGCTGCAGGGAGCAGGTTTGGAGGGGCAGGAGCCGACGGGCGCCCATGGGAACTGGGTTTGGGAGCACGAGGCCGAGGAAACTGGGAAGGGACGGGCTGGGATGGGATGGGATGGATTTCCACACCCGCAGCTTCCCCAGCTCCCGGCACGGCGCTGTGGCTGCTGCTCCCAGGGAGATGCAGGGAGGGATGCTGGTGGTGACCCCGGGGAAGCACGACACAAAATCCTGGCTCCAGGGGGCTGATCAATGGAAATGCCATCAAAAAAGCAGGAATTGGTATTTTCCGTGCCTCCTCAGCGCTGTTCATGGCCCGGAGGTTTTGTTTCCAGCCTTAAAAGCTGTCATTTTAACACCCCATTCTCCTGCCCCTTTTTTTTTACCCCTCGAGCATTTGTCAATAATCCCCCGACAGCGGCAGCTTTGTTATCCCAACTAATTGGAGTCAAGTAGGGCTGCGAGAAAAGATCCTTCCCGCCCGAGCCCTGGGAAAAATGCAAAAGGATTTTAATTTTCAATAAAATATGCAGATAAGGAGAAATTACCAGTGGGGAAGGGGGCTGGGGGCTGCTCAGAGAATGCTGCTGCTCAGACGGCGGCGGCTCCGGGGTCTTAATGAGCGATGCCGGCGGCTCTGCGGGATGGAGGGCACGGAGCTGCCCCCACACCTGCACTTTTTAGGGTTTAAGCGGTGTTTGGGGTGGGGGTGGAGGTGAGGGAGTTGTTTATCTGCCAGTGGTGCCGAGCTGCAGTTGGGGGAATGTTTCAGGTCACGCTTTGTTGTTTTCATAGATAAATGTGGGAAATGTGGGCATCCCTTTGCAGTGGGAATGGGATCGCTGTGGGACGCTGAGGTTCTCATGAGGCCAGGGATGGACTTGGACCTTCTCCGGCTGTGCCACTGTCCCAGCCCGAGCCTGGCGGTGACGCCAGGATGTGGATTTTGGCCGGGATGCTCCACATTCCCTGCCCGTCGCTCGCTTTGCCCGGCTGGTGGCAGCGAGATGCTCCCTTCTGCCGGTGGGGAGCAGAAACAATACTCCCTCCAGTTTCCCTGGATGCTGGATTTGCTGGATTTGCCTGGGTGTGCCCAAAAAGCCTCTCCCGGTGCTGCTACTGGATGCTTTGGAAGGGACAGGCACTAAAGGATGCTGTTCCCAAACGGGTTTTCCAAAGTGATGGGATAAACTCTATCCCAGTGAGGGGCTGTTCAACACCTCCTGCCACGGAGGGGATTCCCGCAGGAATTTCCCCAAGGCCAGGGCTGGGAAGCGCTGCTCTCCCGGTGTCCCTGGCTGCTGTCCCTGCAGGAGATGCGGTGCTGGAGGGCTCCATGGGCTGGCAGGGCACTGGGCACAGCCCCCAGAGGCTGCTGGCAGGGTCTTGGTGCTGTGTCCATGCAGAACAGGACATTCCCACCTTTCCCAGCAGCTCGCAGCACTTTTAGGAAGGTTTTGCCCGGATTCCTCCCATCCCGCCGGGAGCAGGGCAGGAGCCGGCCGGGCACATGCCCAGGAGGTGGCCCGAGGGCAGGACGGAGCCGGCTCAGGCCTTGGGGACCCCGTGTCCCCCCAGGACACCCCCAGGACTCCCAGCCCGCGGGGAGGGGACAGCTGAGCTGTCACCTGTTGGAGCTCAGACGCCGCAGCTGCGCCCGGCCCCGCCCGGCGGCTTTGAAGCCGGGATTAGGGAGCAGAGCGCTCCCTGCACGCACTTGTGCCCCACCTGCCAGCGCCTTCCCCCTCCTCCTCCTCCTCCTCCTCCTCCTCTTCGCTCTCCCGCAGCCTCCCAGCCCCGGCTGCCCTTGGCACAGCAGGGATGGATGGAGGTGGGAGGATGCCCAGGTGATGGCCCAAAGCACCCTCAGTGCTTGGGACACGGGGCTGAGATCTGCTGAGCTGGATCCTTTTTATCCCAAACAGGTAAAACCGTAGGAAAACAAATAGGTAAACCCACAGGAAAATAAGAAGGTAAAAGCAGAAGGAATCACAGGGGGGAAAAAAAAATCCCAATATTCATAAATTTCTGTGTGTGGGCACAGCCCGGTGCCCAGCTGCCAGGGTTTTTCCCACTCCATCTTTTCCCATCCTATTCCCTAATTCCCACTGTAACCCTCCTGGGAGAGGAGCAGGTGGGTGGTGGCCCAGCTCGGCAGGTGTCCCCTCTGTGGGCTGGCCAGGGGGGGCTCCTCTTGTGGGAGCTCCCATCTTCTGGAGCTGCTGCATCCCCAGTTGGGGTGTGCTGGGTGCCCCAGTTCGGGTAGGGGGTCCCAGTTCGGGTAGGGGGCCCCAGTTTGGGGATGAACTACCCTGTAACAGAGGGTGGCTTGTGGTGGGTGGCTGTGACATGCCTGGGTGGCTCTGGTGCCATCCCAGCACAAATTTGGATTATGTTCCCCATTCCCAGGATGGATGGGGGCATTGTAGGGTCCCTCTCTGCTCTGTGGGCTGCAGGTATTTGCTCAAAGGTTGGACTTTGTGATCTTTCCCCACCATTTTCCAATCATTTTTTAATGATTCCATGGTCCTCTGAGCACCACCCCCATCCCTCCTTCCACATTTCTGCTCTCACCTCTATTTTCTCGTGTTCCCTCAATCCCAAATCCAACCCCATGGAGACAGACAGGCTGATCCTGTGGTTTCCCAGCAGCAGCCAAGCTGTCCCCATCCTGTCCCCGAGCTTGTGACCACAGCAGGACCAGGAGCAAGGCTTGGCCTTGGGGAGTGAAGGATTTGCCCTCTGCTTTTAGAAGAGGGAAGGGTTTGGGTCTGTGGGGTTACTTTTATGAAATCAAAGCTTTCTCCCTGTCCTTTTTCACTCAGCCCCTTTCCCTCTCTGCCCTTTTCGGGCTGTTTAAGAGCCAGAGTGGAACATTAAGGTGATTTACAGCATCCCCGCAGTGGAAGGGCACAGACTTGGGGATTTTTTTTCCCCTTTTCCTCAGGTGAAAGAAACCCTCGAACGTGAACTCCCGAGACATTACAGCGACCGCCCCATCAGTCCTTGATTTACAGGCTCAGATTTATGAGGCCAGAATTATTATTCCACTTGCAGATCTTTCTTAGTTTTGGTTTTTTTTTTTTCCCTGGGCCGTTTTAGTGCCTGTGAAAGGTGAGGGCTTTGACAGCTCCTGGAAACAAAAGCCTTTAATATCCCCCGAGTGGGGCTCTCCCAGGGAAGACGAGAGAGGCCAGGAGGGCTTTTCCTCCCTGCTGCAGATTGACTCGCTCCAGGCCGGTCTTAACCAAACAGAGCACAAAGTTTGCTCGAATTAAGCCCAGACTAATTAGCAAACTCCGTTCCTGGTGTCTGTGGAGCCCCCTGGGATGATCCCTGCTGGCTGGAGCAGTGCTGGGGCTGGAAGCTGAGGGTGCCCATCACCCCTGGGATGTTTTTGGACCCCTCCCAAATTTTTTGGGACACCTCCAGCCTTTCTAGGAGAACACAGGAGATTCAGGCCGTGGGTCACCCTCCTCTGAGGTTGCTCTGGGATTATTTTCAAGCACCTCCCCACCTCCACCCCCCAGTTCCACCAACTTTTTGGGGGTCTAAACTAAACTGGCAGCGGCCTTTAAAATACAACACGCGTGAAATACCAGGAGTAAAAAATATCCTCTTTAAAGCATCTGTGGCTCAGGGAGGCAGGGGATTAAACCTTAGGAAATAATGCCAGAGCCCCTGCTGCACTTCATTAAAGGACATTTCTGACACAGCTTGGCTGATTTGGGAACGATTTAGCCAAGCAAAACCCGAATGGGAAGGGACAGGCAACTGGGTAGAATTTGTTGCCTTTTCATTTTCAGCGTTTTTTCGGGTCACTGTGCCAGCAGCAAGCCCTGAGCCCTGCAGGGTTTGTGTGTGCATCCCAAAAAATCAACGGGATGGAGCTGGGGCTGGGCTGGGCTGGATGCTGAGGGTCCCCACCATGCCCAGCTCCCCATCAGCTGCTCTGCTCAACCCAGCCCCAGTGGCCTCCAGGTGCTCCAGGGGAAGTTTAGGTTGGATATTTGGGAAAATTGCTTCATGGAAAGGCACAAATCCTGGGACAGGGCAGTGGTGGAGTCCCCATCCCTGGAGGGATTTAAATCCGTGTGGATGTGGCAGCTGGGGACATGGGGCAGTGGTGGCCTTGGCAGTGCTGGGGGAATGGTTGGACTCAGTGATCCCAGAGGTCTTTTCCAGCCTGAATGATTCCATGATTTTATAATTCCTCATTCCTAGAACCTTGCCCAACTTGTCACCTCAGCTCGAAAACCCAACTCCAGCCTTGGTTCCTCCTCCAGCCCCACCTGTGGTGGGAGTGAACCCCGATGTCTGTGCTCGTGGCAAAGCCCAAACAGCTCCAAAACCACGGGAGGGTTCCCTGCTGGTGCTCCTGAGGCATCCGTCCATCCGTCCATCCATCCATCCATCCATCCATCTGTCCATCCATCCAAACCAGGCACTGGGATAGAGGGATGCTCGGGATCCAGCCAAATCCTTGTGTTCTCCATCTGCACCCCACACATCACACCTGGGGACCAGGACAGAGTTATTGGGACAGGACAGAGTTATAGGAACCAGGGCAGAGTTATGGGGACCAGGGCTGTGTTGCGGGGACCAGGACAGAATTATGGGTGCCAGGGCAGAGTTATGGGTGCCAGGACAGAGTTATGGTTGCCAGGGCAGAGTTATGGTTGCCAGGGCTGTGTTATGGGGACCAGGACAGAGTTATGGGGACCAGGACAGAGTCACAGGTCCCACCACAACCAGGGTGCTGCCCCTGAGGTCAAACCAGAGCAGGAGAGATCCCGGGGGAGCCAAGCAGGCAGCTCCAAGCACGGATCCCGCATGTCCGTGCTCCAGGAGCGGCCGGCCGGCGTTCCCACCACGTGTGTCACGCTTCCCTGGATAACCAAGGCGCTGGGACAAACAAAACAAAGCCCCCTCCGTCTCTGCGGAGAGCAGCCCCAAACAGGGAGCCAGGCCAGGCCCCTTGGATGAGTGAATCACTCAACCAGCTGGAGATGGAGCAATTTGGGTCAAATCTGCCCCCTGGCCTCGTGCCACGGCCTTATCGCGTGTTTCGCTTGTTCTACCTCAGCTCAGGGCTTGCCCTGCGGTCGTTTTTAGCACGGGATGAAGTTTTTGGGGTCGGAGGTGGTACCTGGTTGTGCGGAGTCGCCCTCAGGAATCTGCGGTGCCGGGTTTTGTGCTGTTTATTATGAGGTCATTTTTTATTCCTGGCTAATTTTTCTTGCAGCTGAACACGAAGGACAGAAAATGGAATTAGCAAAGAGCTCTGCTGAGCTATTAATGTCCCCCGAGGGGGCACGGGGAATTTAGGCACTCAACAAGTGCATAAACGGGGCCATAAAAACGTGCCTGGGGTATTGCAGAGGTGCAGCTCCCAGGGGCTCCAGGGGCTGCCCACCCCCGGTGCAGGAACGGGCTCGGAGCAGCTCCAGCTCCCCGGGCCCAGGGGATTTTCCTCCAGGATGACATCAGTAGCATGAGGATGCTGAGGGAACTGTCTGGGAATCTTGAAGGCGAGGGGATTTGGTTTTTTTTTTTTTTCCTCGTGATTATGTAGAAGATAAAATATGTTCTCAGGCTGCCTGCGAGGAGGGATGTGCTGCAGAAGGGACGGCGCCTGGTTTTCCAGGACTTGGGAAGCGGGAGCTCCATGTGGGGCTGGCCTGGGGTTATTCCCTGTCCGTGCCCTCTCGGTGTTGCTGTGGGCAGGGAGGTGTGGGCAGTGCTGCCAAATGGGGTCAAAGATGCCCTGTTTGGGTTCCTCGAGGCCCTGTGCTCTTCTCCGGGGATGTGCCAGGGGTCCTGCGCCCTCCCAGGGGTCCTGAACCCTCAGGGATTGTCCCGTGGGATGGAATGGGGCTGCTGGGCTGGTTTTACATGAGGATGCTCTGAAGAGCAGGAGGCTCACCCCGAGTGGCTTTATCCGTGTTGGCCCTTTCTCCTGGGCACTGCCCGTGGAGTTTGGCCGATCTTTAGGCAGCTGAGGGATGCACCTCGGTGGGACAACAAATCCTGGTGGTTCCAGGTGTTCCTGACAGGGGATTATATCCCAAAAGAGATGGTGAGGTGGGAGGGGAGCAGAGGGGAGCCTTCCCAAGGCTGTGGGGGTATGTGGAGCTCAGTCTCCAAGGACTGAGGGAGTGATCCAGGATCCAGTGGGGATGGATGAGGGCTGGAAGAGCAGGACTTTGCTGCTCAGCTCTGCTCTGGCTCTGCAGGGCAAAGCAGGAACTAGAACGGGAGGAAGGGATCAGGACAGGAACTTTCCCTTGGGGAAGGTCTGGAGGAGGCAAAGGAGAGGATCCAGTTCCTAAACTGGAGGTTTGCTTGGAAATGGAGCTCTGGCCCCGGGGATCATCCGTGGGGATCTGGGGAAGGAGGGGAAGCATCGGTGGAGATGACAGGGACAGAGCTGAGCTCCACCCGAGGGCTCCACAACCTCCACCTCCCAAACACCCCCAGCACCAGCTGGGAGCTCCTGCAGTAGCCAGGGGAGCCAGAGGGACCTCTCATCTCAGGAAGGGATAGCAGGAGGGAGCAGGACTCCCACCATTTTTGGTGTCAGCGTTGGGTCTCTTCCACAGGTGTGAGAGCATCCGAAAGGGTGGGAGAAGGGGATGGAGCTGAGCATCACCCTCAGCTTTTGGTCTCCTGGCCATGATCCTTCAGCTCTTTGCCAAGACTTTCTGGATGCAGGAGGGAAATTCCTTGCCCCAATTCCCAAGCCAGCCTTGGTGCCCATGGATTTTGGCTGCTGGGCAGGGATGCTCAGAGGGACTGGATTTTCCAACCTGCTGAGCAGTGCAGCTTCTTTACCCCCCCCTCAAATTCACTCTGATTCAACATTTTACCCAAAAAACCCCTGAAATTTTAATATGGGGAAAAGCAGAATTCCAATCAGTGGGGTCTTCAGGAAATCTTTGTGATGCCCCATCCTCCCCCAGCACAGAGGAGGCTGGAGCGGCTCCAAAACTCCAGTTTGAACCAAAAGAAGCTAAAAAAGAAACAAACAAAACCACCAAAAAAAACCACTTGGCCGGGGTTTCTGCCACCCCTTCCCCCTCCTTTTTGATCGTCTCTGTCTTGTACAAGCCTGGTGGAGGCAGATAAGCGAGGATCTCACCCAGCTTTTCCAAGTGGTGGGGAGGAAGAAAGGGCCTTTGTGAGGGGCTTTCTGAAGGTCTCTGTTCTGGGAAGGTTGGAAATAGCACAAAAACATCCTTTCTCCCTAGATTGTGTCGCTTCCAGCTCCGAGCTCCACCACCACCCAGATGTTTCGAGGCTGATGCTGAGAAGGAAAATAAGAGGCACGGCGAGAAATCCAGGAGAGGGGGATGCTGGCTGGAACTGGCTTGGGGGAACCTGCGCTGCTCTGGGCCTTTATTTTTGAAACAGGGAAAGAGTTGGAGAAGGAGATTCAGAGATTGGGAATTATTGTCTTAATTAAGTCTAGTGATAATCGACTGCCCATCTCCTTATCAGCTTGAGCTTTCAGGCAATATTCTGCATGTCCAGCCTGGAATATATCAAGGATTTGGTGCTAACAAGCATTTTTTAATTGTTTTTTGATCTCATTTTGCCTTTTTTCACTGCACTGCTCCCAAGTTTTCCCAACTTTTGGGCAATTATTGGTGCGAGTTCATCGCTGTGCTTTTAAAATCGTCTTTATTCAGGAGGAGGGGGGACCTCCTCGGGAGGATGTACGGAGTGACTCTGTTCCTACCTAATTGATTGGACAAGGGAAGTTAAGTGTGAAACTCTTCCTTATTGTCCGTATCCTCTCCCCGATTGTCCCGTCTCAGCAAGAACATCCCCGAATGTGCAGGCCCCAGTCCCTCCCTCATTGTTCTGCCTCAGCAAGAATTCCTCCGAACGTCCGCGCTGCTCGTCCAGAGGGCTCTGGGCACGGCGTTTTGCAATCAGACAGAGCCGAGCAAATCCCCGCGGATGTGGGAAGGGGCTGACCCCGCACCTCTCCCATCCAGCTGCTGGGATGTGCGTCCAGCTGGATTTTTGTGCTGGGGCCGGGCTGAGCGCAGCCAGATGTTGGTAGCAGGGGGAGGCACCGCTGTGCCCCCGTCCCGACAGCTGTGCTGGGCACAGGGATGGCGAGGGGGGGTCGCGGCACCGACTGCACCCCCCCCCCAATCCCGCCGCTGCCAGAGCACGGCTCGTCCCGGCCAAATCCCGGAGCAGGAGGTGGGAGCTGAGCTCATCCCCGCTCTGGCAGAGGGCTGAGCCGAGCTGCTCCGGCGTGGATTTTCCGGAGCCCGAGCCCCGGCTCTCCGCACCTCAGCGGGGTCCCGCGGCCACCTCGGCGCGGGGCAGAGGGGACATTCCCGTCCTGTGCCTTCCTTGGAGTGATCCTGGAGGGATTGGGGTGATCAGAGCAGGGATTGGGCTGGTGGGAAAGCAGAGCCTGGAGCCTGCAGAGGTTGTGAGCTGGAGCCGCAGGGCTGAGCCACGGCTGCGGGCACCGGAGCAGCGTCCGGGTGGAGGGGCTGGGTGGGAGGAGGAGCTGGATTCCCTGAGATCCCGGGAAT
>VWZW01004381.1:286552-326462 GCA_013397115.1 Edolisoma coerulescens
TTGCCCCCGTAATCCCCAGTTTGAAGTTTATTTTTTTTTTTTTTTTTAATCAAAAGCACAGCAACAGCTGGGGCTGAGGCTTTCCAGGAGATGAACTCATGAACAACTGTTCAAAATAACTTTATTCGTGCTGCTATTAGATCAGGCCACTGGGGAGCCACCAATTATTTGTGATTACTCCAGGCTGATAAGGCTGGGGCAGAGCCGAGCGCCACCAGAGATCGAGGGCACCTCGTGCTTTGGGCAGGTCCAGCACCCACGGGAGCCTCCAGCACCCATCCCAATCCCTGGCAACTGTGGGAGTGCCCAGCACCCATCCCAGCTCCCTGACGGTGCCAGGGGGGAACACAGCAGGTTTGGGCACTGTGGGTGTGCTCCAGGCAGAGTGCAGGGATGTTTGCAGGGAGATCTGTGCCTTTTCTGCCTCAAACCAAATTAAGAGCCATGCTGCAGCTAATTAGCCCGTCCACATTTGGGCTGCCCATCTTGTTCACCTTGTTTGTAAGCCCCAGAGCTGGCACGGCATCGGGGAAGGCCGAGAGGTTTGGAGCAGGACAAGTCCCTTCTCGGCAATCCCCAGCTTCATGGAGCAGCATCCCAGGTTCCGTGTGCCCCACAGTCCAGGCAGGGCAGTTCCCAATCCTTTATCCCATCCCACAGATCAGCCTCAAACCCCATCAGTCAGCCGAGGCCAGCACCGGACAGTTTTCCTTTCCAACATGACATCAACAAAAACCTGAGGGTGAGATCTGCTCTCCGGCTCGGAAATCTCCTGAGGGAGCCAAAGGTGGGAGCTGAAGCAGGGAAAGCTGCAGGGCCCGGGCTGCCCTGGCCGGCACAGACCACATGAGCTCAGAGGTCTTTTCCACTCCTCACTCCTGTGATTCAACAAGTCCGGTCCCTGGGGAATTGTTTAAAAATAACCTGGATGAAACAGAAGACGGTGGAGCAGGGACCAAGCCTGCCTTGGCTGGGAGGTCGGGCTAACAGCACTTTTCCATGGTGCTGTTCCATGATTAATCGAGACAAGGAAAGAAAAGAAAGGAGGAAATTGATAAACACAATCGGAATTCCAGCCAGGATTTGCCTGAGTCAGGTTATTAGAATCCTGACATCATGTCTTGAAAAGAAGACTGGAAATAAATCTCTGGGAGATAAGATCTGGCTGGGGGAGGGGGTGGAGGTGCACCAGGCTGACTCAGCCATGGTGGGGGTCCCCAAAAAGCTGCTTCTCCCAGTTTTCCTGGGTCTCAAACCAGCAACAGGAGCCCGTGGCTTCCATGGAAACCCCACTCCTTGTGCCTGTGCTCCTGAGCCAGTCCTGCTCCCATCACCCCACCCCTGGGAAAAGCCATTCCGAAGGCAGCTCCAGGTGGGGGGAGCTCATTTCCTGCCAGGTGATTTCGCCAGGACAAAGCCTGGCAAGTTTGGGATGGGCTCCAGCAGGCTGTGGGGAGCTGTGGGCTCCTGATGGATGCTCCAGCAGGAGCAGGGTCTCACCCACACCACGAGTGCTCCGAGGGACCTGGATCTGGAGCAGCCGGAGCTGGAGCTCTTCCCAATGGCCCCACACTCCAGAGGGGCAGCTCAGCTGGGATGGGATGTCTTGGCACCCACAGCAGGAATTTTCCTGTCTCTTTGGCCTCCATGGCCGGTACTGGGGCAGGTGTGGGAGGCAGGAGTGAGGTCACTCAGGAATGTGAGCCCACAGATCCCTCTCCAGCCTCACCAGCGGCACTGGGAATTTGGGAATTGCTGTTTCAGGGAGGCAAAGGAAATATTCTCCCCCTTTTTTCCCTAAATGTCCCCACTAATGGTTGGTGTCAGTCTGGAATTAACTCCAGTCACCAGAGCTGCTGTACCTGGGATTTCATGGGAGTCCTCAAGGCCTTTAACCCTTCCCTCTCCAAGCAGGGCTGATGGATCCCCAAATCCTGCCCAGTCCCAGGCTCTGGGCTGAACTCCAGGTGAGGAATTTCTGTTCTGTCTCCACATCCCCACAGCTTCATCCCTGGAAATTGAAGCTGTTCCCACCCCAGCCCAGCTCCCTGCCCTGGGAAGGATCTGCTGCAGGGGCAGAATTCCCTTTTTTCCTCATTTATTTCCTTTATCAAGTGATTTTTTACCTGTGAGTGCTTGTTCCATGACTTTTCCATAGGCAGCCCCTGTGCTGCCTTCCTCCGCTCCCACTGCTTGTTGCTCCAATGCTAAATCACAAAGAAAATCCCTCCTGGAAAGGAGGAATTCAGAGGCAGACACACTGCCAAAGGTCTGACCCTCTCCAGCCCAGGAAATTCCTTGGCTACTTTTGGAGCTGGCCCAAGGCTGAGTGGGTTGGAAGATGCTAAAAATCCCGGTTCTTGCAAAATTCAGGGAGCAAAGGTTTGAATATTGCACCCACAGATCCCCCACAGCATCTCCCAGCAGCCTGAGCAGCTTTTATTTTTAAATAGATGATACTGTGGTGTTAAGTGTGATATTAGGAGATATAGATTGAGTATGTGATGATGATGATATTATTATTATCATCATTGTTTTTATCATTATTATTATTAATAAATGTTTAACTTAATTTTAAATTTAATTTTAGGTTTTTATTTAATTTTTTTTTTTTTTAGGCCCAGTCTCTCACTCCAAAGGTCGGGATGCAGAGCTGGGATATCAGGATACCTTCCAGAGCCCTCCATGTCCTCCCTGTCACGATCTGCAGGCGACAGTGCCCTCTAGTGCCCCCCACCCCCTGCCCAGCCCCTGGCACAGGAACCTGTTGCATCCCAAAATTTTTTAGGATTCTGCTTGGACTCGATGATATTTTCCAACCTTCTGGATGCTGTGATTCCATCCTAATGCATCACTGCAGGCGATGCCTGGGGATGTTGGGACAGTCAGGTTATCCCTGCAGGGAATTTCCATCTTCCTGTTGCCGATGGGGATTTTTCCCACTTTTATTCTGGCAGCTTCCTTGGAGGATGAGGTGGATGAGGATCCTACAGAGCCATGGAGCAAATCCTGAGTGCCTTCTCCAGGCTCAGGGACCATCAGGTGCTCCTCACCTGCCCTCAGTCCCTCCGAGCTCAGAATTCCTTGGACACTGCCCAGGTGAGCTGGGAGCATCCCTGGATGCTACTCCAACTTTAATAGCACTTCATGAATTCCAGCTCCCACTGGCACTGCCTGCCTGCCCTCACTTCTCAAAGTCTTGCCTGGGGAGGAGAATCCTGGAATCTTTTAGGTTGGAAAAGCCCTCCAGGATCATCGAGTCCCACCTGTGCCCGATCCCCACCTTGTCCCCAGCCCAGAGCACTGAGTGCCACATCCAGACATTCCCTGGACACCTCCAGGGATGGGGACTCCAAACCTCCCTGGGCAGCCCCTTCCAGTGCCTGACCACCCTTTCCATGGAGAAATTCCTGCTGAAGGGATGAGGCACCTGTCCAAGCACCCACAGCCACCCCATCCTGCACTGTCCCTGCTCACAGCAGGGTTCTCACCACACCCTCAGCCAAACACCTTCATCTCCTGCTGAGGGAGAGGCTGTGGCTGGTGCCCGGCTCTCCATGAAAACCCTCTGGAATTGGGGACTGAACATTCCTGGCATGGCACAAACGGGAGGGAGCTGGGAAAGGGGCTCAGCCTGGAGAAAAGGAGGCTCAGGAGGGAACTTCTGGCTCTGCACAACTCCCTGACAGGAGGGGGCAGCTGCGGGGGTCGGGCTCTGCTCCCAGGGGACAGGGACAGGAGGAGAGGGAACGACCTCAAGCTGTGCCAGGGGAGGCTCAGATTGGACATCAGGAGGGATTTCTCCATGGAAAGGGTCAGGCCTTGGAACTGCCCAGGGAGGTTTGGAGTCCCCATCCCTGGAGGTGTCCAAGGAAGGTCTGGACGTGGCACTCAGTGCTCCGGGCTGGGGACAAGGTGGAGATCGGGCACAGGTTGATGGTCTTGGAGATTTTTCCAACCTCAGCAATTGTGGGATGAAAAAACTCCCTTTCCCAGAGCATCCCTGCGCTCCCCACTCAGGAATGCCCGAGCAGGGCCGTGGGTGCAGCTGGTGTCACCACGAGGCCGTCGGCGCTGCCGGCACTGTTTAACCACACACGCGTTTGTTTTCCTTGGCTCTGCCAGGGAAACCTGCTCTGCAAGGGCTTCTCATTAGGCAAAATATTTATGAGGGAGGATGAAAACGGAGTTTTGCTGTCGGAGCTCTGGGGCAGCGCTGGTTCTGCAGCCGTTCTGAGTCATTCCATTGGGGAGGACGGGGGAAATTTCTCCAGCGAAACACAAAATTTCACTTTCCCGTTTGGAGTCGGTTGCATCCATCAGAGCATGGAGCGATGCCTGGAGTAACAACCTGATCCCTGTGGATGCAAAACAAAAGGGAAACACCTCACAATTTGTGTCCAGTGAAAAACAACGTGTCCATGATGGAAAGCCTTGCGGGATTTGATGCTAATTTTCGTGGTCACCTTGGCCGTGCTGGAGGAAGTGGCCAGCGCTGCCAAGAGCGAATTTCCCTGATGATGGATGAGGAATCGGAGCAGAAAATAAATAAATATCAGCAACACCTTTTCTTTTCCCTGCTTTTCTGGCAGATTAGTGTCATCCAAGGTCACACATTTGGGCGCTGGAAGTGCAGCCAGAGCTCGGTGCTTTCACATCGTGTGGAAGTCAGAGCAGCTTCCTCAAGGGCTGGGTTTAAAAAGAAAGATTGAAGTAGAGTCCCCCAAAAATTCCTGTCCATTAATTGCATTAATTGTCAGCATTAATTGTCTTCTCTCCTCGTGTTCAGGCTTGGGAGAAGCTCTTCAGGACAACCTGGCATATTGGAAGGTGCCCTGCCCATGGAAGGGCTTAAGCTCCCTCCCAACCCAGACCATTCCAGGATTCTGCAAGAATTCCTTGTTTTCCTCCTGAAGCCAGTCCTGCATCCCCCATGCCAGGTACTGACCCCTCTATACCTGATTTTTTTATTCTGTCCATGGAAAAAATTGGGAAGCAGTGCTCCAAGATGGAGAAAAAGGAGGATTTTTTGACAAAATGCAACAAATCTCAACAAGCAGGGAAGTTTTGTTCCCCTCAGCAGTTTTGGGAGAGCGGGAATGATTCCTGGCCAGCTCTGAGCACAACCTCGAGCCAGGCTCTGCTGGAAGGGAGGGAGAAGCTCCCTGTGGAGAAGCCAATCCCAGGACAGCCCTGGGCAGGGGAGCGGCTCCGCTTCCCTCTGGAGCACCGGCCACCATTGGAGGGATGGATGCAGGACTGGGAAACCCTGGGAAACGCAGCCATTCCCACGTTTTTAGGATTTCTTTTCATTATTCCAGGCAGGACTTTAGAAGGAATAATGTTTTCAGGCACATGACACTGCAGTGATGGGATGCAGAGCATGGGACGAGCTGTTCTCCATGTGCTCCCAAAAAAAAAGAAGGTGAAAATTAAAAACCTTTGCCAAATTAATCTGGAAAAAACATGGGAGAAAACAGCAGGAGGCTCCTGAAGTGACCCCAGATCCCAAAGGCTCTGCAGGCAGTGAGTGTCACTCCTGGTGCTAATTCCTGAGAGCATTTTATTGGAAAAAAAGGAAAAAATCATGAAATTATGCCATAAAACCCCACAAGTTTTATTTATGTGGCATTCCAGCCATTCTGCACGTTTGGAGACGGCCTGGAAAGATTTCAGGACTGGGGGATTATTTTATTTTTTATTTTTTATTTTTTTCTCCCTCTCCAAAAGGGAGGGAAGGAGATGTGAGAGGTGACAGCAATGACACAGAGGGAAGAGGATGGAGCTGCCTTGAGGTGAGGGAGGGATGGAACAAGTGGAATTTATGGCAACCCATGGAAAAATGATAAATGGAAGCTGTAATTTTTATTGGGAAAGGGGAGCAGAGCACGAGTGAGGGAACAGAATAATCAAAAAAGCATAAATTAGAAACGGGGTTGGACAGGAGCACAAAGCGTTTGGTTCTTGGATAATGGGAGTTTCTCCTGGAATATGATCCAGGGAAATGCATGGGAATTACCTGCAGGAAGATCTTCTAGGAAGTCATGTTGGGGTGAAATTCTCTGTCATGGCTCCGTGGGATTTCCCACTGTTCCCAAACCTATCCTGCAGCCAGGCTGGATGGGGCTTGGAGCAACCTGGGAGAGTGGAAGTGGCTGGAATGAGATGGTCTTTAAGGTCCCTTGCAACCCAAACCATTCCAGCATTCCCTGATTTCAAAGGGTGAGTGTTCCCAGAGGATTTTACAGCTTGCTGTGTGAGGGGAATGACTCCAGGTGTACAGGAGCAGACAGGAATGGGAACGGACTGAGCATCTCTCCATGACATTTTTCCACCCCATTTCTCAGGGAGGGGCAGCCTCACACCCCCCCAGCCTGACCGAGCCTTGCCCTGACACTACGTTCATCCCTAAACCTGCTGAGGTTTTTTAGCTTTGAATCCACCTGCAAATCCCTTTGGATGCCCGAAATGAGCCCAATTTCCCTGGTAATTGTCCTTTGGATTAGTCCAGCAAACTGCCTGAGCCCTGGGCTGGAGCTGACTCGGGATGTCGGTGGGGCAAAGCCTGAGGAGCTGTGGAAGGCAGGGATGGAGCAGATGCTGAAAATCTGAGACACAGGAGCCGGGGAGAATAAATCTGAGAAATTAACACGTAGGAGGCCGCAAAAAGGAGCAATATGTTTTGGTAATCACGGTGAACTGCTGACCCCTCCTCCCGCAGCTCCCAAACCTCGGGCACGAAGCAGATGTCACTCAGCCCCTGATTAACACGTTCCCGAATTTCTCCCGGCGTTTAATAAAAGTTGGACGTAACATGCAGGTAATTGCTTCCAAATGGCAAGGGAACAATGTGGCCCTCTGTGCGTGGCATTGTTTCAGCATCAGGTGAAAACTCCTCTCGTTGCCTCCATATCAGGGAAAAATCCCACAGCGAAGCCCCCGCGCCTGGCAGCTGCTTTTCCAGTCACTCCAGAGACAAAGGAACGCCCTGGGAAGAGCAAAGCTTTCAATCCAGGAATATTTTTTCCCTTCCACATGAAGGGAGCCTGCAAGAAAAATGGAGAGAGGCTGTTTACAAGGGCACGGAGCGACAGGCCAAGGGGGAATGGATTGAAACTGCCAGAGGGCAGGGATAGGTGGGATATCGGGAAGGAATTCTTCCCTGGGAGGGTGGGGAAGCCCTGGCACAGATTCCCAGAGAAGCTGTGGCTGCCACTGGATCCCTGGAAGTGTCCAAGGCCAGGTTGGACGGGGCTTGGAGCATCCTGGGATAGTGGAAGGTGCCCATGGCAGGGGTGGCACTGGATGGGCTTTAAGGTTTGGTCTATTATGGGACTCCTGGTGATATCAGGGTGCTCCAATGGTTCTTTCCTGACAAGCTCCAGTGCTTTCCATCCCACCAGGACAAATCCCACAAACTCTCTCCAATCCAAAGCCCCCAGCCCAGAGGAGTGAGGACACACTGGAAGGTCTGGACAGGAGCTAGGCTGGGGAGAGAAGAGCAAAGTCTGGATAAAGCTCACGGAATGCTGATGCCTTGACTCTGCTGGCCTTTTCTTCCTGCAAAAATCTGTTTGAGGTGTGGGGGCATCACCTGTCCATGGAGTGGGGATTGGGACCCGAGGAGCTGGGAGAGAGGAAAGGCCTGGCAAGAGGTGTGTGGGCATCACCTGTCCATGGAGAGGGGACTGGGATCTGAGGAGCTGGGAGAGAGGAACAGCCTGGCAGGAGGGCTTTGACTCGCTGCACATCTCTGTGCTGAAAAGCAACACCTGCTGAGATGAAACCCTCTGGCCTCCCTGCCCCTTCTCCAAGGCAAACACAGACACTTCTATTCCCACTCCCAAGAAATCCATCCTTCAGCGTTTCCCTGGTTTTGTGTGTGCTTTGTTTCATCCAGCGCCACAGAGCTTGGACGCCTTTTCCATCTCACGTCGAGCTTTGGATGCCGCCTCTGTTCCTCTTGCTGCCTCCATAAAGAAGAACAGCGGCCCTCGTTGTGTTTTCCCTGGATCGTGGGCTGCTGGAAAGCAAAGGGAAGCTTGTGCCTGGAAGAGGGAGAGGGCAGGAGGATCCTTTTCCCAGCAGAGCTGCAGGCCAGGCTCATTGGCTTCCTCGAGCCTTCATGGTGAGCAACAAATTGTCCTATAAAAATCCTTCTCTTGAATTTTATTCTTCTAAGGAGCCAGGCCCAGCTTGGAAACTTGGGATTTCAATCTCCTACTTTTTAACTGGACAGTAAATCCAAGAGAAAAGGGCTGGAATCCAACAGGTTCTTCAGATTCTGCCTCTCTCCCTCCCCTGAACCTGCATCTGAAGGCTCTTTCCCTGGCTGTGGAGAGCTCATTTTGTGGGATCAGCTAAGCTCCATCAGCAAAGGAGGGAACCTTGCAAGGACATTCCTGCTCCTCTTCCAGCTGAGAAGGGACAGGAGCTTCGTGCCAGATGTGACGGATGTGGCCCAGCCTCACCCCCACCCTCCCACGAAGGTAATTTGGGGTGAGGATGGGAACTGCTGCCCCTAGCCCCTTCCTGTGCACATCCAGCATGGAAAGCCCTCTCCGTGTTTCCCCAGGAGCCAGAGGTGCCTGATCCCTGTGCCAGGAATTGGCTGGCTGGCTGGCAGGGCTGTGCTCCCAGCTGTGCATTCCCTGCACATTCCAGCAGCTCATGGAACAAGTGCAGCCGGGGTGCCACTCTGCTGAGAAACGGCTTTCCTGGAGATCTGTCACTCCCTGTTTCCATAGGAAGAGCCTGCATGGAATGGCTCTGCCGGACACCGGGAGAGCTCCCTGAAAACAGAAGGAAAATCAGGGCCCCATGTTCAGACCAAGAGAGAGGAAAGGCTGGGGAGAGACCTCAGCACCTCCTTTTCACTCCTTTTTCCCTTCTTTCCTGTTCCAGCCTGGCTCTGTGGATAACATCCAGAGAAATGTGTGCTTGGGGCTCTCTGAGGTGCCACAAAGAATCTCCAGAGGTTGGAGTGACACAGACCTTCCCATCTTAGTGATTTCCACCCTAATTATAAATAAGGTGCTGAGCAGAAATTTCTTTCAGAAAGGAATTTCTTCATCTTTCACCCTTTGGGCTCTGCTTCCCAATCCTCCAGCTTGGATTATCTCCTAAAAAGGAAGCTTCAAACCACACCCTCCTTTCCCTGTTGGATCCATTGCCATGGTGGTTTCCAATGACCTTGGGAATGCTGAGTAAACTGGGATGGCGGGAAGTGTCCTGCCCACGGCAGGGGGTTGGAACAGGACGATTTTTAAGGTCCCTCCCAACCCAAACCATTCCAGGATTCCATGCTGGAAGCAAGAACATCTTGGGCAATATTTTGCCTTTGGACCTTGAATTGGGAGTCACGGGGGTTTGAAGGGATTTGAAATCTGCGTCTGAAATTTGTGGCTGATGTCACTCTCTGACCTGAGAGCTTTGAGCTGGAGTTATCCAGAGCAGCTTTCCTGGGATCTGAGGCACCTGCGAGCCAGTTCCCAACAATATCCTTCCTAGCTGGTCCTCCATGCCCAGGGAAACCCCATCCCCTCTTATTTCCCCAAACAGATTAGCCTCTCTCTGTCTTGGGCTGCGAATCTGCCCCAAAGAGGGGCCAAAACTGCTCTGACTTTTGTTTTCTCAGTGGCAAAGTTGGAGCTGCAAATCCCGGGCAGAGGAGGTGGGATGGGCAGGGTTGGGAACAGCATCCTTGTGGCCACAGGAGTGTCTTCAGCTGCACGGAGCATCGGAGACAAATGAACTGGAGGAAGCATTTCCTCTGCCGAGGGCTCTCACCCGGGAGCTCCCTGTTCCCAGCAGAGGTCAAGAGTTGAAAAATGAAGAAGAAAGGAAAAGGGATAGAAAGATCCATCTTCCCTTGTGGAATCCCCAGAGCAGGGGGCATTTGGAAGTCATTTTTCACCGGGCTGAGAGCTGTTTCTGGCCCTTTAGTAGACATTATTCTCTTCTCAAACCTCATAGATTTGGATGTTGGGAAGTGTTTTCCCTCCATCCTCACGGGTGTTGGGAGAGGAGCGTTACCCCGGGTGCAGGACTGAACTTCCACACTGTGGTTTGTGTTTTGGACTAAGAGGGAGCCAAATTCCCACTGCAAATTGCTCTGGTCCTCGAAATTCCAAGATTTTAAAGGCACTGGGGCTCAGATGCAAAGAGAAATGAGTGGTTTGGATTCACTGGGGTTCATGCACAGGGATGGCTCTGAAGGAGGAAAATCCATGCAAGGAGAGGAGGGAGAGTTTCAGCCTGGCTAAAGGAAATCTAAATAAAATTCCTTTCTGGAAGGAAGTCAAGAAAATTATTTTCCCTCTGTGTTTCTGTCTCTCTTCTTCTGGCTTATAAAAACACCTTGGCTGGGATATTCCACCAACTCTGCCTTTTATTAAAAACCCCTGCTCAGGCTGTGCAGATTTCATGCTGTTCCATGAAAGTAAAATTTTATGACCAGAAGCTGAAATTAGGAAGGAACTTTTTGTTGTCGTTGTCGTCGTGGCTTCGATTTTGTTGGCAGTCAGGAGGGTTTGTTTATTTTCACCTTTTCTACAGCACAGCCAGGTCTGAGCACTCTGGGGTTTTTAGGGATGTTGCTCCAAAGAGGTGCTGATGTTGGGAAGCTGAGCAAGGGGTGAGTGATGCCTTCCCTGTGCTGCTCCTTGGAGCAGAAAGGGTTCCGTGGCTCTCTGAGAACAGATGCATGGGAGAGCAAATGTCCCATTGCAGGGGACACAGGTCCTGGGTGTCCGGCCTGGAACAGCCTCACGGGGTGAGCAAAGTGACTGGGATAAAGTGGGAGTTATTCCCTCCTCTCCTCTGGAAATACAGAGCCTGTGGATCACAGCTTGCTTTGAGCCCACATCCAACACCAGCTGCTTGTTGGCTGGGGAGTGCCAGCAGACTTTTTTTTGCCATTTCTCACTTGAAATGTAGCACTTGTGTTTTTCCATTAATTCCTCCTCCTCTGCTAAAAAAAAATCCCGTAGAAGGGAGAAAAAAACCCATTCTAAGAGATCACTTGGTCCTTCTTTATTGGGTGAGTTCCAGTGACCCCAAGGGGTTGTGACATCTGAAGGTGTTGAAGGAGAGCTGCACAGGGTCAGGTGAAAGTCAGAGCCATTAATTGCAGCGTTGGTTCCTTGGCAAGGCACTTTTCCATCTCCAGGCCCCATCCCTGTATCCCCTGGGACAGATTCATAGCCCCCTGGCTTGGTGGGAACAGCGACCTGGGACCATCCCAGCTGTGACTCCAGGCTGGCCTCCTCTCCATGCCCAGCTCCTCTGGAGCAGCCGAGGGATTCCAGGACATGGATCTCCTCTCCCTGCTCCAGAGACACCCTGGTTGGGATGGGGGATGCAGGTCAAGCCCCGACCCCTCGGTTTCCTTCCAGCCCAAACGCCTGTGCGGCCTCGGCAGATTTACGGGGCGCCCATAAGTATTTCACCAGCTCTTTACTAATAATGCAGCCATAGAAAAGGGGCAGCCTTTCTTTCCAAGGCCTCTCTGAGCCTGGAATAATCCCAGGAGGGATTTGGCTGCCCCCAGCAGAGGGTTTAGTGGTGGGCAATGCTTTACAGCCCCTTTGTTAGAGCGGGGCTGCTCCCCAGCATCAAAGCGCGAGCAGAGGCTCCAGGATGGGCTCTCCATAAATCTCTCCCCTCTAATCCTTCCCTTCCCACTGTTTGCAAACTGGAGGAAGCTGGAAGGGCAGACTGGACAAAGCTTTAACCCTTTGGGCTTTGGGGGTTTTTCTTGGGAGCAGAAGAGGCCGTGGGTGGAAGGAGAAGCAGGTTTGGGTTGCGCTCAGCAATTGAACCCCAGTGGCAGATTAAGGAGCTCCTCTGGAAGTTGGGTAATTCCAGCCCTGGATAGAAGGAATAAATCTGCCTGCACTGCGATCACTTCGAGCTACTTAAGCCACAAATGCAGAACTCTGAGGGTGATTTTGGTCTTCAGGTGTTTGCAGCAACACCTTTGTCGAGGCCGGGTTTTGTTAGACTGGACTGGCCCTGTCCTGTTGTGCCACCAATTTCTGGGTCGTGAAGGGATTTTTATGCTCCCAGTGCCCCTGGAGGTCAGGAACAGGTACCAGGTCCATCAGTGATCACCTGAGGGTCACAGCTGGGAGCAGCCCTTGTATGTCAGGGGGATTCCAACCCTCCTGGCCCTGTTCCCACAAATATTCCCAGCATGGGATATCTCCCTGCCCAAGAGAGGGACGGGAGCAAGCCCAGGGCAGGATGTGGGCAGTGAATTTGTCTCTTCCTTCCTCCATCTCCATCTTTTAGGCACCGAGAACTGAACTTTGTGTCCATGTTGCCATAAAAGACCGCGGGTTTTTTCAAGGCAGCTTTCCAGCAGCGATGAAAGGTCCTGCAGCGGGCAGAGGCTGCTCGGGGAATGGAACAAATTGTGGGTTTATGGCTCCCGTGTGGGGGGGGGCTGTAAATCTCCCAACTTTTAACGCATCTGTTCTTTTCCAAGCAGGCTACCAACGGCTCAAGGAGGAGAGGGAGAAATATCCGACATTTCCTGACATCGGCTGCCCTCGGGAGTTCCTCAGGAAGGTTTTTAAAAGGAATATTTATGGATGATCCTGGTGAATCAGGCCCTAAAAGGTACCGAGAAAGGGCTGGTGTTCATTAACATTTGGGAACTGTGCATTGAGGATTTCCCTGTGGAGGGGCAAAAGAAATGGAGTGAAAGTGAAGGAGCTTTCGAGTTAATCCCGTTCTTTTTTCAGGTTATTGTTGTTGGGAAAAATCAGAACCTGATTTTTGATGAAGAAAAAAATTATTAAAAGTCCATTTTTGATACCATTTTCCTCAAAAGTTTCTTTCCAGAATCCCATCCTGAGAAAAATAACAGATCTTGTGAAATCCCAGAGAGGTCACTCAGTATTGATTACTCTGGGTTTAGGAATAGGAAAATTAGCACAGGAGGAGGGATGGGTTGGTGGAAGAGCATCCTGGGGTTCTGACTTCCAGAGCCTTTTCCTAAGGCCAACTTGAGTCGCTTAAAAACCTCTGTAAATTCAGTGATGAAAGTCCCTCGAGGTGAGCCTGGGTTTGTCCTTTCTGGAAAGTGCCTTTGGAACAGATTTATTCAATGGATCCATGGGGAAGATAAGGCCCCACGTGTCCTTTGTCCAGTTCCTTTCAGTGTCGTGTCTCCAGGTTTATCTGAGTGTGCTAAGAGCTAACCAGAGAAAGAGAAAATTCGAGTGTTTTGGCTAAAAATGCACAGATCCCTCCAGAATCCCCAAAGTTTGAACTTCTTGGGAGTTTTGCTGTGGCTCTGCTCCTCCTGCTCTCAGAAGGGACCACTCTCCTGTGGCTCCCATGGCATTTTCCTGGGATCTTTTAGTCCTGGGATGGGTGGGCACAATTTGGTGCTGGATGGGACACACGGGGCCTGCAACAATGGGGTCAACAGCAGTGACACTTTATTGATGTCACTGAACGCTCAGCAGCCACCCAGGCATGAGGATCAGTGGACAGAGCCCCCAGACTGTTGCCTCTGGGTCTCCTTCCATCCTTGGGATGATTTCAGAGGGACAGAGGCTCTGCAGGAGGCAGCTGGAGGTGCAGGGCTGTGGATGCAGAGCTGTGCACACCCACAAGGACTCCAGTATGGATTTCCTGGGAGAAGCAGCCGGGCCACTCCTCTTTTTCAGAGAGGTGATGTGCAAAATTCCAGGAACAGCCAGGAAGGAGAAGGAAAGTTCTTCCTTCTCCTCACAAGCTTGGGAGCTGTGGTACCTCAGCTGTTCCTACAGGGGGGCAATGGCAGCCAGAAGGACCTTGTTGAACATTTTCATCCATGAAAAAATGCTCGGATTTGGCTCTGCTGAGCTCTGGGTGCTCTTGGCACCAGGCAGGAGGTGAAGAGCTCAGCTCAGGCAGAGCAAACCTGTCCTCCAAGCCCTGAGATCAGGGCCCTGGAGAGGCACCGGGCAAGAACACGAGGATTTTCTGCCCGATGAGCTGAGCTGCAGCTGCTCTGCTTCATCCTCGGGGGAGTGGGACAAGGAGGGGGTGCAAAGGCATGATGATTTCACCAGCAGGACGAGGATAGGCTGGTGTCCAGCTGATCCTTGCGAAACTCCCTCTGGAGCGTGCTGGGAACTGTTCCCAGCCCCAAGCGTGTCCAGCCATCGCGGCATCCCTGCTCAAGTCACTTCTAACCCAATACTGGCTTCTTACCACAGGCATGGAAAAGGGGTTTATTTTGCTTCTCAGTGACCTCATGAATCCAAGCCACTGCCAATTATCCATCCTTCCTGGCATTTAAAACATCAACACCTCCCTCCCAAATGAAAAGGGAGTTAAAGGTCCTGTGCTTCCCTGTGCCCTTTGCTCTCCCTCCCTCCTGCACTGGGGATTGGCCTTTAGGGAAGCCCCCTCTGCTCCACTAAACTGGATTTGCAACTGTGGCCTTGTGATCCTGCACCCAGAGCATGCAGTGGGACTGGGAGCAGCTCTGGGGGACCCCCTGGGGACAGGTTCCTTGGATTTGTCACTCCAGCTCAGGAGCTACTGGGGGACAGCCGAGTCCAGTCCGTGGCTGTGCATTCCCAGTCTGCCCAGTCCAGGGCTATTCACCCTCAGAGTGGGTGCTCCAACTCTTTGCTCACAGCTCCCACGTGTTTCCAACATCTCTGTTCAAAAGAAAGCTCCATCTCTCCCCCCTGCTTCCTTTTCACTGAGACTCTGCTTGGAACTTGCAGAAACCCTGCCTAAAAATAACCCTGGCAGCTCTCCCAGCCGTGGGCGTCGGGACTCCTGCGCAGGGCAGCCGAAGGCTGAGATCTCGCTCGTTTTGTGGCACATTTTGGTCACCTCTGGCACCTCTCCAGCCTCGCTGGTACCAAATTTACAAGGTTTCTCTTTCCAGCTTTTCCCTCTTCTCCTGGGCTCACCTCTGCCCCTTGGAGGCCTCGTCTCTGGAAGCACAAAGGGTTTTCTTGGTATGGAACATGGCACAGATGAAGCCATAAAAGTGGCCAATAAATCCAGGGAGTTTTCTTCCCTTCGCTGCTTCCTTTGGGATGACACAAAAATGCAACAGAGAGGATGAGACTGGCGTCCTGTTCTGTTTGTTCCCTGGTGGGTGATTTTTCCACTGGTGCAAGAGGAGCTCTGGGAATTCTTTTTACAAAGGAAAATAGAGGGAAAACGGCCATAGGTGCTTGTGGGCTCTTCCTGGGGTCCTTGCTCTGGGTAGCAGCCCTCAGGTCAGGGGTGGATAATCAAAACTGAGGGGGAAACCAAGGGCCTGGTGCCCAGCTGGTGCAAATTGGCCAAATTCTTAAGATTTTGATGAGTTTGCCACCCACAATCACCTGTGTAACTCCCTCACATGCTCCTGGGGAGAGGCATTATAAGGAGAAGGGGAAGTGGTTCCTCTTGGGAATCTTTTCATCTTCTCTGTGAAGGAGGGGAGCTGAGTCCTGGCTGATCTGTGCAGGTTGAAGACAAGGATTTGGCTTGGCTCTGTGGTAGTGTGCAATATCTTCCTATTTAAGTAACATAAATCCAGAGGAATATGTCCTGAAATAGTGGGAATGAGCCACGAGAGCAGCCTGTACCGTGGGGAAACAACAGCAGGAGAGGTCCTGGGGGGCTGGAAAGGCAGCCCTGGCCCTGCTCTAAGGGCACAGCCTGGAAAACTCCCTGTCCTGGGGGTCTGCACCAGCCCAGGACCCACCTGCAGTGGCAGAGGGGCAGCCAGAGCCTCCTGGGCTGGCAAGCCGGGCCAAGGGACATCCTTTGAGGTAAGTGCCCAGTGGGACCCTGACCCAACTCGAGCCATGGGGACCCCCATGGACAATGACGACTTGTGTTAAACAAGCTGCAATCCTGCTTTTCTCCCTCCCCTGGGAATGGCTGTTGATTCCCTGGGCTGGTGGTGGGAAGCAGGAACCCTTCCCTCTGGTTGGGAACCTCCTCTCTTGGCTAACCCTTCGTCTCAGACCAGCCCTGGCCTTTCTCTGGATTAATTTAAGATGCTCTAAAGTGCGAGGTGTGGGGGTGGGAGATGCTGTCTAAAACTTGTTTGGAGGCCTGGCTGGATAAATCCCCATGGAATTTAATTTAACCGAGCTGACACCAATATGAATCACACCAGCATTCCCAGCTCTTGGACACTTCCTACCAAGTGCCTGCAGGGCTCCTGCTTTTTTAAAGGGAAGACTAAAAGCATCTCAAACTATTTAAGACGTAAAAGTCCTAAAATAATAGTGGGGTGGTTTTTTTTTTAAATTTCACTGAGGGAAAAAACAACATCTGCTATAAAAATCTGCTGGCCAGGGGCAGCGGGAGCGGATCCCACTTATCAAGGTTTGGCTGGTGGAGGCTGAAAGTGCCTCAGCCCCGTGATCCCGGTGTATTCCAAAGCGGTGCCTCATCTGTCTGCAAGATTAGATGGACACAGAGAGGTTGGAGAACTCAGGATAAAAGAAAGGACAGAGGGAATTTGATGGAAAGAGGAAGGAAATGAAAGAAAGACTTCCAGGAAAGTGAAGGAGACAACGGTGTATTTATAAATACTGGGCTTAAGTGAAGGCTCTGGGACACAGTCAGGCTGCTCCACAATGAAATCCATGAGGTAGCTGTCTGTTCCCGGGATTTAACTGAAGAGTGACATCTCTTCAGAGGCAGGAAAGTGGTCAGGACTAAGCATGAAACATGTAAGATGGCAGAATTCAAAAGGATAAACATTATTTGATACCTTATTTATAGGGCACCACAGGGGAAAGGTAAAGGTTTCAGAAAAGAAAGAAGCACTTTAATTTCATCTGGAGATTTTCCAACAATAAAATCTAATCCATCATTCTCCGTGTGTGACTGCTCTTAATGAAAATTTAGAGGCTGTGAGTGAAATTTAGAATTCCCAGGGGATACTATTAGGAAGATGTCTAGCAGCTATGCAAAACCTGTTAGATCAGAGCCCTGCCAGAGGCCGTCCAGGGCTGCAGTGTGAAAAGGACACCTCAGAATTCGGGGAGCTGAGGCCCCGCCGGTCTCTCCCGGTGGGGTTCCTCGGATGGACATTCATCCCAGGAATCCCACCAGGATCAGCTCACCAGGGACACCAAGATCCAGCCATGGCAGCTGCATTGATTCCAAAAGAGAGGGATTTGGGCCGTTTATGTTTGGTTTTTACCCAAAGCACCTTGTGGTGCTGAGAGTTGTTGATTCCTCAAAGCGCTCCCCAGGTTTTTTAACTGATCCCTGTTAAGAGCTCTCAAAAGAAGCAGAGAAAAAAACCTATTTAATCAGAGAATGGAGTGCTCTGGGGTGGATGGGAATTTTAAAGCTCATCCAGTTCCAGTCCCAACCTTCCACTATCCCAGGGTGCTCCAAGCTCTGTCCAGCCTGGCCTTGGACACTCCCAGAGATCCAGGGGCAGCCACAGCTTCTCTGGGCACCCTGTGACAGGGCCTCCCCACCCTCACAGGGAATAATTCCTTCCCAATATTCCATCTAAACCTACCCAAGGTTGCTCCAAGGCACATCCAACCTGGCTTTGGACTCCTCAGCCCAACTTGGAGCTGCACAGAGCCACAAAATGCCTCTCATCCCTAATCATTTCCAATCCTCTGCACTTTATTTTTAATTAAAGCAGATCACCAGGCTGTTTCCAATAGTTTTTAATGGTCAAAAAGGGGCTTCCATTATAAAGACAATAATGTTCAATTATTGAAGGGCCTGCATATACATCATGAATCAGTTTAATACCAAAGTCACTGCCAATTATTCAACTGATTCAAAATGAGACTCCATCAGAAAATATTAAATCACAGGATAAATCTGTCCTGGGAAAGGCTTTAGTAATCAAAATTCTCTCAAAGTAGAAAAAGCTTTTCTAAAAGCAGGGGGGAAAAAAAAGGTTACAGCTTAAGCCAGACATTAAATAGTAATGCCAGATGTTAAACAGTTGACTGAAATTATTCGCAGCTATCAAATGCAAGATTCTGTTGGGTGCAGAGCTCTGCCACCAAGTTTGTAATCTGGGGAATGGACTTAAATATTCCTGTAATTTTCTGCCTATGGATAAGAGGCAATTTGGATTAGCTTCTGCAGAATAATAACCTCCTAATTCTCAGCAGGTGAGCACCAGCCTCCTGCAACATCAAAAACCAAGCCCAGGTTTAATGTGTAACCTTCAATGGCAGATGGTTTTAAATTCTATAATTCTGGTGGATCTGTGGAATTCAGCACAAGGCAAGGCTGGGACCCCTGTGCCTGCAGACAGCAGAGGGCACCTCGAGAATTCCTAAAATGCAGAACAAAACACCCAAAAAAGGGTTCACAAATTTTCATATCAATCTTTTCTACCCTAAAATTCGCTTTATTTAAATTTTCCCATGAATCTCTGTGCTGGAGAACTCCAATACCCCAGGATCACCTGGAGCAGGTACTGTCTGCCCATGTGGGTTCTCAATTCCTTGGGTGGCTCTGCCTTTCCCCCTCTCCTTCCCATCTCCATCCCATCCCACATCACCCATTGTCCAGCAGGATTTGGGGGCCTGGACTGGCACTGATATATTGTGCAGTGTCCTGCACTGAACCTTCTGTGTGGCACCAGTGACTGCTGCCATCCATGGGGGGGAAAATGGGATCTGGCACCTCCTGCTCGGGCCAGGATGGTGGGGAGTGCCTCATTCCCAGGCAGATCAGTCATGGATCTCTTCCCACCAGGGAAAGCACAGCCAGGACACGGAGCACCTCCTGCCCTGCTGGATGAGGTCTGCTCTCTCTCCATGCTCAGCTTGGGATATGTTAGAAATAACTTCTGCAGTGACAGGACAAGGGGGAAACTGAAAGAGAGGAGGTTTAGGTGGGATATTGGGAAGAAATCCTTCCCTGTGAGGGTGGGGAGGCCCTGGCACAGGGTGCCCAGAGAAGCTGTGGCTGCCCCTGGATCCCTGGAAGTGTCCCATGCCAGGCTTGGAGGGGCTTGGAGCACCCTGGGACAGTGGAAGGTGGAATGGAATGGTTTTTAAGGCCCCTTCCAACCCGAACCCTTCAGTGATTCCGTATTTCTATCAACGGAGCTCTCCACAGGCACAAGGACAGTCCCAGCCTGTCCCACTCACTGCACCTCTGTAATAAACTGTCCCCCACACCTGGGTCGAGGCTGAAGTAACAAAACTCAGCTGCTCAGATGAGCCAAACGCCACATTTGCTGTTATCTTGAATATTTTTTTTTTCCCTCCTTCCTTGCTACAGAGCTGAGAGCGAGGACAGCACGGCTGGGTTTGTTCCTGCCTCAGCACCGGCGGGAACATCCCTGCTCCAAGGCTGGAGGATGGGTGAGGAAAGGGTCAGGACACATTCCCCCGACTGCGAGCTGAAGAAAAATGTTGGCAGAGCAAAGCTTGCCACAGGAAGAAAAGGTTGTCCTGGCTGTTCATATTCCTCCACATGGGGTGAGTAAAACTGTCGGTCAGACTGAAGCGTCTGATGCACAGAGGGGAATAAAAACTCATTAAAGGGCCAAAAGGAAACCCTATTAAAATATCAAATATAAACCGGAGGAGACTTGATCACCCAAGTGCTGGAGGAGTGTCAGGGCTTGAATGAATCCGACTTTTTTTTTCCCTGAAAGCAGAGGAAATGCGTTTTGTGGAAAGCCAGGTGGGATGAGGGGCAGGTAGGGTGTCAAAGAGCACTGATAATATTTCAGGGCCTCACTCAGAGCTGGGAATACGAAGGGGATTTATCCGGTTTTCGGCAAGGAGGAGAGTGCTGGCAGATTTTTGAAGGAATTCCAACGTGGTTCAGACTCATCTGGTTCTTAAATTGAGAGCTCTTGGCCGCCGCTGTGCCGAGGCAGGAGCATCTCCACTCCTCATTCCCGGGACACAGCCTGGCTCGGGAATCAGCGCCGGTGGCTGCGCGTGATTCTCCTGCACTGGCCTGGCTGGTGTCCTCCTGAAAAGCCAAAAAAAAGAGCATTTTGTATGTTCTGAACTACCCAGAGAACCATCCTCTCACAGCATCTCATTTCTGCTTTATGTGGTCTTGGGAGAGGAAAGAAATTAGAGGGGGAAAGAGCTGAATGAAACATTTTCTTTCAAGCACTAAAATCCGTGTTAGTCCTGTTAGTGCTGGAAGGGATGGAGCCTGGGGTCCAGTGGATTCATGCCTCAGGGCTGATGGACTTGTAAACCAAACTAAACTGTGACTCTGTCAGGCTTTCAACCCTTCCTACACACCAGGAAAACCATGTGGGGGAAAAAAAGACAGGATTTATACCTCACTCAGAGCAGTTCTTACCTGGTCAGCCACCCAGAGTCCTCTTTTCGGGGGTTTTCTCCTGTGTGGACTCTCTGGTATCTCATAGGTGTGAGGGCTTTTCCATGGTTTGGGAATTTTTGTCCCATTTCTTCCTGGATTTGAAGTTTTTGGTTGTGGTTGAACTCAGAGAAGGCACAAATGGAGGGTTTCTCTCTCACACACATCTCTTAAATGTGTTACCTTTGGGATTTGGAGCTGTTGTCCAGCTGGTTGAACTTGGCACCAGAATTCAGGAATTACCTTGGGATGAGGTTATGAGGGGAACATCCCTGGGTCATCACCACTGAAATTTCATTCCCTCACAAAATCAGGGTTCAAGTAAAAACTTGTTTCCAATTTAGATGGAACAGATCCCTACTGCAGGTCCTGAGCTTCACCCATTTTCCTTGCTCTGCTCCCATCTCCCTCCTGCACAGCGAGGCACGTTCTTATCCCGACCCCTCCTCCAGGATCCGGGGTTTTTTTGGACACCAGGGCTGGTTTCCTCCCATCTCACCAACACCAGGGTACAAACAGGGCCCGTCCTTCCCTTACAGACACATTACAATCACCTAAGCCCTGTTTCCTTCTGAAACCTGAGCTGGTCCCACACAGCAAAGCACCGAGGGGCTCTCCAAAGGTGAAAGAGGGGGGACCTGCCCTCAAACCCCCATGGAAAGTTTGCCCATGGAGAAAGCTTGAAAACCTCACAGCTCTTTCCCAAAAACTCAGTTCTAAGAATCTCTTTTCCATTTCCAGCTCTGACCATTATTTTTGGGGCCAAACGCCCAAGAGCTGTGACATGAGGCAGCTCAGCTGGGCTCAGTTGCTGGATTAGCACTTGCCCAGGTGGGATTGGAGGTTTCAATGCTCAGAGCCTTTTCCAGTCCATTGATCCATCCCAAACCTTTCACCAGGTACAAACCTTTGACTTGCAGCAGAATGAAGCAGCAGTGAATAGAAATGGGACGTGGAAAGGTTTTTGAACAGATGTTTTAATGGTCTGTTTGCTGTTGTGGTCAGAGAGAAATTCCCTTCGACTTCAGGAGCTGGTGGGTAGAATCCCACTCCTCTGGCCCTCAGCTGGTCATTCCCAGGGAGCAGAAGTCTCCAGGTAATGTCCCAACTGGTGCAGAATCTCCTGGAAGCAGGGATGTGGGAATCACCTGTAAAACAAATCAATCTGTTTGCATTTCCAGGTGTGTTTTGAGATGTGTCTGGCACTTCCCTGTGAGGGTGGGGAGGCCCTGGCACAGGGTGCCCAGAGAAGCTGTGGCTGCCCCATCCCTGGCAGTGTCCAAGGCCAGGTTGGACAGGGCTTGGAGCAGCCTGGGATAGTGGAAGGTGTCCCTGCCCATGGCGGGGGGTGGCACTGGATGAGCTTTAAGGTCCTTTCCACCCCAGACCAATCCAAGATTCTCTGATTCCACGATGTCAGTCCCAGACCTCGAGCTTGGCTGGATCTGGGCACAAAACCCATCAGGGCAGAGCAGACCGAGCTCAGGCGATGTGAAATTCAACCAGCATATTTTACACCCACACCACTAAAAATACGCCGCCGCCGCCAACTCTTCATCTGGAAAGAGGAACCGCTGATGTCGCTGTGTCTTGGACGAGGCAGAGCACTCAAGTCCTGACCATATTTAGCCATAAGATCAACTCCCAGGACTTCACAGAATCGTGGAATCACAGGATGGTTTGGGTTGGAAGGGACCTTAAAGCTCATCCAACTCCAAGCCCCTGCCATGGGCAGGGAATCAGGAATTTCTGCATGAGAGCAGAGTTTTAGAGAAAAATCTTCTGGCCGAGCACCAGTTCTGCTGTTGTTATTTCTCCCTGCTACCTCGATACTTCATTTCATCCCCCAAATTGCTGTGTTGAGTTACTTAAGGTTGCTAAAACGGTGTCATGCTAAGGAGGCAGCAACAGGGAGGAAATTATGTCTCTACAAAATGCCCCACACAGCTGAAATCAGGCCACCTATTTAGGTGTCGGGTTTAGATTTTGTCATTGTAAGCACAGAAACTTGAAACATTTTGCCTAAATGTGTTGAAAGCCACGAAGACATTAAACATTATTCGTGGAATAAATATTCATTTGCAGGAAGAGGGGGGTTTTGTTAATGCATGAATATTTCAGGCAGGGTGTGCAGTTGCTTGAAGGAAAAGGTGATCATATTCTGAGTGCTGTTTAAATAGTTCCTTATATTAAGGATGTCAAGAATTAAAGGTATCAGGACACTTCATTTTTAAGATTTAACCATGGAATAGAATCCCGGAATGGTTTGGGTTGGAAGGGACATTAAAGATCATCCAGTTTCAACCCCCTGCCATGGGCAACTTCTGCTTAAGTTAAAATCCTTCCTAGATTTTCTTTAACTGATTATTATTAGTGAAAAATTCCTTCAGAATCAGTCGTCAAACTTTCCCTCCCGGGTGCTGTAACACCATAAGTTCGCTGATGTTAACCACAAATGCTTTGCACTTGTTGCCCTGAACACCAGAAAACATCTTTATTTTATTCACAGGTCCCGTCGGCTTTTTCCCTTAGAAAACTCAATTCCCTGTGCCAGCAGCACATTAAGACATCGCAGCTTCGCATCTCCAGCTTTCCCAGGTTCAGAATTCCCATTTTTTGAGGTCGAGTCCTGGCTGAGCCTGTGTGGAGCTCTGGTACCATCTAGTGTTACTAGGGGAAGCATCAGCTGCTGGATGTGGCTTTTCCTCGCTGATGTCGCGACAGAAGGTGGCGATTGGGGTGAGGAGACGCAGTGACAGCATTTCCTCCGCCCGCCGCTGTGCCTCGGGGTGAGCAGGTCCAGC
This sequence comes from Edolisoma coerulescens, assembly GCA_013397115.1. Taxonomy (NCBI): domain Eukaryota; kingdom Metazoa; phylum Chordata; class Aves; order Passeriformes; family Campephagidae; genus Edolisoma; species Edolisoma coerulescens. Next base: position 309,667 of record VWZW01004381.1, read on the forward strand.
AGGACCTGAAGGGGAACAACTCAGAATCCCAGAATCAGGGAATATCCCGAGTTGTTCCTACGGATCATCGAGTCCAGCTCCTGGCCCTGCACAGAGCCATCCCCAAGAGTCACATTTCCCTGCTCTTCTCCTCATGAAGAAGCTGCAATGAGTCTCCCCTCTCCTGTGCTGGGTGTTCCTGATGTAACTGGAGTAAGGGACAGCTGAATTATTGTGGTTATCACGGAATTCTGGAACGGTTTGGGTTGGGAGGCACCTTCAAGATCATCTCGTTCCAACCCCCTGAACAGACCAAGTTCCCTGAGCTGCTCCTCCTATGGCTTCACCTCGAGGTACCATCTCTGTCTCACTCCTTTCGATGCTCTCTCATAGCTTAATCTCTTATATTTTGGTGACCAAAACCGCTCACAATATTCGAGGTGAGGCCAATACAGTGCAGAGTGTGGTGTGGGGGTCTTCACTAATGAAGTCTGTAACTAATTACCTGTAAGAACCGATCAGGTCCTGGAAGAATGGGTGTGGGAGTCTCATGAATTATTTGAGCGATTGCTCTTAACATCTTCACTGGCAGCTAAATGTGAAAGAACGAAGCAGGTACTGGTAGAAAGGGTGTGAGGGTCTTCAGTAATTACAGGAGAAATGGATGTTAATGTTTTCACTAACGACTAAATGTGGAAAAATCAATGAGGTTCTGGAGGAACGGGTGTGGGGGTTTGAGAACGTCAAACCGGGCAGGTTTGTAGTAGAGTTGAGCATAGTCTGAACTTCAGAGGAAAACGTGCAGGCTTAATAGACTTGGGAGTATTAATTTCATCCAGGGTGGACTTAAATCTAATTTTAATCGTCGTACAACGTGTGATGGGGGGGAGGAATACATATTAAAGGAGGAACATGTAGTATTTGGGACTGTACCTTCCTACTGCCTCGGGCAAGGGGGAAAGGAGTATAAAAGGAGGCTGTGTCCTGCAAAAACTCCAGAAACCCCACAGAGGTATGGCGCAGTGGACTCTCTCCTTGATCCGAATACAGCTGATTTTTGCAGGACTCCTGTGCCTCTTGGTGGACACTGGCCTGTCCCAGCGGGATTTCCCGCACAGGCTGGTGCCGCTCAGCGCGGTGTGCAGCGGGCACCTGAAGGGACGGGGGCTGCCATGACGGCCCCGAAGACAGAGGAGACACAGTGAGAGGAGCCGCAGGGCGCTGCGCGGCTGCCGATTCTGTGGAGAACGCAGGGTTTATTGAAGCACTTTATTTAAAGCGTTGATTTAAACCGTGACAATCCCCACACCGTGCCCTCACCAAACATGGCGGCCGCCCCGCAGCCCTCAGGCGGCGCTGTGAGGGCGGAAGTGGCGCGCGCGGCCTCAGCGCGCGGGCCTCCCCCAGGGGTCGCCGTCCCGGAAGCGCTTGGGCCTTCAAAGAGTGGCGGGAGCGGGGCCGGGGGCGCGGTGAGCGGGAAAACAGCGGGAACTGCGGGAAAACACCGGGAATTCCAGGTCAGGGGGTGCTTTGTGGCCGTTGGGAGGAGGCGTTTGGGGCCGGGGGGTGCGAAGGGTCTGTGAGGGGTTTGGGGTGAGGGAGGTGAAGGGGGATCGGGGTTTGGAGGTGTCGGAGGGAGGGGAAGGGAATGGGGGCCTTGTGGGGTGGGATGAGGTGGGGGATGTTTGAGTTTGGGGAGGGGGAGAGGGAGTAGGGGGGTTGTGCTGGGTGTTCCTGGTGTGACCGGAGTAAGGGACAGGCGAGTTGTCATTGACAGGACTCGTTATCGTGGAATTCTGGAATGGTTTGGGATGGGAGGAACTTTAAGGCTCATCCTGTCAGCGAAATGCGGGAAGGGACAAAAAAAACCCGTTGGCACTTTCTGTAGTGATAAAGAATCAGGCATTACTTTATTCTGGCCAGCGTGTGCCACTGAAAATATTCCATATACAGATGGCTTTTTATTAGACCTTCTGCAGATATATACACACAAACCCCAAAGCAATTCCCGTTCATTGGTGCCAGATTAAAAGTTGTATCATTTCCAACAATCCAGTCTCACCCTCTGCCATGCTATCCCAGGGTGCTCGAAGCCCCATCCAACCTGGCCTTGGGCAGTTCCAGGGATCCAGGGGCAGCCACAGCTTCTCTGGGAACCTGTGCCAGGGCCTCCCCACCCTCACAGGGAGGGATTTGTCCCAATATCCCATTAACCCTGCCCTGTCAGAGGGGACTCATTCCCCTTGTCCTTATTCCACAGCTAAACCCACCAGAAGAACAGCACATCTCATATTTTGAGGTTTTTTTTCTTCTTTTTTTTCTCCCCCCCTGCTTGTTTTTAAGGTTCTCTCAGCTCTGGATGGAAGCTCCAGTGGGTTTTGAGCTGCTGAGTGCACTGAGGATGAAACATCTCTGTCTCTAGCATAATTTACCCAAGAGAGACGAAGAATTTGAGTCTTGGATGAGTCTTTTTCTTCCCTTGTTGAGGAAAGCACATTAAAAGTGTGAATGGACAGTCTCTGTGACCCTGTTTGCTGCCAAGTAGTGCCAGTTTGGAGTTTGGTGGCCATGTGGCCATCGGAAAAGGAGGAGGAAGAGCAGAACGTAATCCTGATCAGTGATGATGATGATGATGAAGCAGAGGGCACCCAAGGGAGTTCTGTCCTGTTTGTAGAGCCACAGGGTAAGCACTGTTCTCTTGCTGCTGCTGGAGTTCTCTGAAAGACTTTGGGAGTAAACTGAATTAATTGTGATTTATGCTTGAAATCTGACTTTGCTGCACAAGTGAATAAAACCAGGAGGAACTCCCCAATTTTTAGGGATGACTTTGATGGCACTACTTTAAAGGATGCTGCTGTGTAGGTTTAAAATACTTCAAATTGAGCTGAGACTTGTCCTTTTCAATATCAGCTGGGTCCTTTTTGATTTCATATCCTCTGGTTTGATAGTTCATGGAAGTTCTATTACTATTCTCCTGTCAAATCCCAAGGATTGTGCTTTAAAGTGTTCAAAAAGTAAATATCTGTCATTTCTAAGGAAACTGTAGCTACCTTTACACTGATTCACACCTCCTGCTCTCTTTACTGCAGACGAATCTCCCCTGGAAGAGGAGAAATCAGAAGAACTGGTGGATGAGGAAGGGGATTTAGTGGTTACCTACTGCAAACAAGCGAATGTGATGCCTCATGCAAGACACGACTGCACCACGCACCCCTTTGAGTACGTCCAGGGCTGGGCACTTCCATTTGGGGTCTCATTTCCCACCTTTAGTCCGTTTTTGTCATGAGCTGGAAGTAGCAGTAGAGCTGGGTAAGGACATGATTTTCCTACATAACCTTCTGCTTTCCAACCTTGCAGGAGAACAGAGTGTGACACTTGCTCCCCCCTCGGGAAAAACGCGGCTGTCTGTGACCAGTGCTACTGCTATGTCTGTGACAAACCTGCTGCTGAGGTAAGGGAAGGGCACAGCTTGCAGGAAACAAAGGGACACCTTCTGCTGTGGATCACAGAATCACCAGCTTGGAAGAGGCCTCTGAGATCATCGAGTCCAACCCTGACCCCTCAACTAAACCACGGCACCGAGTGCCACATCCAGTCTTTTTTTAAACACATCCAGGGATGGTGACTCCACCACCTCCCTGGGCAGACAATTCCAGTACTTCACCACTCTTTCTGTGAAAAACTTTTTCCTAATATCCAACCTATATTTCCCTTGGCACAGCCTGTGTCCTCTTGTTCTGTCAGTTGCTGCCTGGAGAAAGAGACCGACCCCCACCTGAACTCAACCACCTTTCAGGGAGTTCTAGAGAGTGCTAAGGTCACCTCTGAGTCTCCTTTTCAAGTGAGAGCTTTAGACAAGCCCTGCCTTAGGCTCAGATTTTGGCAGCAGCTCTGCTCAGATGACTGCACCTAAATCACTCTGGCTCACAAGTTCTGAGAATGGCAAGTCAGGTCTGTTGTAAAATGAGTTACTTATTGAATAGATATGAGGGAACAGAAAAAAGGCTTTAAACAGGACTTACTACACAGGATAGATCAGAAAACTACAGCAGGTTATATAAAACAATGCACAGTGTCAAGGTACCTGTATTAAGCTAGCAAAGAAATAGGATAGATCAGGAGTCAGTGTAACTCAGCACCAAACGTGTACAGAGCCCTTCACTCAGCCCTGCGGGGAGTAACCACAGAGCAGCATCCCAGCGTTGGGGAAAAGCCCCACACACTCAGGGAATGTGCAGATTTCTGCTTTTTGAAAGGTTGGTGTGGCTGTTACAGTTTGTAAAGTGGAGTGTGTGTCAGTCAGAAATTCCAGCTTCTCTTTCCACATCTGCTTCCACAGCAAGATGTTTATTGTCAGCTGAAAGCATCAGTCCCATGGTGCTGAAATAACTCTCTACAAGACAAGCTGTCCTGATTGAGTTATTTCTTTAATTAGCAAACTCATGTCGGGGGGAGATGTCCTGGTTATTGCAGCAGCTGACAAGCAACAGATAAACTCTCCTGTGGCAGGGGGATGTCCTGCTACACCTCCCACTATCCCAGGCTGCTCCAAGCCCTGCCCAACCTGGCCTTGGACACTTGCAGGGATCCAGGGGCAGCCACAGCTTCTCTGGGCACCCTGTGCCAGGGCCTCCCCACCCTCACAGTGAAGAGTTAAGGGCACTAAGAGAATAAGTGATACAGGAAATTTGATTAACAGTTCCTCATAACTTTACTAAAAGTGTGGTTCTCTTGGGGTTTATTTCTAGCCTGGGCAGTTGTTGGAGTAAACATAAAATATAAATAAATGTATCTCCTGTTTGCTTTGGGCACACAGTACATTTCATAAAATCAAATTACTAAATCAGACTTTTTTATAACAAATTAGAGAAATGTCAGCTTTTTAGCTGTCCTAACTGGAGTTAGGAGTAGAGGGAATTGTGTGGGGGTAGTTCATTTGCTTGGATCTTCTGTGAATTTCAGAAGACTTTGAGCTGTGAGCAAAGTTGAGGTGAACATGCAGAGACAAGGCTCTGTTCCCAGTTTCCAGTGGGGAGGGTACCAGCCCTGAGGGTCTCTGTGAAGTGCTCAGCAATGGCAGGTAATCAATAAGGGGTTTTTTGTAATGGTTGCCATGATATCAAATTGTCGCCCCTCAAAATATTTGCTCAGGTGGAAGAAGGATGAAAGGAATTGTAACCCCTCAGTCAGTGAAGCTGAGGGGGAGAACATGAAAATACAACAACCTCTGCCTGTTTTCTGTGTTTTATGGCACAGTGCCCGCACTGGACAGCCCCTGCCCTGTGTCACTGCAATGCCCACAACAAAAGCAACTTCTGGAAGGCCCAGAGGAACTTTGCCCTGGCCGGGGTCCTGGCCACGTTCAACCTGGAGCTGCTGGACATCGACGCGGAGCTGCGGCACGGGGGTGGGTGCTCTGCCCCCAGACTGGCCTGGAGCCTGGGGCTGGGGAACAGCCTGACTGCTCCACACCAATCCTTGGGGATTTTTAAGGAGCAAATACCTGTGCCTGCTTTCTTTTTTCATGCTTGGACCTGGCACGGATTTGCAGGTCCAGATTCCTCCTTTCCCCCCTCTGGAAGGATCACAGAATGGTTTGGGGTGGAATGGAGCTTGAAGACCATCTCATTCCAACCCCTGTCCATGGGCAGGGACACCTTCCACTATCCCAGGCTGCTCCAAGCCCCATCCAGCCTGGCCTTGGACACTTCCAAGGATCCAGGGGCAGCCACAGCTTCTCTGGGCACCCTGTGCCAGGGCTTCCCCACCTTCACAGGGAACAATTCCTTCCTAATATCCAACCTAAATTTTCCCTCTTTCAGCAGCAAAGCTTTCCTGACAAATAAAATTGGGTGCAAACAATTTGCTAAATAATTTCACATGAGGAACTTCTTTCAGTTTTGAAAAAACAGATGCAAAACTCTTGGTGCAATTTTTTGTTTTATCTTGTCTCTTAGGAGATCTCCTAGAAAAATTTATCAAGGAACTTTCTGTAGCATATAACAAATACCTAACAGGAGAAAGGATGTGTCTCCCAGGCCAGCAATGCTTCTGCGAGCCAAAGTTGCCCCCTGGGCAGTGCCACATCTGCAGCTCACAGAACATGGAGATCGTGTACACGTAAGTGACAACAGAATTGGGTTTGTCAGGGCATCTCTGATTTAATGAATGACAATCAGAATTGTGGTACCTGAGACAGCAAAAATAGAGTTGAGAGAACTTACTTGGCCAGCAAGATGTTAAATTGCACTTGGCTGTAGTTTAAAAATCTCTCTTAAATGTGTATTTAAATAAATCTCCTGTGCTGTACAGGACACCTGATGATCTCTCATTATAACCTGGAAAAGTGTGAACCTAAAGCCTGGGCTTTGGGGTGGGTTTAGATGGGATATTGGGAAGGAATCCTTCCCTGTGAGGGTGGGGAGGCCCTGGCACAGGGTGCCCAGAGAAGCTGTGGCTGCCCCTGGATCCCTGGGAGGGTCCCAGGCCAGGCTGGATGGGGCTTGGAGCACCCTGGGATAGTGGAAGGTGTTGGGGTTGGAACTGGATGATTTTAAGGTTTCTTCCAACCCAAACCATTCTGGGATTCTGTGTTTTTACTGATTTGTTTCTTAGAATGAGTTCCACCTTTTCACTGGCATTGGAGGCCTTTAAAATCCCCAAAGTACTGGTTGTGTGAGCGCCTTCTCAGCGTGTTGGACATCCTTTGAAGGCAAGGCCTGGCTCTTGCTTGCCCTCAAGCTGTAGGATGGCCACAGTTACCAGTTGTTTAGGAAGTCCATTGTTGCAGACCCTTGATCTTACAGGCCACTTGACTTTCTCAGGTATTCTGATGTTTTCGAGCTGGTAACAAGATTTTTAAATCAGGCAGAACAAGAAAGCCCCAAAGCTGCTGCTGTCATGCTCCTGGGAGCAGCTAAACAGATTGCCCTGCACAAAGACCCTGCTCTGTAAGTACCTGGGCCCACAGAGAGTGGGGAATCTGCCTTGTTTCCTCCAGGGGAGGGGAATTAGTGAGAGAATCCCGGGGTTTTGTTTATTAGGGGTGAGGTGAGTGTAAAAATCCCATCGTGGGCTGCAGCACTGGAAGTGGAAGATGAGCACACTGAGGGAGGAGTGGGATTGAGGACAGGAGGGATTTGGGAGAAAAGAGGTTGAATGTTGGATGTGAGAGGGAGAAGTTAAACAGGAATGAGTTTTTGAGATCACTTAAAAAATTCCTGCCAAGGGGATCAGCAAAAGCCAGATTTGATATTAAACAACAAAGCTGGTTGGCAAGATTCGCTCTGCTGCTTTCAGGACAGTTTACACACAAGGGGAAACAAGCAACAACAAAACCAAACGTAATCCAGGCATTCAGAAAGGGAAATGAACCGAGAACTGCTTAGGGGAGTGTGTGACAAAAGGAGCAGTGAGGGCAGAGAGAAAAAGGAACAGGGCTTTAAAAGCTTAACAGCACTCACACTTAACAGTACTTTAACTTAACTTAGAACTTAAGCTTAACAATTCAACAAAGAAACAGCACTTAGCTTGTACCTAAATTAAGCTTAACTTGAAATGTAACAATTTAAGAGGAATAACACTTAACAGCATTTAACCTAACTTACAACTTCGAAGTTACACTTAGCAGCTCAGCGAAAGAACACCACTTTTCAACAACACAAAGAGCTTTGCTTTGCAAAAACCTGAACATTTTGGGGCTTAAATTCGGGGGTTTTGGTAAAAGAGAAAGAAATGATGTCTAGATTGGTTTGACAGGCCAGAAACAGCAGTTCCCCCACAATTCCTGCTGAGGAATTATCCAGCTTTGCAAGGAGCAGGCTGGTTTTGTTTTTTGGGAAGGTCTTTCCTTCTACACTGACAGTGGTTAAGCCCTGCTGAAAGTACTGGGAACTTTGCCCTGTGTTTTGCACTTTAGCACTTGTTTGACTCTTTGCAGTCATTTTTATCAGCCTGCCAGCTTCCAAGAATTTTCCTTAAAAAGTGTTTTCTTCAACAGTTGAGTACAGAGAAGGGGAAAAGGCAGGAAAAGAAGCCAGGCATTAATTAGTGCTGTTTTTTTCCAGTCTTAGGAGCTGTCAGAACCTCGGCCACACTGCTTCCCTAAGGATTGCTGTCCCATTTCTGTTCCAAAGGTAAGATCGGTTTCCTTGCTGCCTGCAAACTTTCTGCTTGGCTTTAAAATGCATTTCAGGTGACAAGTCTTGTGTTCAGAGGCACGTGGGGTGTTGTGGGAGGCCAGAGCAGACTGTGGTTCTTGCACCAAGGAGTGGCTGGGAGAGGTCACAGCAGCAGCCTGGCAGGATTCCACTGGGATGGAGCATGGAAAAGTTCCCCCAGAGGCTGGAGAATGAGGACACGCAGCTCCCTTAGCTTAATTCACTTCCCATTTTAGCTCTATCCTTCACCTTTCCCCCCAAATTCACTTGCCACAGAAGGTTGATGAGTGAAGAATTAACTTCTTTCAAACCCAGTTCTATATTCTCACCTTCTCTGGATCTAATGACAAGTACAACCTAACTCCTTCAGCAGTTTGCATTTTAAAGTGCTATTCTTGATTTTTTTAATTTCTTAGTTGGAAAGAACAGGGGAGGAGTTTGTCTTTACCTCCTTCCCAAAGTTTAAAGAGTAAGCTCTTCTTTTTTTATCTCCACTTATCAGTTAATACAAAAATGGTTCCAGTAGCAGGGAAGGTGCAGGAGCTCAGGTCCAGCACAGCTGGAAGTGTTTCCTGTGCATATCCCTTGGAGATCTTTGTTTTAAAGCTTAAACCCCACAGAACCTTGGTTCTAAAAATAACAGCACAAGAATAATTTCATTATTCACTACAAAACTTAAAGCAGAAATTTAAATCCAGATCCAAACAAAAAACCCCACACTTGTGTAGTTTCCCATATGATTAAAAAAGACAACTTGTTAGTAACTCACCTCAGTTTAAAATTAAAATTAAAATCTTTTAAAATTGTTTTTCCTTTCAAATCACAGGATCACAGCCCGACTTCAGAGGATGCTGGTGCTGTGTGACTTTCCAAAAATTCTCTATGAAAAGTTTGTTGAGTTTTTTCAGTCCATCTCCCTTCCCTGTCACTGTTACGCCTTCACAAACAGGTGAGTTCTTGGGCCTCTAAATATATTTGGATCCAGCTGCCTGTGGAATATTCTTTCCCTGATAATAAAAGTGGGAGCATTTTAGAGAAATATTTCAGTATTTGCTGCTTTCCCTGTTTGTTGTTTGGTGCTATGACTGAGCTGTTCTCTCTAAAGTTTATTTCCTTTCTCCCAGAATTGAGCTCTAAACCCCAAAATGTTTCATTAATCAAACTTCACCATCCTTAAAGGAGCTAAATAGTGATGTACAATCAAAACACAGTTAAAACTGACTTTATTTTTGTTCTTTCCAGCTTGAATGTTGTGCCCTGGGACCATGTGTTACTGACCACAGTTCTAAAAGGCCAGAACCCTACTGGAGAGAGGAGACAGAAAGGAAGGAAAATGTACCTGTGGGAAGCACTCCCTGTCGTGGAGGCTCGAGTGGAGAAACTGCTGGACAAAAAGAAGTGAGATTGGTTTGGCTTTTTCATTCTGGGAACTCAGTTCTTATATTTTGACTGCTCCAAATCTCTGCACTTCGGGGAAACACAAAACAAAGATTGGGGTTTTTTTTTGTTTTTTTTTTTTTTTAAATATTTTTTTTCATCTTCTCTACAAGGCCAGGAGCTTGTTGAAGTTTCTCAAAACCCTTTGAATGCCTCAGGACCAAAAAATGATTGCTGGAGTGGCTCATTTCTGTGTTTCCATAAACCCTGCAGGTTTTGCATGTTGATTTTTCAAGCTATTTCTCTTCGTGACAAGTAGAAGACAGCCAGAAAAGTGTGTTCTGGGTCTTCAGAGGGCTGTACTCCAGAAAATCCAATATTCGAAAGAACCCAGTCCACTTAAAGAATTCAAGTGAAAGGCAACCTCTGCTTTTATTTTGCCAGAGTTGAGATAATCTGGGAATAACTGCTAGGAATTTATTTCCAGCTGTCTCTTGCTGCCAGCTGTGTTTCTGTCCTGCTGTGCAATCTCTCTTGTGTGGGAAGCTCTCCTGGTTTGCTTCATTCATCGTAGGAAATATTTGACCTGTGCAGAGTTTTGCACTTCCTTCCCCTTCCTTCTCACCTTCTGTTTTTCTCCGCAGGTATAAGGAAGTTGTTCGGTACCTGAGAGCTGTGAAATGCAATGAAAACCAAAGGTAAATAGCTTTTCCCTTTCCTTTTCCCCCCTCTTTCCCCCTTTCCTTTCCCCTCTCTTTCCTCCCTTCCTTTCCCCTCTCTTTCCCCCTCTCTTTCCCTCTTTNCTCTCTTTCCCTCTTTCCTTTCCCCTCTCTTTCCCCCTTTCCTTTTCCCTCTCTTTCCTCCCTTCTTTCCCCTCTCTTTCCCCTTTCTTTTTCCCCCTCTTTCCCCCTTTTCCCTTCTTTTTCTCCCTTTGATTTTCCCTCTCTTTCCCCCTCTCCTTTCCCCTCTCTTTCCTCCCCTCTTTAGCAGTCAAACACAATCAGCTCTATCCACACATCCTATAAAAACCTCATCCTAATGAAACCCAAACCTTCCTTTCCTCTTCCCAGGCTACGAGACCTTCAGGATATGATCCCATTCTACCTGTGCAAGACTGGGAATTTCCTGGATGCTGCCCATTCCCTGCTGTTCCCTGTGAACAGCCTGGCCTCCTGCTCTGCCTGCAGGATCACTCCCTGCCAGTTCAAGGTCTACCTCAAGATATTCAGGACAGGCTGTGTTCCCTCTGGGAGTGACATGCTGGAGACAGGGCCCTGGGTGACAGCTGGCAAGTGTCATTTCTTCCTTCCTTACACTGAGAACTTCATTACAGCTCTTAATTGGCACTCAAATTTGGGACATTCCAGCTGGGGAATTGGGTGAGGGTGGGGAGGCCCCTGGATCTCTGGAAGTGTCCCAGGCCAGGTTTGACGGGGCTTGGAGCAACCTGGGAGAGTGGAAGGTGTTGGGTTGGAACTGGATGAACTTTGAGGTTCTTTCCAACCCAAACCATGAAAACACCAGGCAGGAAGGATGATTTTGTGCTGGAGCATGAATTTGTTCACTCAAAGCACTTATTTTGTTAGCTGTGAGGTTCAGCTGAAAGCAAAGTCAGAGAAAGTATTAAAAGAAAACCTAAAGCCCTTCATTCCCTCCCAGAATTGCCTCTGTCAGTGGGGGACTTGGCTTTATGTCCCAGCCATGACCTTGAGGAGAAAACTCCCCGATGGGAAATGTTTCATCATCAGAATCATTAACTCAGCCTCTGATTATTGTCATCATCTGTCCTGGGGGTTGCTGCTTCTCAGGGTGTCTTCTGCTATGAAAGATTTATTTGGGAGTTGTTCCCTACTGGCAGAATTCTTGGAAGTGTGAGATCCCTCAGCATGGTGTGATGTCCACAACAAACACTTCCTTTGGGATCACCTGCTGGCATGGCTCAGTCTGGATTGTGTCCAGTTCTTTGCAGCTTTCCAGAACTATATTTTGTAGCTGATATTTATCTGTTCTCCCAACAAACCTGTGTAAAATAGCTGTAATCACTTCTTGTCTCTGTGAGGTTCCTGTAGAAACAGATCTGTGACTAAATTAATTCCCTGTTTGTGTTCCTGCTGTGCAGTTATTTGGGGTGGTTAGGATCTGGGTTTGATGCTTTTCATTTCCATTCCTGCAGGCTCTCCCCTGAAGAACACTGTGCTAATTAAGCAGGCACTCAAACTGCTCTACAGCAGCGAGGCACTCTACAGGAATGTGAGTGAGGCAAAAATTCCCTCTTCTGTCCCATTCCCACTCCTTGAGAGTGCAAGGATTTACTCACAGGCCCCTTTTCTCTCTGAATATATAAATAAAAATATAAATTAAAAAATATATTAAAAATATATAAAAATATATATATAGAAATCTGAACAGATTTCACTTTGTAAGACAAATGTTGTGCTGTTTTCCAGGTCAAATGTTGGAGTTCCTTCATCATGGTTCTGGGCAGTAGCGATTTGCTGGAAAAGAGGGGGAACCTCCTTCCCTTATCCCTGGAAGAGCCCCCACTTGGCTTCCAAGAGGTACCAAGCAGTGCTGGGAGGTGGGAGAATCTCCTGGCTTGGGTTTAGACAAGATTCCATTGGATGTGGGAATTGGCTCCTTCTCCCAAATGCCAACGTTAACTTCCAGTGCCTCATGCAGAGCTCCGGTGCTGGGGTAACTCTACAGGATGTTGGGATTCAGGAATGCTAAAGGCAGCTGGAAATGGGTTCATTCTGCTCCCAGCTCAGTGCCTGGGACTGATTCTGGATCTATTCCTGTTGAGATGGATCAGATCATAAAGAGCCTGGACAAGGGGGAGTGGATCCCACTGCCAGAGGGCAGGGAGAGATGGGATTTGGGAAGGAATTCCTCCCTGTGAGGGTGGGGAGGGCCTGGCACAGGGTGCCCAGAGAAGCTGTGGCTGCCCCTGGATCCCTGGAAGTGTCCAAGGCCAGGCTGGACGAGGCTTGGAGCAGCCTGGGATAGTGGGAAGTGTCCCTGCCCATGGCAGGGGGTGGCACGAGGTGATTTTTCAAACGGTCTCAGCCCTACAAAAATGAGGAGTTTATTTGATAGGGTTTGGTTGGTGCTGGAGAGCCTCAACTTCCCCTGAGTATGATGTGGAACAGGCACCATCCTCTGCAGAAATGCTGAAAAAAAATCACTGAAAAGCACCTTGAACCCCCATCTCTGGCACTGTTTGGGGTTTGTTTGGGAAGGATCTGACATCCTCCTCCCTCCTGTCCCCTTGCAGAGTGTGCTGGCTGCCAGTGCCAGCATTTTGGAGGATCTCAAGGCTGGAGTTAATGTCACTTTACCATCTGCTATTTTCTCTGCTCAGGTGAGTGATGGCAACAAGGGAATTTATCCTTTGTGTTGTATTTAAGACACAGCAGCAGTGAGAAATGTTGGGTTAATAAAAAAAGCTTTTAAGAGGAGCCTGGAAGATTTTTTTGGGAGGTGATCAGCTTAAGATGAGCAGAGTCTAAACTCTGGAGCAGATATGAAGGTGAGAACTGAGGATCTGTTCTCTTCTGGACATCTTCAATCCAGGAGAAGTCTTTATCCCTGTCCAAATGTATGGATTTATAAAGGAGGAGGGCTGGGAATAATTGATTGTGTCTTAACTTCTCCCAGGGTTTGGTTCAAACAGAACACTGTCCTTTGGGCTTGTTTCAAAACTCAGAACTGCCCAGAAGTCCTAAATTTCTTTTAAATTAAGGGTTTCAAGTATGTGGAACCTGTTTGAAGGTGGCAAGAAAAATATTCCATATTCAATGCAGTCATCTAAGGAGATGCCTTGTTCTTTTTTATTTCTTTGGAGGAAATTTTAGTTTATTCTCCAAATATGTGACTCCTGAGCTGAATTTTTTTCCCCTTTAATTCCCTATTTCTGCTGCTGTGTGAGATTTCATGTTTCTGTGAGCACTTTGAGAGCACCAGAAAGAAATGCTGCAGAAATAAATTCCCTGTTCCATTCTCCTGTTTTTAACTCTTGTTAAGGTTCTTGTGGGTTTGTTGTGTGGCCTCCAAGCTCTCCGGCTGAACTGGAATAACTCAGTGCTGGTTTGAGTGGATGCAGGAGATAAAAAAGGAAATAGGGAAAGATTTGCATTTCTTTCTTTGTTGCTGTGTCTTGTGTAGCTGCAGCACGAGGCTTCTCTGATCCTGGGAGTGCAAGCAGTGCAGCAGATGCTTTACTGTGACCTTCCCCACCTGACTTCCTTCATAGAGATAGTCCTGGCTTTTGGGGTGAGTCCTAGAAGCTGATTCCTGTCCTAAGAGATCAAAGGAAATGATGTGAAAAATCTCTGTGACACCATCCTGGAGGTTTTAGTCACGTTTAACTTGGCTTTGCTTTTGTTTTTATGTCATTCTTGGCACTGAGGTTAAATCACTGACCGGATTTTGTCTCTCCTTAGAAAAACTTCTGGGCTCTGAGGCTGTTGCTGGACCAACTTTCCTGTGAGGAGCACATCCTCTGTGGCACTGCCAACCTGCTTTTGAGGGATTTGAGTCGGGAGAAAGCCACGATGCTGAGAGTGTGAGTGAGCCCCTGCTCCCAAAGCCTGAAATCCAGCAGAGGGATAATGCTGAGCCCTCGGGAAGCAGCCAGGCGCTTGGGCTAAGTCAGGGATGCAAATCCCAGGAAAGCACGGGTGGAGGTGTCCCAACAGCTGCTGGTTTTGTCGTTCAGGTGGCAGAACCTCGGCCCCCAGTACGTGGGGGAGTTCCTGTGCCTGTTCCTGACGTGCAGACACAAGAGGATGCAATCCGTGGGGCTCTTCACCCTCAAGGCGATCGTCGACAGCCTGCGCGTGTGAGTGGGGACTGCCCCGGAGCCACCTGCAAGCCCCACTCTTGGGGGGAGTTTTCATTAACTCACAATTCAATCCTGGTTTTATCCTCTGTTTTTAGCAGTGGGAAAGCCATCGAATACGATGGGTTTTGAGGGAGGTTTGGAATTATTCCTGTTGCAGCTTCCCAGTGTTTAATGTTATGGAAGAGGTGTTGGCAGCTCTTGGCAATCCTGGCAGCCATCAAATGATGAGTTTTTAAACATCTCTGGCACCACCAACAGCCCAAATTCCTTGAATTAAGGCTTAAAGCAAAGCAGTTCCTGGATATAACACTTGATTTAGAGAAAAGTAGCCCAAAATGTTCATTATTGTGTCTCTGCAAGACCACAGTGGGTGTGCAGATGTCTTAAACTTGGAACCAAACTCATCACGTGGTGGTGAAAGCAAACCCTCAGCAAAAGGAAAGATTTGGGAATATATTGATCCTTTTAAAGGGAGAAGAGCCTCTTGGCTCTGCAGCAGCTCAGAGCTTCAGTGGGTGAGGAAACCAGACTTTTTCAGAATTCTGAGTGGTTTTATAGATGATAAATGATAATAAACCAGTGCAAGCACTGTCTGTGTGGGATCCTTGCTCTTCTGAGTCCTGCAGGGAAGTTTTAGAGTGATGGATTTCAATATATTGATAGAATAGTTGTAAAATTAATTGACTCTGGTTGGGGGGGCAGAGAATTTGCTTCTCTGGCACTTTGGAGCTGATGGCAGCAGAGAATTCCCCTCTTGGTGACTCTCCTAAGTGAAATCATGGATGTGCCATCCTCACTCACTCATTGTGCATGAGCTGAGCTGCATTTAACAAATTTCCAATTCCATGAATTGGCCTTTTGGATTTCTTTCTTTTCCTCCAGCAGTGAGCCAAGAGAATCTGATTAAATCCTCTTTCTTCTGGTTTTTGTCTTAATTATTTTATCTTAATTATATCTGAAATCACCTTGGTTTGGAACTGCACATGAATTGTTGGATTTTTGTAGATTTTTGAGTAATGCAAAGCCAGGAGTGGCTGCACCTGTGGCCAGCTGTGTCCCTGGGAGGGAATGAGTGGGAATTTCTCTCTCTTTCAGATATCCCTGGATAAAGCAGCTCTGCACCTTTTTCCAGGACTCGGTGAGTATCCCAGTATTTGTAGGATTTAACAGCAAAGCAGATCAATGATATCCCTTATCAATGAGATACTGAAATGTATCATTTTATATTAAAAACCAAATTCCTGAAGGGAATTGATTGTGTTTTGTCTCTTCCCAGGGGTTGAGGCAGCTCCCCTTTGGCACTACAGTTCACCACGAAGTTTCAAAGTTCGTCAGTGCTTTTGAGAAACTGTAGTTTGGACAAAATCTTTGGGAATATTTTCCAGTTGGTTTTCATCCGAGCAATCTCTTCCTGGAGTTCCTTAGGTTTGCTTTGGTTGTCACCTCCAGGAACAGTCAGCTTTTAGCTGACTTTTAGCTGACTTCTAGCCCTGGCTTTGGAGTGGGAACAGAGCCTTTTTTGCGAGTTTTTTGCAGTTCCACATATTAAGGAGTTGTTGGAAGAGGCAGCAGCTTGGAGTTGTTTTCAGAAGCTGATCCATGGGGGTTCTGAGAAAAGCAGGGAAACACAGATGGAGCAGGAAGCACCAAAGGGTTTTTCCTCCTGTTGGCTCCCAAACCTTGCAGGAGGCAATAGCTGAGAGGGAAAAACTTAAACCAGGAAAACCAGGGAGTTCAAAACTCCCTCTGCAGCAGTTTGGGGTCGAGTGCTGTTTGCACACCTCTGGTTTTGGGTTTAATTCTAAACCAACAGCCACTCCTGAGGCTGAAAGATAAAACTGAGCTTTACTTTCTTCAAGCAAGAAAGATAAAACTGAGCTTTACTGTCTTCAAATATGAAAGATAAAACTGAGCTTTACTTTCTTCAGACAGCCCCAGTGTGGGGCAATGAAAAGCTGGGTTTAAATGCAAATAATCCACATTCCAATCTGATCTTTTCTTTCCTGATGAAATAAGGCTTCCATTGGTGCTGGTGGCTCTGTGCATTTCCCAAATCCTAATTCTGGTGGGAATTTGGACTTCACTCTGAGCTGGGCAGATGAAAGAACTGTTTGGAGCCTGGTTTGGGTTCTCTGCCCCACTGGGATCCCTCTCTGCACTGCTTGGGCAGGCAGGAAAACAAACCTTAATATGTGACCAACTGCACTTTGCACATTTCCAGGGGTTTAGCCCAAGTTTTGTACCAAAAAAATGCACCTGGACCTGAATTTGACACCTTGTTCATTAAAACTGTACAAGTTCTGTTGTTACATTGACACTTCGGGTGGTTTCTTGGTTGTTTGCTTGGTTTAGGGTGGGATTTATGGGGTTGGGTTTTGTTTTGGGGTTTTTGGCTTTGGGTTTTTTTGCTTTTTTTTTAAATTGGGTTTTGGGGGGGG
>VWZW01004381.1:333060-343494 GCA_013397115.1 Edolisoma coerulescens
CTCCCCTCTCTGCAGGTTCGTGAAGTGGATCGAGGACGGCATTCCCGAAGATCCCTTCCTGAACCCGGAGCTGATGAAGAACAACCCCTGGGTGGAGAAAGGCAAATGCACCCTCCTCTGAGGGCTCCCCCCCTGCTGAAGGGATTTTGGATGAGTTAGTTCCAATTCCAACACGAGAACCTGAACAAAAACCCTGCCCTCACCTCGTTTCTTCTTTTTTTTAGTCCTAGAAGGGGTTTTAGAAATGGGGGGTGGGGGGGGACACGGAGAAAGCCCCCCTGGGATGGGGCAGGAGCAGCAAAGGCTTCTCCAAGGTTTGCAGGGGTTTCATCTTGCACTTCTGCCACCAACAAAAGGCAGATTTTGCAACTTGTAAAGAAGCTTTTTATAAAAAAACCTCCCATTTTCGGTGATTTTAGATACTTTTGTACACTGTAGGATATCAGTTTGCAGCAAAACAGGCAGATCTGGCACCTCGAGGTTTATTAATGAAATAAACAGAGCAATAATTCATGATGAATTTTTTTAGATATATTTTATTTCTTTAACAAAATCAGTGGGTAATACAAACCCTACACTCAGCTCGTGGCCACACACCCCATCCCGGGGTTAGAAAGCCAAAAAACCAACGGATCCCTTCAGTTGCAGCTCCAGAATTCCTGGCTCCATCGCAGCCCTGCTAGAGCAGGTCCCTGATGTACAGATTCCTCCTGACAGCATTGGAGAAGCCCTCGTTGAAGCGGAACCAGACGTCGCTCTTCCCCACGGCCTTTCCCATCTGGCTCTCCAGGGAATCTTCCTTGGAAACCTGAGGGGCTGCAGGAGGAAAATCCACCTCAAAAACGTGCAGGAAACCTTAAAATGATGAGCTGTGCCCTGGCTGGAGAGGGGGGATTTGGGGAACAGGGAGAGGGTTTGGAAGGGCAGAGTTGCTGATCCCATATTCTGAATCCTGCAAAGCCTCCAGCACCTAAAATTCCCTTTGGATGGGGCCAGAATCCATGGATTTGCCCACAGGAACTCCCTGCCAGCTGTGGTGGGGTCTGTGTGTCCAACCACTCCCCTGCTGTCCCCCAGGGCCAGGGCTGAGGGACACGAGCCCTCTTTGGTCCTGGCACTGGGAATGGGGAGAGCCCCCAGTGGCACCCAGGGCCACCCTGTCCCTGTGCCACCCACCTGGGGCTGGGACCCCCATCCCTGTGCCACCCAAATGGGGTTGGGACCCCCATCCCTGTGCCACCCAAACAGGGTTGGGACCCCCATCCCTGTGCCACCCACCTGGGGCTGGAGCCACTTCGTCCCTGTGCCACCCACCCAGTTCTGAGCCCACCCCGTCCCTGTGCCACCCACCTGGGGCCGTGGCCGCCTCTTTCTGCTGGAGTGGCCTCCCAAAAAAATCTGTCTCAGGCTGTGGGAAGCAAAAAGCAGGAATGGGGTTGGCTCTGGAGGCACCTGCACCTCCAGCTCCCGCTGGGAGAGGGACAAAACCACGGCAGGATCATCCCTGGGCGAGGCTCGGCCACCCCAAGGCACTTCCAAGGGCAGCAGGAGCCAAATGCAAATCCTGTAGGAAGGGCCAGCGGCCTGGGAATGCAAACAGCATCCAAATTTGTGGGAAAGATAAAATTCAAGCCTCGTGTGGGGTTTTACACACAGGAAAGGGCTGGCAGCTGAGCCCTGGAGAGGGGCAGTGCCAGGGAACCAACCCCGCTCCTCCTGGCGCCCAGGGTGGGATCAGGGATGGGTGGATGCACCTCTCCACATTCCAGAGCAGCTTTTCCAAGCTGCTTTCCCACAGAGCCCAAATTCAGCCATTTTAGCCCAAATCCCCACAGCCCTTCCCTCCCCCACCCCCAAAAACCTCCCAGGATGCATCCAAAATGTCACCCAGCCCCACTTCATCCCAATCCCAGCGATGCCTTCACAGGACACACAGAGCTGAGCTGGGCTATTAAAGGAAACTGGGCTAACAAACCAAATTCCAGTGGAGCCAGGGAGTGTCTGGCAGCCCAGGAAAGGGCTGGTGGGAACTGGGGCAGGAACTGGGGCAGGAACTGGGGCAGGAATTGAGCCCCTGACCTTGTCCTGCAGCGCCGCTCTCCTCACGATGTGCTCCAGGCGCTGCTGGTGGTTGGGGGTCCCCACCAGCTCCGGGTCCCCTCGTTCCTCCCCGAGGCCATTCCCGGGATCCTGCAGGGAGGAGACACTTGAACAAAGCTCCCCTTGGGGTCTCTGAGCTCCAGGGTAGGGCACTGAGCATCTGTCACCCCCTTGTCACCCATCCCAACCCCCCCCTGCTTGCTGCCAGGTTGGATTGCAATATCCCAAGGATTTTTCCATCATTTTCTGCCTCGTGGGATCAGCCCCTTTCCCCGGGACTTCACATTCAGCACCAGGTAAACAAGGAGCCTTCAGAGATGTTTTTGCAGCTTCTCTTTGTCCCACACATCCCCCAGGAGCCCTTCTCCTGCTCCAAGGGGCTCCCCGGGATTAATTACCCTGCTGGCACCAGGGCAGGGCAGGCACCGGCTACACCTGGGATGTTTCTCCACCTTTTCCACCCATTCCCATCTTTTCCTGCCTCCAGGGCAGTGGGCAGAGCCACTCTGCTCCTCCTGGGGACTTTGGGACCTTTGGAAGTGCAGCGGGAAGGGAAGGGAAGGGANAAGGGAAGGGAAGGGAAGGGAAGGGAATTCACCTCTCACCTGGAGAAATACAAACCACAGCAAAAAATTCCCACCTCACAACCCTCACTGGAGGGTGGAAGGATTCAAAGCTTTAACTCCCTCCAGAATTCCTGCAAAAAGCTGAGCCCTGCAGCCCAGCACAGCTGTGCAGGGACCCAGCTGCAGCTGGGGGGGTTAATCCTGGATTTTCACCCGCAGAGCCAAAGCCACCGGCTGCTTTGGAAAAAACCACATCCCTACGGATTTTCTCCACATCCCCCAGCCTCGCCACCCCTTTGGAAACGCCCACCTGGCCCAGGTTCCGTGCCTCTGTCCTCCTCATCTTCTCCAGCTCGATCTCCCTGGCAATGAGCTGCTTGGCCTGGTAGCTGAGCTGCCTGCGGGCCGGCAGCGCCGGGAAGCGGCACACGGCCTCCACATTCCTGCAGGGAACAGGGAATCAGCACAGAAAATAACCCAGCACCTCCCAGCCCTGTCCCTCCCAGCATCGCAGCACGATTCCAGCCTCACTGCCTCAGTTTCCTCCGTGTGGAGCCAGGGAGCTGGGGGAATGGGAATGAGAATGCGGGAGGGATCACAGGGATTGAATGTGGGTGAAAGCAGAAAGAGGGAATCGCAGCGGGGCTGTGCTGGACAGATTGCCCTGAAAAGCCCATGTGACAGCAGCAGCACGACCTTCACAGCCACCCCGAGGTGCCTCTGGGGACAGGTTTAGTGGGAATCCAGCCAGGAACAGTAATTTGGAATCATCAGAGCAGCAGGATCCTTAACAAGGTTGGGGCACCAGGTCTGGAGTTAGGCCTCTTTCAGTATCCCCAGCACTGAGGAGCCACCACTCCCTCTGCCAGCTCTGAATGTTTCATATTTATCCACTATTTATTCACTATTCATTCCCTACTTATTCCCTATTTATTCCCCATTATTGCCCCTAAAACACAGGGAGCAGAGCCCTGTGGCAGGTGGCTCTGCAGTCCTTCAGAAATCAGCTGTCACAGCAAGGCTTTGAAAAGTTTTAAAGAAAAACCCACAGGTTTTGCTGGTGACATCAGATCTGTTTGCCAGAGAGACACTGGGACACAGGTCCCAGATGCCCTGTCCTGCCACCTGCCCCTCCTCTGGTCAGAGCCAAAGGAAGCTGCTCCCTTCCCTTTAACCCCATTAAAGCTCGACCTGCTCGGCCTCAGCCCCAGGGAGTGATGGGGCAGCTGGATCACTCTGGGGATGGAGCAAAGCCCAGAGTCCCAACTCCTTTCTGAGAATCACCCCAGAATCCCAGAATGGTTTGGGTTGGAAGGGATCCTAAAATCATCCAGCTCCAACCCTGACACCTTCCACTTGTTCCAATCCCTATCCAACCTGGCCCTGGACACTGCCAGGGAGGGGGCAGCCACAGCTTCTCTGGGAATTCCATCCCAGGGCTTCCCCACTCTCCCAGGGAAGGATTTTGACTCCCACACCCTCTCCCCAGCCCAGGGACTCACGGATCCAGCTTGAAGACGTACTGGCCCTCGGGCAGGCGCTCCTGCAGGTAGGTGAGGTTGTAGGTGAGCATGGTGCTGATGAGCTCAGCCAGCTGCTGCTTCTCCTTCAGGCTGTAGAGCTGCGTGTTCACCTGCCCAGGGGACAGCAGAGAACTTACAAACCCCAAACAGCCCAAGCACGGGGTTTGGCTCTGGGTGAGGAAGGACCCAGACCAAGTTTAGCTCCCTCTCAGGGACACACATCCTTGCCAGAGCAGGGACAGAGCCTCTCCTGGCTGTGGGTGACTCTGACAGCTCCCCAAAGCCCTACTCAGCCAAGCCCACCCCAGGTGGGGCCCAGGACCCCTCCCCACAGTTGGGCACCTCAGCACCCCGTCCTCAGCTTCCCTCCAGCTTCGGCACCAAACACACCCCGAGCTCGGGACAGAGATCCAGGATCGCTCATCAGGGTGGGGTTTGCAGTGGGGTCACAGCAGCCAGGCAGGGCTCCAGCAGGTCCAGGGGCTGGGGACACTCACGGGGCGCAGTTTGGGGGCGATGATGTCCAGCAGCAGGCACAGCACCTCCAGCACCAGCGCCTGCTGCCCCACACGGCTCCGGGCGCCAGGCGCGATCCCCGACACCATGGATAGCACCAGGTTCTGCATCTGCGTCAGCTTGGCCAGGGCCTGGGGACAGGGCAGGGCAGGGCCAGCTCAGCCAGGTGTCCCTGCGGGGGCAGAGCTGTGGCCAGGCTGGCACGGGGCCCTGCTGGACTTGCCTCGGGCTGGCTGCTGGGGTAGGCCAGCCGGGGGATGGAGGCGGCGGCGAAGAGCAGGTGGAAGGCCACGGGCAGGAAGGGCAGGTAGCGCAGCAGCTGGAAGCTCTGCCCCTGCAGCACGGCTCGGCCCAGCAGGTCGGAGAAGCCCAGCCACTCCAGGGCCAGGCACACGGAGCCCAGGCTGGAATCCCGCACCTTCATCTTCAGGAAGTTCTCAAACAGGCCCTGGAAGCAGAGCCAGGATCTGACGGGTGGAGGTCGCTCCCTCAGAGCACCTCGCTGGGATTCTGAGCTTCCCACTGAGCTCAGCTCCAGCACTGGCTCCCCCCTCTCACCTGGGCCAGCTTCTCCTGCTCTCCCGAGGAGATGGAGAGGTGCAGGATGTGGTGGAAGCGGTGGGAGGAGGAGCTGAAGCCAGCTGAGCCCCCGGGGTGTGCCAGGTCCTCATCCCCCAGCAGGAGCTGGGCTGGCAAAGAGGGGTCCATTCCTATCCTGTGCCTGGGGGGAGCCCAAAGGGAAGAGCTGAGGGTTTCCTGGCACTGAAGGGGCCAGCAAGGAATATTTGGATCCTTGGAAACTGGACTGGAGGCAATGCCAATGCCGAATTGTTGGGAGGTAAGAGTAGAGTGGTAATAAAACATCTGGAATGGCTTTAAAATGAGAAAGGAAAGGTTTAGATGGGATACTGGGAAGAAATCCTTTCCTATGACAATGGGGAGGCCCTGGCACAGGCTCCCAGAGAAGCTGTGGCTGCCCCTGGATCCCTGGAAGTGTCCAAGGCCAGATTGGAGCAGCCTGGGACAGTGGAATGTGTCCCTGCCCACAGCAGGGAAAGGCACTGGATGGACTTTGAGGTCCCTTCCACCCCAAACCGTTCCAGGATTCAAGAAGCTGCTCTCCAGGACCTTGCAGGTCATGGAATTACAGAACATTGCTCCAAGCCCCATCCAGCCTCCCTTGGACACTTCCAGGGATCCAGGGGCAGCCACAGCTTCTCTGGGAAATGGGAACGCCACCCCCCAAAGCACCCAGCAGCTCTAACAAACCCCTCCTCTCACCTCTGGACCCTGGGGAGCTGGAAGATCTCTTGCCAGATGGAGAAGAGTCCCTTGTTCTGGTCCTTCAGGCCGACCCTCATGGTCTGCACCATCTGCACACTCAGCTCCTTCTGCCCTCGGCCATGCAGGAACTGCAACAGGAGCGAGGGCATGGACATCCCAAAACCCCCGGGAAAAGCTGGACACAGCCACCCCTCTCTTCCTCCTCGTGTAGGGTTAACAACGCCCCATGGGACAGGGTGGATGTTTCAGGGATCTGCCTAGAAGGGAGTTTTGTCCCCTCTGTCCCCGTGTGAGCCTGGAGCTGCAGCAGGAGTGTGTCCCCGGGGCCATCCCCATGTCCCCAGAGCCATCACCATGTCCCCAGGGCCACCCCCGTGTTCCCAGGGCCATCCCTGTATCCCCAGAGCCATCCCTGTACCCCCAGAGCCATGCCCACATCCCCAGGGCCATCCCCGTGTCCCCAGGGCTGCCCCGGTGGCCCCAGTACCTGCAGGGTGTTGATGCAGGAGCGGATGTCGTTGTCTGTCTTCTCGCAGAGCGCCAGCAGCGCGCCCGTGTCCGCCCGCATTCCCTGCCGGAGCGCGATCTGCGGGAGCGGGACAGGGCTCAGCGGGGAGGGGACACTCAGCCAGGGGGACAGGGCCACCCCAGTGGGGCCTGGGATGGTCCTGGGACAGCCCCGACCTCGCTGAGGCGCTGGGCGAGCCGGGAGGGAGCGGTGCGGGGGAAGCTGAGCAGGAAGGATTGCTGCCGGAGCGGGCGCAGGGCGGGCACGTACCTGGGGGAGGGAAACACGGGAGTCTGAGAGAGCCCAGCAGGGAATTCCATTCTTAATCGTGGAATTATTGAGGTTGGAAAAGGCCTCTCAAGAGCATCGAGTCCAACCCTTCCCCCAGCACTGCCACCATGAAATGATGTCCCCAAGTGCCACATCCACACAGCTTTCAAATCCCCCCAGGGATGGGCACTCCAACACTGCCATGAGCAGCCTGGTCCAGCCAATACTTGACCATCCTGTCCATGAAGGAATTTTCCCAACATCCAACCTGAACCTCCCCTGGCACAGCTTGAGGCTGTTTCCTCTCCTCCTGTCCCCGTTCCCTGGGAGCAGAGCCCGACCCCCCTGGCTGCCCCCTGCTGTCAGGGAGTTGTGCAGAGCCACAAGGGCCCTCCTGAGCCTCCTTTTCTCCAGGCTGAGCCCCTTTCCCAGCTCCCTCAGCTGCTCCTGGTGCTCCAGCCCCTTCCCCAGTTCTGTTCCCTTCCCTGGACAAACTCCAGCCCCTCAATGTTTTCCTGTCATGAGGGGCCCAAAACCAACCCCAGGATCTGAGGAGCTGCACTCAAACAGAGCCACCACCAGCAGCCACCACCTCTCTGGGGGCAGGGTGTGGTGTCCCTGTCCCCCCAGGCAGGTGGCACTCACTGGTCGTTGCAGATGCAGATGATGGGCCGGAGCAGGATTCCCCCCTCGCGCCGCCGCCGCCGCCCCGCGCCCGCCTCGCCCTCTGCGTCCTTCCGCTGGATGATGCCCAGCAGCACGTTGATGGAGGCCTGGGGGGAAACAAGGACAGAAGGGATGGAGTCTTGCCCGTGAAACAGAGGAGGAGCTGTTAACGGGGTGGTATTTAAGGGGTTGATGACAAAGGGGTCAGTGCCGGGCTCACCGCGGGCGCGCCGTCGATCTCGTCGATGATGAGGCAGTTGGGCCTCTCGTGGGAGCCCAGCACCGAGCGCATCTGGGTGGCGGCTTCGATGCGGGTCCGGAACACCTCGGGGCTGCGGTCATCGCTGTGAGGGGACACGGGGACAGGGGAGTGTGGCACGGGAACACCTCGGGCATGGGGACACCACCAGCATCACCCCCGGGACACCATCACCCCTGGGACACCATCACTGGTGGGACACCATCACCCCCGGGACACCATCACTGGTGGGACACCATCACCCCTGGGACACCATCACCCCTGGGACAGCATCACTGGTGGGACACCATCACTTGTAGGACACCATCACCCCTGGGACACCATCACCCCTGGGACACCATCACTTCCAGAACAGCTTCACAAAAGCACCATCACCTTCCAACAGGGCAGCAGGTGTTGGCTCACCTGGCACTCAGGGGCTCACCCAGCACTCAGGGCTCACCTGGCGTTCATCTCCACGGCGTTGTACCCCGCGTGCCTGGCGATGACGTGGGCCAGCGTGGTCTTGCCCAGGCCAGGGGGGCCACAGAGCAGGGCCACCTGTGGCACAGAGGGGAGGTCACCCCTGCAGGCAGCGAGGCAGGGACAGCCCTGCTCCTCAGCTGGTGGCAGCATCAGGGGAAAGGACCCACAGCGACGTCCCCTCCTGCTCACCTTGAACTTGGGTCTCTTGTGCTGGTCCAGCTCGGCCTCCAGAATCTCCTCTGTGAGCTGGACCTTGCTTTTCCACTTGCCGGGATGCTCCTTGGGATGGCTGAGTGGGGGATGAGCTGCAGGGCTGGGCTTGGGCTTCTTCAGAGCCTTGTCCTTGCCGAATACCACCGTGTCCCACAGCTTGAGCCACTTCAGCAGGCAGCGGTTGGTGTACTGCGGGGGGGGGGAGGAAAGCAAGGAAAATCCATGGAACCTGGGAAAAATCCAGCTGAGAACAGAGGAAGGCTCGCCTTCCTGGAGGAGGCAGCTCAGGGTTCCACCTGGCATCTCCCTAGGATAACGTGGGAATGCTTCCTTTCCCAGCTCAGCCCTCATCCCTCAGGGAAACCTGGGATAAGTCACATCAACCCCATCCCTGCTGTCCCTGACTCCCTACAAAAGCTCTACTATTCCCAAAAAAATTCAAAATAGCCGACAATTCCTGGCTAAAGCCCTCCCAATCCTTTTTGTCTCGTTTTGGTCACGTTCCATAGTTTCTTTTGGCAGAACGTCCACAGCCTCCAGTGACAATTTGCCATCCCAAGCTCTCAGGGACTCAGGACTGCTCCCAGGCAGGGCCAGCACAGACACAGCCCCCAGCCAGCGTTTCCAAAGGCAATTCCTGATCCCATGGCATTAAGGGAGAGTTCCAGAGGTGCCAACCCCACCCATGAGAAGCCCCCACTTATCCCAGCACCTCACATCATCACTGAGCAGCTCCATGTAGCGCCGGGGCGTGAACTTGTCCACCCAGAGGCAGTGGGATGCAGATTCCTCCTCGGCTGCTGGATCCGTGTCCATGCTGGGATCTGGGCTCTCAGTGCTGGGCTCGCTCCTGAGGCAGCTGCAGGAAGGAATTAATTTATCCCAAATCACCCAGGGAGTCAGGGCAGGGCAGGGAATTCCACCCAGACTCCTCAAGCTTCCTCAAGCTGGGGGTGAAGGATGCAAAAAGGCTCCTCTGCTTGCAGGTCCCCAAAATTTGATCCCGAAAGAGCACCTGGGAGGCAAATCCGGATTGGAGTGGGACTTCATACCAACATCTCACCTGTTTATGATCTCTGTCAGCTGCTGTGAGGCCTCCAGAACCTGCCTGCGACGCTTGAGCACAAACACAGCGAGAGGGGGGTCAGAGACAGCTCCCTAATCCATGGCTGGGGGAGCAGGAATTTGGGAGCCAGCCCTGTGGCCAGCAGGGGTGGCAGGGCCAGGGGAAGGTCGGAGGGAGATGTGGTACCTCCTCATCCACCTGCTCCTTCAGGTAGGAGAAGGGCACGCCCAGCAAGTGGAGTGGCCTGCGAGCATTCCAGCCCAGGGAATCCGGGAGCTGCAAGGACACGGCACAAACAGCCCCTCCTCAATCACCTGGATGCTACAGAGAAGCAACGCCAACCTTCGGATCCCTCCTCACCTCCACCCCTGTCCTGCAGGGATCATCCCTCAGCACCAGGAAGACCCTGGTGCCCTCGGTGGATGTGACATTGATATAATCCTCCAGGATGGGGGGTCTCCTGAGGACCCTCTTCTTTTCCAAGGGTGGTGTGGTCTGCAGGGGGCTCATTCCACTCATCTCCAGGTGGTTCGAGCTGGAAAACACCAATTCCTTCAGTAGGGAAAGGGCCCTTTCCGTCGTTCCTGTTAAAAATGGGGTTCAGGGTGGCCGACCTGGGATTGTGGGGAGCAACAGGTGCCTCTGGGCCCCCATCCCAGGAGACATCCGGAGCCAACTCATCGTCTGCGCCAAAATCGAGCTTCTTAACAGCTTCCAGGCGCTGCCGCTTCGGCTTCGGGGCTGGGAGAGACCAGGAGAGAGGACGGGGAGAAGCATCACTGATGGACGGTGGTACCCAGGGGATGCTCCAGCACCCTGCACCGCTCGGGGCGGGGGGACAGGGGTGAGCAGCACCCGGGGAACCGGGTCAAACCTACTGCGGGGTTCGGGTGCTGGCGGGGACACGGCGGGGACACAGTCCCGGTCTCTCTTCTTGGCGATGGGAGAGTCCCCGGGGGGGTCGGGCTCATCCGGCGGCTGCCTCTTGCCTCGGAACT
>VWZW01004381.1:343531-356410 GCA_013397115.1 Edolisoma coerulescens
GAGGCGGGGCCGCCGCTGATTGGACGCGGCGCGCGGCCCGACGCTGCGGGGGCGGTGCTGATTGGACGCGATGTGAGCGCTGCCGGGAGGCGCTGCGGGTGCGGGCGGGGCCGGGGCAGCGGGGGCGCTGCGCGGGTCCCCTCAGCCGTGTCCGGGGTCAGCTCCGCCCTGTCCCGGGTCCCCTCAGCCCTGTCCCGGGTCCCCTCAGCCCTGTCCCGGGTCCTCTCCGCCGTGCGTGTCCCCGCCCCGCGTCCCCTGTCCCCTCCCCTCTGTCCCGTGCCCTCCAGCTGAGCCGCCGCGATCGCGGCTGGGCTGCAGCGGGGAGCGGGGCGAGGCCGATCGCCGCCGTCGGGATGGGCAGAGGCAGCGCCGCGCGGCTGCGGGGCCTCCACGCGTGACAGCGGGACGGGGATGGGCCATCCACGCGTGACGCCGGGGCGTCCCGGGACAGCGGCGGAGCCGTGCGCTGTGACACCGGGATGGCCGTGCCTGTAGCGCTGCCGTAGCATCCGTACCGCTGTGGGACCTGCATCCACATGGTGTGACTCCGGTGAGGCTGCGGGACACAGGCAGGGTGACAGCGGGGTTGCAGGGTGACACTGGTACCTCAGCAGCACCGGTACATCTCCATTCCCTGCTGGGATATCCCACCTCCAGGCCTTGCTCCCAGCCCGTGCCATCGCTCCCCGGGCTGCTGTGCCCATCCCACTGCTGGCAGCTCCTCCTGCCCCGCTCACCTCGATTCCCCGTCTCTCTCTCCCCCGCAGGGCACTGGCCATGGAGCCGGGCACCATCGACAACCTGTCCATCCTGTACCAGAGCTCCGACTTCATCGTGGTCAACAAGCACTGGGACCTGCGCATCGACAGCAAGATGTGGTACGAGACGCTGACCCTGCAGAGCCAGCTCAAGCACCGCTTCCCCGAGCTGGCCGACCCCGACACCTACTACGGCTTCAGGTGAGCAGCTGGGCACCGAGCCCAGCTCTGCCCTCGGCTGGGGACACTCCTCGGGATGCTCCTCAACCCCCGTGTGCTTCCCAGGTTCTGCCACCAGCTGGATTTCTCCACCAGCGGGGCCCTGTGTGTGGCGCTCAACAAAGCAGCGGCGGGGAGCGCCTACAAGTGCTTCAAGGAGCGCCTGGTGACCAAAGCCTACCTGGCCCTGGTGAGCCCTCCCTGCCACGGCCTGCCTTGGCCTTCTGCTCTGAGGGGGTGGGGGGGGAGGTGGGGGTGTTCAGCTGGAGAAGAGAAGGATCCAAGGAGATCTTAGAGGCCCTTCCGGTGCCTAAAGGGGCTCCAAGAGAGCTGGAGAGGGATTTGGACGAGGGCGTGGAGGAAGAGGACACAAGGAATGGCTTCCCATTACCAGAGGATGGGGTTAGGTTGGATATTAGGAAGGAATTCTGGCACAGGGTGCCCAGAGAAGCTGTGGCTGCCCCTGGATCCCTGGAAGTGTCCAAGGCCAGGCTGGACAAGGTTTGGAGCAGCCTAAGATAGTGGAAGGTGTCCCTGCCCGTGACGAGGAGTTGGGTTTTGGGAAATGGGTGGGCTTTGAGGTCCTTCCAACTCCACCCCTTCTGTGATCCCGAGATTCCTGTCATTGAGGGGTGGGTGAGGACCCAGTTTCAAACCAGGTTCCTGCCCCCAGGTGAGGGGCCACGTGAGCCAGAGCCGGATGACGATCCGCTACGCCATCGGGAAGAACACCACGGAGGGCATGACCCACATGATGTGCATCGAGGGGACAGAGGGTGAGCAGCCCCATTCCCTGCTCTGCCCACACCCCCTGGGATGCCCTGAGGAATCACAAACCCCCCTCTATGTCTCGTTGCAGGCTGTGAGAATCCCAAGCCGTGCCATTCGGAGCTGATCGTGCTGGAACACGGATCCTACAGCGGAGACCCCGTCAGCAAAGTACTGCTGCAGCCACTGACAGGTGGGGACAGGGGCAGCTCTGACATGGAGCAGAGCTTGGAAAGGGATGAGGGAAGCTGAGAACTGCCATGCTCAGGGGTCTCTGCCTTAGGGGACAAATGCCATTAGGTTGTCACCGTGCCCTGAAGGAGGGATTCAGGGATTCCCCGTCCCTGATTCCCGCTCTCCCCTCCAGGGAGGACTCACCAGCTCCGGGTTCACTGCAGCGCCATCGGCCACCCCATCGTGGGGGACTTCACCTACAGCCAGAGGCAGGACAGCAATCCCTACAGGATGATGCTCCACGCCTACTACCTGCGCATTCCCACCGGGAAGGAGCTGATCGAGGTGTGTGCGCCGGACCCCTTCGTCACCGCCATGGACAGCAACTGGGTGCCCCAGCGCGTCACCCGGCGGCTGGAGGACGTCATCCAGGAGCTCAAGGACAAGGGGATGCAGAAGGCGGAGGAGGAGGAGGGCCAGGAAGCTGCTGCCGGAGAGGAGGAAGCAGGGAGCGAGGGCAGGAGGGAGGAGATGGAGGAGCAGCGGGCGCGGTGCGAGCAGTGGTTGGCTGAGTGGGCTCTGGAGTGAGCACAAAGCACATCCCTGCACTTCCAGCTCCATCCTTGTCCCGGTGGGTCCCCATGGAACCCAGCGCTCACTCCACACCTGCACTCCCTGTATGGCTTCCCTCACTCCTGGGCTGGGATCAGGCAGAGTTTAGGAGCGGTTGAGGTGGGGTTATTTTGTAATGTCCATCATCCATCTGGCCACTGGATGCTCCTTTCCCAATCCTGGGCCTCAGCAGCACAGTCAGTGTCACATTCCAGCTTCGAGTGACCCCAAAGCTTTCCATGCCTGTCCTGGGGCTGGGGCACAGCTGGACGCTGCCTTTGCCATGGACATTCCACAACCCCTCCGTGCTTGGATGCGGAATTGCAGCCCAGCACAGGGAGGGGAGAAGGTGTTGGGTGCAGCCCTGGTGTCCGTGTCCCCTGTTCCCATTCCCTCACTCCAGCTGCTGTGTCGTGTGGGAGGTGGGAGATTGGGGGCTGGAGCACAGCCTGGGGCTGACAGCCCCCCAGTCCCGGGGTGTGCTGTGGAACTGGGCTGGGATGGGCATGGAGAGGTCCCTGCCCCTCACCCCCTCCCTCCCTCAGCCCACCTGGGGGTTTTTTAAAAGTTTGGTGAAGGTGAAGGAGTTGATACCAATGGATTTTAAACTTTTTTCAATTTTCTAGGAAGAGAATCTAGTCTTTTAGGGTTTGTAAAATGCGGGTGGTCTCAGGAATGAGGTATTTTTAGTACTTCTGTGGTCGGAGAGCCAGCAGCCCAAAGCTTTTTTAATGGATTTTATTATTCCTTCTACTAGCACTGCCTTTCCTGCTTTTCTCCCTGCTGAGACAGGTCAGAGGACACGATTCCCTTTCTGCTCACCCACATGAGGAGGGATGAGTGTCCTGTGTTGGTCCCGTGGGGTGGCTCCTGCCTGGCAGGTTTCCAGAGGGTCCTGGAGGCAGGTCCTTCAGGTGGGCAGTTTGGGAAAGCTCTGGAGCAGTAGGAAAAGGATAAAGCTGAAAGAAAGAAAGGCTGAGAACTGATGGGAAGAGCGGGCAGGAGCTCAGCTTTGACAGATGCCAAGAAATTTCCTTGGAAGTGCCCTTGCTTTGCTGGTCATCCTGCTTTGCTTTCCCCTTCCCATCGTGCCTGTCCTCTGCAGCCCTTGGGGGACGCTTGGGAATGAGGAGAACGGGACAGCTGGGGAGGGACAGGGGGGCTGGAGCCACAGAGCCCCATCCTAGAGGTTTCAAGGAGCACATCAGCACGTGCCCAGAGTTGTCACCTCACCAGTCCCATCCCGTTCATGGGGTTCACACAACTGATACTCCCACCCTGAGGGGCAATAAAAAGTCACAGCCCTCTCCTTGTGGATGAACACACCCTGCAAGTCACCGAAATCCCCGGGGGGAATTGGATCACCCGTCCCGTGTGTCCCTTCCTTTTGTGGCTTGGTGCCACCACTGCAGGGTGGGGATGGCCTGAGGTACCAGCCTGGGCACTGAGCGGGCACCGTGGGCTCCGAGCTGGTGCCACAGGGCTCGGGGGGTGGGCTGGAGGAGCAGGAGCCCCTTTTCCCTCCTGCCAGGCCCCGTCCCTGCCCATCCCCTCTGCCAGGAGTGGCCGGGAGGGGCCCGGCGGGGCGGGCAGGTCCCGCAGCTGGGAACGAGCACAATGAACGTGTTTGCCCGAGAAGCGCGGGGTGACGCGCACGGGAGGCGCTGAGGAGTGACAGGGGACATTTGCACGTCACAGGGGACACTCAGCCTTCCCGGAGGCCCTGCTGTGGGAGCGGTCCCTGCTGGGAACACGGCCGGGATG
Organism: Edolisoma coerulescens; assembly: GCA_013397115.1. Lineage (NCBI taxonomy): Eukaryota > Metazoa > Chordata > Aves > Passeriformes > Campephagidae > Edolisoma > Edolisoma coerulescens. Next base: position 347,827 of record VWZW01004381.1, read on the forward strand.
AGGGGTGGGGACATGGGGACACGGATGGGGCGGGCACGCCGAGCCCACCCTGTGATTGCACCGCGGAGCCCCCACACCCCACCCCACCCTTCGTGTGCCGCTTTTTCCCAGCACCGCAGATAAATAGGAGTTTTCCTTACCCTGCAGAGGAGGTTTTCCAGGCGCCCTTCCCGGGGCCGTGTCCCCGTCCTGCTCCCTCCTGCCCGTGGGGCTGTGACCCCTCTCGTGCCCCGGGGTTGTGGCGTGGCTGTGATGTCCTGTGCACTCCGCAGTTCCCGTCTCGGTGTATTTGCTGCATTAAACGTGTCTGTGCCCTTCCCTCTCCCGTCTCTGGATCCATCCCGCGCTCCCGGGGGCTTCCAGGAATGAGCCCGGACCGGCCCCGCGGGAGCGGCCGCGGAGCTCGGACCCGGCCAACCTGTTGTGTGAGCGGCAGAATTCCTGCTCGCCCTGCGGGAACTGCCCTGGCCGAAACCGCCGGGATGAGCGGCCCCAGAGCCCTCCCGGGTTTGGTAACAGCGATGGCCGGGGGTGATGGAGGAGCTGGGGCAGGTGGCACTGCCCCATCTTGTCCCTCTCTGTCCCCAGCCACTGGGATTGTCCCAAACCATAGAGCAGAGGAGGAGAAAAGCTCCGGGTTTGGAAATACTGCCTGGCAAGGAGGTGGGGAGCAGCCCCAGGGCTGAGGGGTTTAGGGGGTGCAGAGGGAAAGCTGCCACCAGGAACGATCTTTTGATGGGATGCTCCAAAGGCTGGAGTCCCTCTGCTCTGGAGCCAGGCTGGGAGAGCTGGGATTGTCCAGCCCAGAGAAGAGAAGGCTCCAGGGAGACCTCAGAGCCCCTTCCAGTGCCTAAAGGGGCTGCAGGAGAGCTGGAGAGGGTCTTGGGACAAGGGATGGAGGGACAGAACAAAGGGGAATAACTTCAAACTGACAGGGATAGATGGGATATTGGGAAGGAATTGTTCCCTGTGCGGGTGGGGAGGCCCTAGCACAGGATGCCCAGAGAAGCTGTGGCTGCCCTGGATCCCTGGAAGTGTCCCAGGCCAGGTTGGACAGGGCTTGGAGCAGCCTGGGGTAGTGAAAGGTGTCCCTGCCCGTGGCAGGGGTGGGAACGGGATGAGCTTTAAGGTCCCTGCCAGCCCAAACCATTCTATATCTCTGTGATTTCTATGGAACTCCTGAACACAGAACTCATTCCTCAGGTCGGAGCAGTGGGAAAACTGATTGAAGACCCAAAGGAATTATTTGCACTCTTCAAGACTGGGAGAATTTTTTTAAGATTATGAACCTGGCAAGGGCGGGGAGCAGCTGGCTCAGGGAGGGGAGGGGAGCATTCCCAGCCCGCCTGGCACAGGGAGATGCAGTCGGAGCTCACAACTGACCTGGGAATGCCCCCAGGAATAGCCTTGGGCAGATGCTCCTCCACATGTTCAAGTTTAGGGTGGCTCCTCCTGTGGCAGCGCCTGAGGGGGTTTCAGGGCCGGTTTTGATCTCCACGGGGACACAGTGACCCCGATGTGTCCCTGCCCTGCTGCTCCAGCCACCTCTGTCCGGCCAGCCCGGGGCAGGGGCCGTGTCCCTCCAGCAGCCTCATAGCAAACAAGTTGCTGTAATTTTACCACCCCAACAGGACCTATTTTTACAGCAAATCCTTCCAAAATAGAAACCAGCAACACCCGCGGGCGTCCACCCAGCCCTGGGGCCGCAGGACCGGTTGGGGGACGGGGCTGGGGACAGGACACAGCCCGGAGCTCCGGGGGTGACCAACCCCTCTTGGCACCGTGCCGGCAGCTCCAGCGACCCTCGGTGAAGGCTGGGACCCGCAAACCTGGCCGAGAGGGGGGTGCAGCCCTGCTCCACCCGCTCTCACCCTTCCCTTTTCCCAGGATAAACGCTCAGAAAACGTTTGTGCTCACAGCTCCTCCAGGCTGTCGTCTCTGAGCCTCGGGAAGGATTTGATTCCTTTGGTGTCGGTCTCCTTCTTCGTGGCATGTGCTGGACAGCATTTTTTGGAGCATGATCAGGGAAAAAGCTGTTAAAAAAGGGGAATGGGATTGGCTGTGATCCAGGGAAAAAAGAGAGGCACAGGGAAGCACCTCCCAGAGGGTGCTGAGCCCATCACTGAGCACTCGTCTGTTCTGCCCTATAAAATAAACCTCTGAACAGCTCTAAAGGTTTTCCCCTCACGGGGAGCACCTTTATTCCCCTAAGGAGCACAGAAACTCCCAAACCAGAGGCTTTAACTCCCTCTGGGTTCACTTTGAGTTCAGCTGAACCCGGAGCTCAAAGTGACCCTTTACCGAGGAATAGGAAACAACTCCAGACCAAAACCGGGGAGAAGGAAAGGAGCCTGACAAAACAGAGTTGAGAAACTGCCCCGTCACACCCCGCGTGCGGAGCAACATCCCCACCCCGCACAGATAAAGTGCCGAGCGCTCCCGGCGCTGCCCAGCCCCTGCCCCAGCCCCGGGAGCACCTTCCCAGCCGAATCCTCCCACCACGGAGCCAAATCCCCCTGAACAAGGAGGAGGAGGAGGGCTCAGCACAGCCACGGTAGGATTTGGGGGGGAAAATGAGATTTAGAGGGGAGAAATTCCTTGCGTTGAGTTCAAACGGCGATAACGGATTGCTGTGGGCAGCCCCGAGGGAATTTCGGGAGCGGGGATTGATTTTCTATCAGGGGATCCCCTTGTGGGGTGTGGAACACCTGCTGGGCCTCCTCCACTGGGTTGCACTGGATTTCTCCCAGTCTGTGCTGGTGAGGAGCTGGGGGATGGAGCGGGACCCTGTCCCTGCAGGAGCAGAGCACGGGGTGTCAGAGAGGACAATCGTGGGGTTTCTTTTAAAAATGGGCCGGGGAAGTCCTGTTTTCTGTTATATAGGGTTTAAAATCTCTCCCTTGGGGGTCTGTGCAGTATCACAGAGTCGGGGTGGGCACTCTGAGACCCCCTGACCCCACAGCTCCAGCCCCAGTGCCGAGTGACAGAACCAGCCCCAAGACTTCCAGAACCTCCCTACGATTCCAAGTGTGGGACACGGCTCTCAGACCCGCTTCAAGGACGAACCCCGGCACCAGCACCATGGTGTGGGCAGCCCCAGCCCTGGCAGCTGCCACCCTCTGCCTCCGTGAGTCCCCAAAAACTGCCCCGGGACCCCCAGGCACCCCCTGGCACCAGGGATGCTCCAGCTGTGCTGCTCCTCGTCCCAACCCCGCTCGGTTCGGCGCTCCCAGCGCTCTGCCTCCTGCTCCCCTCCGCGTCCGCAGGCTTTTCCCGGGGACAGATGTGCACAGACAGAATTCCAGGGACGGATTTATCCCTTTTTGTCTTCCATACCCATCTGGAGGGAGCCAGTGCGCTCGGGCTGGGGGCTGCTCTCTGCACAGTGATCCCCAGCATTTCCTAAACATTAAATTAGCAAAGGAAAGGCTCTTTCCAGGCTTTAAACCTGGAGTTGCTCGGAACAACCCCGACCAGCTGATCATAATTCATGGATGTTTCCTAACCTGCTCCTGCTTCCTTGCAGGTGTCTTCACAGAGCCGGTGAAAGCCACAGCGGTGAGTCCCTGCCGGCTCCGCTGGCTCCCGCCGTGCCAGGGCTTTCCCAAAACTCCACAGCTGGTGCTGGAGCTGCCACCATTCCCATCATGGAGTGCTCAGCTCCAGGGAGGCACAGCCACCACCTCCGGCTGTCCCCCTGTGCAGAGCGTGGCCCTGTCCTTGTCCCATCCCTCACCTGCTGCCCTGCCCTGCTCCCAAGCCTGCTCCAGGGAAGCAGGGACAGACCCACCAAAGTGTCCCCACTCCTGAAAGTCGCTGTGGTGGCTTTTGTCCCCACAAGTAACCCCGGGGCTGCTGCAGTTCCTGTCTGTGGCTCACCGGCAGCAGACTGGGTACTCCAGCCGGGTCAGATCCCATTCCCCGCACCTCAAATCCCTTCTTCCCGATCCTTGCTGGAGCTGAGCATCCTCCATCCTGTCCCCAGGCTGCCCTGATCATCGGAGCCGTCCTGGCCAACGCTGAGCATCCCCAGTAAGTGCCAGCCCCGGCGGGGGTTCTGAGGGCTGGGGGGCGTCCCGGGGGGGGTGAATTTGGGTTTGATCCCACATCTGCCACTGGGGAGGATTTACAGCCCTGTGCAGCCCGTTCCGTGCTGGGATTGCGGCGGGTTTGGCTCCTGCTGAAACACAAACACACCGAGAATCCTCCTTCCCTGACGGGGCTGCAGCAGGAGCCTCCCCCCGGCTGAAATCCAGGCGCTGCTGTTTCTCCCGCACCCAGATCCCGGGATATGGGGATGGCAACACCCTGGCACTGATTTTAGTGGACATTTTCATGCCACCCCACGTTATTCCCATTTACCGCACGCAGCCTTGCTCAGGGCAAAGGGTTTTCCCAAAGGAACGAGTGGATTTGTCCTCCAGGGGGATTTTGGGGAACTCAGGCGGGTGCTGAACCTCAGCCTCTCATCCCCGCAGCCTCCCATCCTCGCTCCCGATGGAATTCCCGTGCATCCCGACCAGCGACCCGCCCGCTGCCGACATCCTCGCGTTCGCCCGGGGATTGCAAAGCGAACCAGGGGAGCTGAGCAGCGCCCAGGTGGGCAGGGCAGGAGGGGGCTGCAAACCCCACGGAGCCGGGGGGTGCCAGGGGGTACCGGGGGGACTCTCCCCGCCTTGGCATTGACCGGCTCGGTCTCCGTGCCCAGCTCTCCTGCCTGGCCCGGCTCCTCGCTGCCAAGAACCTGACGGCCGATTTCGGCAGCTTCCCACCGGACCTGCTGCTCTTCTTCCAGTGAGTATCCAGGGGGATGCTGTGGGTTTGGGGTGGAATCCCAGCACCCAAAGCCCCGTGGCGAGGCCCCTGCACGCCCCAGGGAACCCGCCTGTGGCTGTGGGCACCTTCCAACCTGCACAGGGCATTCCCAGCCCTGTGGATCCCACTCATCCCTCAGGAGCCACGGAGCTGGGCAACACCATCCTGTGCCCGAGACTCCCCAGCTCAGTGAAAGAGTGCCCACCAAAATCCCTCACCGCGCTCCCCCCACCACTCCTGGTCCCCACAGCCCGTCCGAGGTGCGCGCTGGCAGCTGCAGGGAATTTTACACCCGAGCATCCCGCGGGAACCTGGATCTGCTGCCCCAGGGCTCACCCCAGAGGACGCGGCTGCTCCGCGGGGCACTGACCTGCCTGGTGAGTGGGGATGGCACGGGGGTGACCAGGGACGCCCACCCCTCACCTGGCAGGGTACGAGGCTGGCTGGTCTCTCGCAGGGGGTGCGGGGCAGCCGCCTGGAGCCGCAGCAGCTCGGCAGCCTCGGGACGCTGGTGTGTGACCTGGAGCCGGGCACCATCCCGGCCTCGGGTGCCGCTATCCTGGACAACCTGAAGCTCTGCCCGGCGCTGACGGGGGCACAGCAGGACGCCCTCAATGCCCTGCTCCTCACGGGGGACACAGCGTATGGGTGAGGAGCCTTCCTGCCCCTGGAGCGGTGGGTGACGGGCAGGAGGGGTGGGCATCCACGGGGATGCTGAGCTGGTCCTCCCGCTGCTGCCGCAGGGATCCTTCGAGCTGGGATTTACGGACTCTGCAAGATTTGGGGCCGCTCGTGCTGGCGTTGAACCAGACCACGCTGAGTCTGGTGGCCGAGGTAAGGTCCTTCCTCGGGGGGAGATGCCCATCAGCCAGGTCAGCTCCGAGGCTGGGGGACCCTCTGTCCCTGGTCCCTGTGGCTCCAGTCCCAGCACCCTGTACCCCCGCAGGCAGTGCGGGAGGATTTCAGGAGGAGCATCGCGGCTGCCTACAGCAGCCAGGGACATTCCCAGCGAGAGAAATCCCTGATCCTCCTCAGGGCTTTTGCAGCAGCAGCAGCCGCCTCCCACCCCAGGCTGCAGCGGAGCGCGGACGGTGAGTGTTGCCCTTCGCTCTGGGAGGGGAAAATGCCCCGGGCCTGGTTGGCATCTGGGAGCTCCCAGATGGACCAGGCAGAAATCTGGGATTCCCATAAACTGGGGAAGTGGGGAAATGTCCTTACAGCGCGCTGCGGGGGTTGCTCTTACCTGGGAGCAGGGAGGTGCTGGCAGCAGTCAGGAAGGAGCTGGGACAGAGGGACACTCCCCAGGCAGGACCAGCACCAGGGCAGGACGCTGCAGGATCAGAGGATGCTCGTGTAGGGGACATGGAGCAGTTTGAGGTGCCTTTAACAGGACAAAGCACAAGTGGTCTGCAAAACATCACCAGGATCTTCTGGAATAACTTTAGGGAGTGAGAGCAAACGAGGCAGCTCCATGGGTTGGGGACCAGGGGATGGGAGGAGGATCCACGGTGGGTTGAGCCCCGTTTTTGTGATTCCCTGTGCTTCACCAGGGCTCTTCCAAAGGGCTCTGAGCCCAGGGCCAGGTGGGAAGGGGACGCATGGGACACACCCCCTCTGCCTGACACAATTCCTTGCCCTCAGGCTGCCCATTCGAGCCCGTCACCGCCAGCTCCATCGTGTACGACGTCCTCTCCCTTACCCCTGAGCAGCTTGACCTGTGCCTGAGCAGTGATGTCTTAATAGAAAACCTGGAGGCTGTGCTGGAACAGCCAGTCCCCTTAGAGTCTTCCAGGATCCTGAAAAAAAAGGTGGACCAGGTAAGGGGTGACACAGGGCAGGAGCCCCCCAGCAGCAAGGGCACGATCCAGGATGGGCAGGACGCTCTGTGGGAACAGGGACCAGTGAACACAGGGATGAAGGTGCCCAAACGGGTCCTTTACACCCATTCCTGCCCTATTTTCCCTTCCCTCACCCTCTTTCCTGCCCCATGGCTGGTTCCCACAGCTTTTCCCGTCGGGGATCCCAGAGAAGCAGCTGAAGCGCCTGGGGGTGCTGTCCCGCCTGTACACGGACCAGGAGATCAGCCAGTGGTCGGTGACATCCCGCGACACCCTCTCAGCCCTGCTCAGCCCCTCGGGAGGAGAGTGGAAGGATTCCCAGGTAAATCCATGGCAGCAGCAGGGGATGGGTGCTGGGGAACCCAAACTGGGATCACCTGTGCCCCAGCCCGGCTCGGGGTGAAGGCGTTGTGGGGTTTTTGGGGGTTGGCAGCACTCCCATCCTCACCAGGAGCATCTCCCCTCCCTACCCATGTCCCCCCATGTGTCCTGTGCCCCTCAGGTGCAGCAGCTGCTCAGCAGGTACCTGGCCCTGGGGGGCTCCCTGACCGGGGCCCTGCTCCGGGAAATCGGAGGCAAACGCCTGTGCAACCTGCGGGAGGAGCAGATCCAGCAGATCCCCGCTGAAGCCATCGGGTGAGCTGCTTTTCAGGGGTGCTGACCAGCCCTGAGAGGCCCTGGAGCTGTGGGGATGTGGCTGCTGGGATGGAAGACCCCCAGTAAGTGCCAGCCCCGGCGGGGGTTCTGAGTGGCTCTCCCCGCTCCCAGGCAGCACGGTGGGATCGCCGTGTCCCAATCCCAGATCCCACCTGAGCCCCAGGACCATGAGCGGGGCCAACCCCCTCATCCCTCCCAGCCACCAGAACAGTTTACCTGCAATTTGGGGTGCTGCTGACCTGTGCCCCTCCCTTCCAGGACTGCTGGGCAGTTAAACATCTCTTCGTGCTCCCAAAGCAAGAAGGAGCAGCTCTACAGGAAGGCCCGGGAGGCCTTTGCCAGCCTGGCCAGCACCCCCGGGCCCTACTACTGCCGGATCCGGCCATACCTGGGTAGGTGCTTCCCCTCCACCCTCCCTCCCTCCACCAGGTTCGGGGTCTCTTCGCAGCCACAGACAGGTCTGGCAGGCTCCAGAACCTCTCCAAATCCTCCCCAGAAGTGCTGGAAGGGTTTGCACATCTCCAGGTGTCCCCTGCACTCTCTTTAAGGTGGAGCTCCAGCAGAAGATCTGAAGGACTTGGCTAATGCCGGTGTGGCCATAAACATGGATCTGGACACCTTCCTCGCCCTAAATCCCAAGGAACTGCAGGTACAGCCCCGGGATGCTGCTGTCCCTCTCCCCTCCACTGAAGGGCAGGGCTGGCCAAGGGCCGAGCAGGGAGAGCCGAGGCCAGAGCCCCATCAAATCACCGATTCTCCACTTTCTCACCTTTATAAATTTTCTTTAGGAAGTTTTAGTTGCTCTGCAGCCCCGTTAGCAAAGCACTTGGGGCTGTGAGGGTGAAGGAAGGGGCTGCTCTGTGTGTGTTGCAGAAACTCAGCGTCACCGACGTGAAAAATTTGCTCGGGGAAAATCTCCCAGAGCTGAAGAAAGCCAAGGATGAGCCCTTGGTGGTGAGCTGGGTGAAGATACAATCCCAGCGGGAGCTGGACTGCGTGCTGGGCATCGGCCTGCAGGGAGGGCTGCAGGAGCCCACGGGAACCACCACTTCTGCTCACCCCACCACTCTGGCCAGCGTCAGCTCCACGGCCACTGTCACCACCCCTGCTCGCCCCACAACCCCGGCCAATGTCACCTCCATGGCCACTGTCCCCACCTCTCCTCATCCCAGCACCTCGGCCAGTGTCACCTCTCTGACCACTGTCCTCACCACTCCTCACCCTGCCACCTCAGCCAGTGTCACCCCCATGGCCAACAGCCCCATGCCCACCAC
>VWZW01004381.1:357750-382027 GCA_013397115.1 Edolisoma coerulescens
ACACCCCCCCACATGACCCCCTCTCCCCACACACCCACCCCCGTTCCCAACTCCACCATCTCCACCCAAACAAGCCTGGGCTCCTCCACGGCCACGCCCACCACCCTGCCTTGCCAGACCAGCTCCCCTCCGGAATTTCCCAGCCCTTCTTCCACCACCAAACCAACACCTGGAGCTGTTCCGGAGTCACCACGACCAACATCCAATGGCTACATCAACCTGCAGCCTGAGCCTGGTAAGGTGGGAATGTTCAGAGCTGGGAAATGCTTGGGAACGATGGTGAAGACAAAGTTGGCTGATCCACCTTGTTCCTGGCTGGATTCGGTGCTGGGGGACAGGTGGGGACGTGGCTCTGCCAGCTCATGTGTGCTGTGTACCTGGAGAATCCCATTCCCCGTGTTCTCCCTGCAGGATCAGGCTCCAGGCTCTCCTCCTGCCTTGTGCCCGTACTGGCAGCCACCATTGGGAACGTTCTGCTGCGGGGGCTGCTCTGACCCCACATCTCAGCACCACCCACCCCCCACATCCCTCCCTCCATCCCAATGGAACAGTGCTGTGAAATTCCCTGCTGGAAAGCAGAAATCCAGGAAAGGAAGAAAATTCGTCCACATTTGATGCCAGCACAGAATTTGGTTATTATTTTTGAGGCTGGGCAGTGAAGGAGGACAGATTTTTCCAGCCCAGAGAAACCCCACAGGTCCTTACTAGTGATTTACTCCCTGTGGTACAACCACCAGCAACGCTAACTGCTCTGCCAAGGCAAGAACACCGGGCCCAGCTCCACCAGGGATTTCCTGTCTATCCCATCCCACTGGGATCTATTAAACAGTGGGACAACTCAAGGATCTGAGTCACTGGTGGCCCAGCCCCGCAGCTGAGAGATCCCCAAAATCATATTGAACTTTTTTCAGGAACTGCTTTTGGATCAAGGTTTGTTCAAACCACACACAGACTCTCACAGGATGATTAGCTGGAGATAATTTATCTTGATTACTGTTCAGTGCTACACATTAAAACATCAATCAACTATTTTTTCCTAATCCAATGTGGTTTTTGAGGTGTTCAGTGCTTTGTGGGGAAGTTTTTCCATGATAAATCCAAAGTCTGCAGTGAAGGACAGACCTGTTCCCTCTCTATGAAGCTCAGAAAATGAAAATTTATAAGATATAAAATATAGAAATCCCTTTTTCCCTCCCAGAGTCTCCTCCTGGAGGAAAGGGAGATGGCAGGAGCTGGATACAGGTTACACTGAGGGTTTTTTTGGACAGATATTTCCAATGAGTGGGAAAAAAATGTGGAAAACCTTGTAGAAAGTTCCTTCCCCTCCACATGAGGAAGCTGAGAATGGCCTCAGCTCTTAAGTGTTGAGCAGCCAACCCCAAGGAAAAGTAACAGGCACATCATCCCAGGATTCTGAGCACTTCATCTGGGGGGATTCCTGCAGACAGGAAGGTGAGGGCAGCCTCAAGGAAGAGCAGAGAATCATCAATTTGCTTCTGGCATTTTTACTCAATTCCAGGATTTATTTACAAGCAGCCGGAAAACTTCACTCCCACCCTGAGGTCTTGGCAGTGTCACGAGGTCAGGCTCTGAGAAATGTCGTTTTTAACCTGCTGAACTCACCCTTAAACCCAGCACTACGATGTGGTTTAGCAGTGGTTTGGGGCTGAACTGGGCTTTGGCTGTACCAAAGGCAAAGATCCTGCTCCGAAGAGTCTGGAATCTTCCCTTCAGACACAACTGGGTTTTTTTTTCCAAGGGATTTGAAAGCTGAAAGTACCTAAAAGTGAGTCCTGGGCTGATCCCAGCTGCCTGGAGCTCCAGGTCTCAGAGCAGGGCACAGGCTGGTCCCCCTCATCTTGGTTCCTCGTGGGAGGAGATGGTCAAGACAAGATGGACACCATGAGGAAACTGAGGAGCAGGGCAGGCAGGAGGTGGAATGCCATGGCCAAGGTGCCCAGAGGGGCTGAGGACAGTGCTGGAGGACAAAGAGAGGATTAGAGCAAAGAAATCAGTGACTGAACAACTTCTCCAGGGGGAAAACATCCCTCTGTGCCCCATCCAGGGATTCTCTCTGCCTTTCTAACCCTGGCAAACACCAACTCACCAAGCTGAGTTTGGGGGTTGGAACTGGAGGATCTTCAAGTTTCCTTCAACCCAAACCACTCTGTGATTCTGACTCTAAGCCCAAATCCAACACCCCCGAGGAGGAAGGCCTGGAAGTGCTTGCTCAGTTGGGATGTTCAGCCAGCGAGGCTGCTCCCAGTGGGATTCCAGGATTGCTCCTCACACTGGACCCAGAATTTGCCCTGCAGGGCTTCAGGCTCCTCAGCAGAGCTGAACTTGCTGCCCCAGTTTTACTCCTTGCTGCAGCCCCAAACAAACCTTTAAAGCCCAACCATCAGGGGTCCTAAAAATACCTGGGAATTTGGGGGTGACGATGTTGATGTAGCCCTCCTGCGTGCCCCCCGTGAGCCCGATGTGGAGTTTGTCCAGCTCCGACTGTTTCTGCACCTGGATCCACTCCCGGACAGGAGCCCTGTACTGCCACTGGGCCAGCTCAGGGAGGTTCAACCCCAGCAGGCCCTGAACCTCCGGCGGTGTCAGGCTCTAGGAGGAATCACAGAGCAGGGATTAGGGCTGGGAAGGTTGGGATGGAAATGACCCCTCTGGCCAGGGAAATGATGGGGTTTCCTTTGGGAGAAGGGAGAAGAACAAGAACAGATTCCCGTGAGTGGTTTCACTGGGACAAGCTTCCCTTGGGATGTGGTGGTTCCTCAAAGGCTGTTCCTGTTGGCCTCTGACGCCAAATCTCCTGCACTCAACTGAGGATCCCATCCCTCCCTAAATCACTGGGATTTCTGCCCAGACTGGGGACACTGTCTTTTCTGGAGATCTGTGGTCTCATGGGCCTGTCCCCTGCCACTACGAGAGCCTGCCCTGAAGAAATTCCACTGGCTTTGCATCCAGCTAAGGATCCAAATTATCTTTTCTTAAGTAATTTCAGGCCGTTTCTCCACTTTCCACTGGTCTAACAGTAGAAATTTGGATTTGATGGAATTTGGATTTGATGGAAGCACTCCTGATTTCAGCCAATGAACAACACAACCAAACCCAACCAACTCAACGCAACAAAATGCAAGGAATTTAAGAATTCCAAGGTGCAGCTCACCATCAGAGACTCTCTCCTCAATGTCACAAATGTGCTCACGTTCATGTTCACGTTGTCCTTGCTGAGAGCCTTGAGAGCTGCAGCAGGAGCCCCCCCTGGCACCAAAGCAAGGAAAATATCAAGGGATGGGAGACCCCAAAGGAGCTGTGCTGGGTGTCTGCACAAAATGAGGATTTCTCCACAATTCACTAGGCCAGGGCTGATAACACAGTGAGGTCCAGCTGCAAAATATGTGGATGCTCCTCCTTTTTTTATTGGGAGTTTTTTCATTGGGGATTAGTAATATGTGGCAATACCAGACAGTGGAAAGAGGGGTGAGAAGAATTTGGAAAAATTCTTGGCTTAACATGGCAAAAAAAAAATCAATTTTGTGACATGGAAAAGGGCTGTGAGATAAATCCTGAGTTTGATGTTCCCTGTGATGGTCTGGAAACTGATTTGGGCAACTTAAAGCAGGCACAGAATCCTTCAATGATATTTTATGCCATCTACAGGTTGGAAAGACAAACTTCTAACAACTTGGTCTTGAAAATTCCCAAAGTTTAGATGGAGTTTGATACCCATTTGGCTTGTGGCCAAGACCTCTCTTTCCCCATAACATCCTGGTTTTTTACATACCCAGGTAAGGTAAAATCAGCTCATAGTAAGCAGGTAAATGGCGCTGGTCAGAGAAAGCCCTTTTGGCTGTCTCGTACAGGATGTTCTTCGTCTCCTGTGAGCAGGCTGAAGGATCCAGAGATGCCAGTCTGCAGAAAAATAAAGATTTAGAGTGAAAAAAAGCTTTTATTATCTTCAACCTGTTCAATTTTCACATATTCTGAGTGTTTCTCTGGGATTCTCTGCACAGCACAGGCGATCCCTTTTTCCCAGAGATGTGGAGAGAAGCTGAGAGGAAAAACAATGGCTCAGTTTCCTGCTGAGAATTTGTCCTTCAAGTGATGACAGCTCTGATGGTGCCAAATAAATTAGTGTGTTTGCCAAGCTGTAATTAATTAATTTTATTTGCCAGTCTTTCAGAGGAATTTAAACTGGAAATGTCCAAAAACCACAAGGATGTGGCACTTGAGGACATGGTTCAGCGGTGACCATGGTGCTGGGTGATGATCTGAGAGACCTTTTCCAACCTTAGCCATTCAGTAATGCTATGAAATTAAATGCAATTAACTCTTTTGCAGATAAAAGCATGCACAGAGTCAGATCTGCTGCCTGCTGAGCTGAAATAGAGTTTGATTGGAAATCTGAGCCCTGCCTGGCAGGACGGAGATCAGCAGGATGGGCACCAGCAGGTTTTAAACCCCAACACAGAACGGGTTCTGAGCTGCTTCCTTAATTTCCTTTCCCTGAGTGCATAAAAAAGGAAAAGAATGGGAAAGGGCTTTTGGAAGAAGCCAAGGACACCCCAATTTGACTCACTTGAGGCTTGGGGGGTCGATGGCCTCCAGCTCGGTGGTGTTCAGCAGGCACACGTAGCGCGTGCCGATGGCGTTCAGGGCTGTGGCATTCAAGGCATTGCCCAGCCCCACGTAGCGTTTAATTGCTGCTGAGGCCTGGAAACACAATTAATTAGATGAATTTAATTGAATCAGAACGTGTGGTTTCATCCCCAAAAGAAACACATGCAATAATTACAAAAATAAAATGGAGTAATTTCAAATCTGTTCGTTTGGGCGTCGAGGATGGTCCATCCAACCTTGTGGCACCAAAGATGCTTCAGCCACCTCAGAACCCACTCAGTTAATCCTAAACCAGCCCCCAAACCAGGAAAGCAAAGCCAGGCCCTTACCAGGGAATCTGAGGGCTGACTTTTCAGGAAGGCAGCCAACATGTCAGCTGAGCTCAACTTCCAGGTGGAGATTTCCTCTGGGGTGATGAGGGGAAAGAGAGGGTCCAGGTTGGAGAGCACGCTTTCGGGATAACCATTGGGATACCTCTGTGGAGACACCACTGTTATAGGTACAGAGTGGGGCAGTGGGGCTGAGGGAGCTGGGGTTTACTCTCAGGGAAAGGGGAAATGATGATTTTAGTGCTGTTTTCAACTCTCTAATGGGAGATTAGAGGGAGGATGGAGCTGTGTTCCTCTCAGAGGTGCCCAGTGAAAGGCTGAGGGCCAACAGGCAAGGAAAACTCAGATTAGATCTAGAAATAAGAGATAAGAAATAAATATTTTCCCAGTAAAGGTGGTCAAACCCTGGGAGAGGAGCTGAGAGATGCTGGAGTCGTATCCTTGGAGATCCTAAATTCACCAGGCCCTGAGCAATCCCATCTGCAGTAATTTGACATTTTCGGGCTGGTATTACCTCATCCAGGTATTGCTTGAGCACGGCCAGCTGCGGGATGCTGAAGGGGTAGGTGAGGATCTGGGAGAGGTGATTTTCCAGGGAGACATTCAGGGAGACATTCCAGAGGCAGGCGCGCAGCTCCTCGGGTGTGTAGTAGGTGGGCATCAGGTCATCGTCCAGAACTGCCTCTGTTATCTCCTTGTCAGCTGGGCAACCTGGTGAAGCCATGGCAAATCCAGGGTTAAATTAAATCCTTTCGCTCCAAGCTTTGAATCCCAGAATCATTTTGGTTGGAAAAACCTCCAAGATTGATCTGTGCCAGATCCCCACTTTGTCACCGGCACAGAGCACCGAGTGCCGCATCCAGGAATTCCTTGGACACCTCCAGGGATGGGGACTCCAAACCTCCCTGGGAGCCCGTCCCAAGGCCAGACAAGCCACAGGCTCCAGGGTGACCCCTGATCCCAGTGGGAATGCCTCTGGATCACAGGGAGCTCCCGTACCATCCGCTCGCTTGTGCCGGCGGGGCAGCAGCTCCCCAACGACGGTGCCCAGCTCTTCCCTGGACAGGGAGGATTCCCAGGCAAAGTTCCTCAGCCAAGTGGTTACAGCTTTCTGCAAGGAAAAGGGATCATCAGGGGGATTAAGGAATCCTGGATGTGCCTCCAGCACAACCCCTGCTACTCACACACCAGGCTCTGAGCCTGGGGATCCGGCCTCGCTGAGCCAAATGCAATTCCTTAAATGTTTAAACTCTCCCTTTCCCCCAGCCCATGAGTGACTGTAGCTCCTCACAAAGCTCTGAGAGTTATTCCTGCTCTCCCCACAGTGACAGGAAGGGGATGACAGTGACCTGGATTTGCACTTCCAGGCTGTCAGCTCAAGGAACCCTCACTTCTCACAAACCATCATCCCTTTGGCACCAGGCTTCTTTTAAAAGGAGAAAATGCTGAAAGCAGAATGCCTCAACAACCCCCAGCATATTGCACCCATACTCCAGGCCCCAGGAGTGCTTCCCAAACTCCCCAGCCCTGTCTGAGGAACCCACCTTGGGAATCTGCTGCAGGATGCTGTGATCCAGCACAGGGATCAGCCCGCTGAGCTCGCTCAGGGTGAAGGCTGACCACGCTGCAGGAGGCCTGCAGACAAAAATGAGCAGGGATTAGCTCTCAAGGAAGAGCAAAACCAAAAAAAAAAACCACCTTAAAATCCCCCAGGATTACATCCTAGTAACATCTGACGTTAAGAAAACACAGGCTATAAATCCTAAAACACCTCAATCACTTCCTGCTGCACAACACCTCATTGCAGCAGAGCAGCAGAAGCTGTCAGGGACATGAATCAGGGCAGCTGGGTGGGAAAATGTCCTCAAACAAAAACATTCTTTTCTTAAGCATGGAACCCAAAGAATTTCTGTTGCTCACTATGGCCCAATTCAGTGCCAAGATCTTGGGGCAACTGATACAGGAAGGAAAATATTTTGCTTCCCTCTGTGTTAGAATCAGAGATTTATCAAACATCTGTCACTGGACAGGGAGAGGCAGAATGTTTCCTCAAATGTGCCTGACAAACAGCTTGAACTCACCTGTGATCTCCAGGCCAGTCAGAGAAGTTGGATTAATGAAAAATAGACCAGAGGAAAAGCTTTTATAACTAGAGCAAGAGAGACAACTTATTTTTCGGGAGAATTTCACCCAGGCCTTTCAGCTTAAATAATTTCAACTAAAACAACATAAAAGACCCAATGGAAAGCTCAAAAGCAATAAGTTTTTCGGGGTTTTGATCAAGGTGGTTGGCTGGAGTTCACTCAGGTCTTAGTAGGACAATGGGTTTGATTAAGGGAACAGTTTGGTGATGTCCAGGAGAAAAAGCCATACCCAAAGGTGGTGTTGCCACTGCTGATGACATCCCTGATGGCCTCTTCTTGGTCAGGCAGGAAAGATCCACACCGGCTCAAATCCTTCAGCAAACTGCCACCAGAACTCCTGATGTATTCCCCACCCAGGTCACAGACCAGCCGTCCCAGAATTTCAGTGTTTTCCTCATTTATTTGTGTGCCAGGAATTTTCTGAAGCAAAGGCAGAGGCATTAACGGGGATGGAGCATCCCTGGATCCCAATCCCTGCAAGATCCCAGTCCCTCTCCACTTACCAGACATGCCAGGGCCTCCAGGAGCAGCTGCTGCCTGCGAGGGGCCTCTCTGGGCAGAACATCCACGTTTGCCTTCCCAATATTGATAAAGAACTGGCTGCAGCTCCCTGTGGCTGCGTAGTCCGAGGGGCTGCAAAGACAAACACGCCATGAATTCCAGGGAATGAGAGCAAGCTCAACCAGAGTGTCCAACAAAATATCTTCCACACCTGCACCCTGAACTCCATGAGTTGTTCTCCCCTAGTTTTCTTCTATTCCTTTAAATTTTTAAAAAAAATCTTTAAATTTAAAATGATTCTTTAAAAATGAATTTCACCTTAAGGAATCTATTGTGGGAGACACAGCTTAAAACTGTTCAAAGTTTCGATACAGAACCACGGTGGGAAGGTACTGGAACATGGGAATCCACTTTAGTCTCTGTTTTCTTTGATGTTGTTAGGGAAAAGCACGTTCAGAGGCTTGGGAATGCTAAAACTTGGCCTTGGACACTTCCAGGGATGGGGCAGCCAGAGCTTCTCTGGGAAGTCTGGGCCAGGGCCTCTCCACCCTCACAGGGAAGAATTTATGCCAGCATCTCATATAAATCTACCCTCCTTCAGCCTTCTGCAATCCCATTTTTTATTGCCCAGAAAGAGGCCTTAACAACTCTGAAACATAAATCAAATTAGACAGCCTGGTTATAAGCTAATCCTTATTTTTCCCGTGAAGTACTAAGGCAACAAGATGAAAAGCACAGCACAGTTACCTTAAAAACAGCAACAGGTCTTTAGGGTAACTGTCCAAATCCTCGGGAATCCCATGCAGTGTCACCATCTTCAGTAAGCAGCTCAGCTGGAAGGACACCAGAGATTGCATCAAGGAGAGAAACCACCACGAAGCAAAAGAAAAAGATAAAATAAAGACTTTACACCACTCTGAAGAAAGAAAAAAAAAGGGTGAAAAAAGATGGAAATCAGGGTGTTTGGTTCCTGAGAACCAAACAGGGTTTGGACTTCTCCTCTCTTCAGGGAAATTCAGAACTGTGGGAGGGACACCCAGGACATTTGTTCACAGGAAGGAACTCACAGTGATCACCCAGTGCAGCTCCTGCCCTGCCCAGACACCCCAAAAATCCCCTCCCTGTGCCTGTGTCACCCTCTGGGGGAAGAACCTTTCCCTAAAATCCATCCTAACCCCCCTGACACATCCCTGTTCCAGCCCCTTCACTCCAAGCGTTGTTCTGGCTGAACAATTCCCTTTGGAAGCTTCAGGACAACATCAAACACTTGGGAATGTGGGAACTACCTGGTCCTGTCCCAGCCTGACGTTCTTCCTCCTCATGACTTTGGCCAGTTCCTGAAACCTTTCTGCTCCTACAGCACTGGCAGCTGCACAGGTGAAGCCTTGGAGGACAGACTGGGAAAGCCTGGGAATTTCCAGAAGGAAAATCAGAAGGGAAAGGCCTTCAGAAAGCTGCATTCAGAGCAGGACACTGTTGACCCCACTGTTTTTCCAGACAGAAATCATGGTTTTCATAATTTTCATCTCAAATATTTCAAAAGACACATCAGCCCCTCTAAATGAATCCCTGGAAGTGCCCTGTGGAAGGCTGGCATATTCCCAGATCAGAAATGCCTTCCAGAGGCAATCTGGAGCAAGATTCCAGGTGCAGCCTGAGCCAGAAGCATCATTTTAGGAAGAAAATGTGGCCTCGGGGTGTGTTTTACAGCTGAGCCCTGGTAAATCTCAGTGCTCCATGTCTGTGTTTGGGTTCACATTTTATTTCCCATCTGTTTCTATGGATTCAACGGGGTGGATGTGCCATATGCACCACAGGAAACACGGGAATTGCCAGGAAAACAAACAGAAAATGGAAGGAGAGGAGGAAAATCTCTACCTGCTGAAGTCAGGCTCTGCCTTTACCACATCACTGAAAAACATGGCAGCCTGGGAAGCAAAGCCAGAGGTCAATGGTTTTCCAAGAGAAACAGCTCCATTTCCAGGTGGATTTGTGGAATTCATGGCCCCACAGAGGCCAGGGCTGGCAGGGAGGGGAAGGAGGACCCCCCACCCATTACCTGTTCTCTGGTCCACGGTTTATCGTTGAGGTCCTGCACATTTGGCTTCTCTTCCCCAAAAACAAGCAGGGATTTTGGAATGTAGCTGGCCAGAGCATTGGGAATGAGTTTAACCAGCTCAGCAGGATGGCCAGCACTGGAGGAAACCTTTAAAAATCCCAACAGAAACCTTTAAAAAAACCATGGAAATCTCACCCAGTTCTAGTCCACATCATGGCAATACCAGAACCAGAGGATTGTTTAGGCTGGAAAAGACTTCCAGGATCAAGTCCAACCTTGAATTAATTCTGCTCCATTTATATTCTTTCCCTGGGAACATCTACTGGGAAGTAGTTTCTGGGACCACCCCATGAAACAAATCATTCCTGCCCTTGACCCCAAGAGGCTGAGCAGGCCGAGGACATCGACACAGGCCCAGTGACAGGACTTGAGTTGCTTCTCCTGCTGCCTCCCTGCCTGGCCATGACAACTCCCACAGGGAATGCTGTCTGGGTGTGCAGGGCTGTCACACCCAGCTGGGGCTCCCAGTCCTGCTCCTTTGTGAGGCCTGAAGAGGAAAAACGAGGTCACCTTTTCCACCAGGGTCCTTTTCAGAGCAGAGGGCAGCGACTCCATGTGCTGGGCAAACCCTGGCAGCTGGAGGGCTTCCAGGACAACTTCTGGGGCCAGACTCCAGAATGTGCTGCTGTTGAGGCCACCCACCAAACTCCCCAGCTTTGCCAGGCTCTGTCCATCCAGGATCTGAAAGGGAATCCCAGAATAATTTAGGTTGGAAAAGACCTTTGAGATCCTCGAGTCCAAGCTGTGCCCAATCCCCACCTTGTCCCCAGTCCAGAGCACTGAGTGCCACCTCCAGACATTCCTTGGACACCTCCAGGGATAGGGACTCCAAACCTCCCTGGGCAGTTCCAAGGCCTGACCACCCTTCCCATGAGGAAATTCCCTCTGGATTTGTGGATCTCTGTACCTGGTAGCCAGAACGGAGCAGTTTGTTGACAATAGCCCTGGACTGCTCAGCATTCCAGCCACGGACACTTCCCAGGGCAGGAAGAGCTGCTTCCAGGGCCTCCTCAGGGATGCTGTTCTGGATGCTGGACACGGAGAGCCCCAGGGCAGCCTGACCCAAGGCTCCCAGGACTGCTGGAGAGAAATCCTCCAAGTTCCTCACCAGGGAGGATGCAACCTGCAAAGGTGCCACGGAGACAGAACAGAGTCAGGGGAACAACGAGGGGAGATACTGGATCCCACAGCCTTTGGAGGTCTTAAATCCCTGGATTTCTGGCTGAGGTTTTCATGCTGAAGGCTGTGGATGGACCATTTCCACCACTGAGAACTGTGAGGGGGTGAAAACCCAGGCAGACAACGCAAGGAAGACACGAGGTGACCTAGAGGAGTGTGACAAGAGGGGACACAAGAGCTGGGCCTCAGCCCCACCAGGTTTTGTGCAGGTGAGGGAATTCCCAGGGGCTCACCTGCAGTTCCCGCGCTGCCAGGGAGGAGGGAGCTCTCTCTCCAGGCATTCCCTTGGTCCACAGGCAGCTCTTCCCGAGCCTCTGCGCCACGCCCAAAGCCTCCTCCCTGCTCAGGTTCTTCACTGCCGAGGGGCTCAGGGAGCAAATAAATCTGTCTGGGAGGCTGCAGGGAAAGAAAAGGAGAGGCTGCCAGTCACAGAGTGGCTCCATCAGACCTTTCCCCGTTTTCCAGAGGGTGCTCTTTTCCAGGCACGTTTCCCCTGCCTCCTTTTAGCTCTGATGATGCCAATGCTCCAGCTCAGAGAGCTGAAAAGCTCTGGAAGCGCTGCTGGCCATCAGCTGGAGCTGGCACTGCACGGAAATCATCTCCCAGGAAACAGAACTTGGGATCTGGCCCTCCTCAAAACCAAGGGCCGTGGGATTCTTTGAAAATGAAACCTTTAAATGGAAAATGATTGGAACCTTTAAACAGAAAATTAATGGAACTTTTCAAGAGGTTTAAATGAAGTCCCCACTCAAACTCTTGCTGTGTCAAAGTTCCACACTGAGCCATCCCTGGAAATCAGATCCCATCAGATCCATACCTTGACAGTGGAAAACCAGGAGCAGAGGTCAGGAGGAGAGTGTAGTACAGAGCAGTGTCCCGGAGCAAGGTGAGGTTCCTGACCATCTCCATATTCACCGGATCTCTGGCAAATTTTTGAAGCTGAGAGTAAAGAAAAATAAAAAGGAAAATAATTCAGATGGATCCTTCAATCCTGACAGTGACAGTTCAAACCAACCTCAGGGTTTTTCACCTGGGTTTAAAGTCGTGCTGAAGTTTTTTTTTTTGTTGTTTTCAAGTAAACACTGGGATTTTGATCAGAGTTTTGTGGTTGTTCCTCTTACTGACTCCAGTTTGCTCCCTGCAGGATTCCCTTTGTGAAACCAACTCCTGTGCAAGTCCCTCATCACATGAAAGGGGAAAATAATTGCAGTGACTGTTCACCTCAAATTCACACGAGAAATATTCCTGTTGGCAGCATTCCAGGAATTTCAGGGCCAGGTTGGATGGGGTTCAGAGTACCCTGGGATAGTGGGAGGTGTCCCTGCCCATGGCAGGGGGTAGAATGGGATGGAAGAGCTTTAAATCCTTCCAACCCAACCATTCTGGGATTCTGATTTTGCTCAGGGCAGGATTGTGACCTCCCAGGGTCTCCATCCCCAGGAGGCTGCACTTACGGTTGGTTCATCCCCAAAAAGCTGCAGGTCCTCCACGGTGGCGTGCTCCAGAAAGGATCCCAGATAATTCCGAAACCAGGCAGTGGAATTCAGACCGGGAACGGCCTCACTGTAGCATTTCTGGCTGGATTCTGCAGTCAGGCAGAAAACCAGAAACCATCAAACTACAGCCTGGGTCAGGAAATCAGTGGGAATTGGGGATTTTTGGAAGAGGTTTTAGTCCATTGGGGAACTTGGAGAGCTCCCTGGTCACACCTTACGCTAAAATCCACGTGTTCGTGCCACAAATTCCCATGGGACAGGACAAACGCCTTGGGAAAGGACCCCAGCCCCCCAAATATTTCCTCCCCAGCCTCTTTCTTCCTCCCTCCAAATGTGCCAGAAGCTTTTTGCAGGACATTCAATCCGTGCCTGGGACAGGGGTGTCCTGCCTGGGTCCCTTTCTGAGCTGGATTCTTCAACTCTCAGAACCAAACTCCGCTCCTCCCTTTCCCAGCACAAGCAGGAAATTCATGGATTTAAATCAGCATAACCCTGACTATGCTGATTTGTAAAAATCCTGGGTTAATTAAGCCTTCAGGCAGGGAAATGATTCCCAAATCCAATAATTACCAACATTCCCAGCCTGTTTCTATTGGAGATTCCCAAAAACCCCGTGAAGCCTCAGCCCTGTGACAGATCCCAGGAAAACCAGGTCATTTACCATCCTGGATGAGGAAGTGCTTGATCCCAGTGTAAAGATTCCTCTGCTCTTCCACAGGAAGCTGGGAATAGATTCCATCCAGGGCAGCGACTCTGCACACGGATAAGGAAGGCAAATATCTCAAACATTGCTGAGGCCAGGGATGTGCTCTCCCAAAAACCACTGATATTCTCAATCCTATCCTTTTCCAAAGGGATTTTCCCTCACAGGAGCCCCCAGGATGTCCCAGGATGCTGCTCTGGTGGCACAGAGGGGACATTCCTCACTTACACCAGCCGAAATTCCTCACAGGACACGTCCTTGGCACGGAGGCAGCCAAAGACCTCGGGCTCCACCAGGAATGGCTCAAGTCCCTCATGGACCCACTGGGCCAGCACTGGGGGGGTCTCAATGCCAGGCACTCGCAGCATCTTCTCCAACAGACCATTCATGAGGATCAGGCTCCACTCCAGGGAAAGGGGCACGTGGGAAAACTGGAAGCAGGAGAGGAGAAGAAACCCCTGAATTCCAGGGAATTCTAACCAGACATCGACATAAATCCAAGCAAATCTGAATGCTAGGAACAGAAACTTGGTTGGAATGGAGCTCTTCCCAAAATAAGCAAACAGATGGATTTGGCAATACTTACCCGCTGGCTGAACATGCTCAGGGAGGCCAAAAGTTTCTCGGCATCATATTTGGAAAAGAACAGAATGGCATATTGTGGATCCACAGCTGTGGCAGGTTTAGAGGCCAGGCAGGAATATAAGGATATGAGGAAATCATCCTGAAGGTCCTGGAGCCAAGTTCCCTGGAAAAGAAAAGGGAAATGCAAATGAAAGGGATAAAGGATGGGTCATGTTTAGAGGTGAAATCACCTTGAGGGGGATCATCCACACCTGGGCATTTGGGAAGGGATTCCTCCCTTGAGGGGGGTAAAACACTGGCACATGTTTTAAAAGCTTTATCCAAAAAAAAAAAAAACCCAAAAAACCCCAAAATTGCCATTTGATCTAACTAGAAACGTCCATGGGGAACTTCCTCATTCCCAAACATTTTTCAGGCAAACAGTTTACAAACAGTAGAAGACAAAAACAAAACCAAGAAGAAAACAAACACCAAAAAAATCCCAAAACCCACAAAGCCCCCCCCAGAAAAACCCCACTGACAATTGCTGAAATGCCATATTTTTGTTAGAAATATTTAATGAAAAACACAATTTAATTGCAATTACTGGCAACAACTTAAGAGATAATGACAAAAGCAGGGAAGAAAGCAAACCTGGAGTATTCCAGGTGGCATTTTCCAGACTGCAACCACTTCTAATTGTGGTTTTACCCCTTTTAATTGTGCTTTTACCACTCTTAATTGTGCTTTCTCCCAATGGCCCAGAGTGACCCTCCTGCAGAGATTTGTTCCAATGCTGTGATGCCAATTTTTAAGAGCCAATTTGATTTGGAAAGTTCCTTTGCCCCACCTTCCTTCTCACTTGGGTGATTTGGAGAAGGGAATCCCCACTTCCATAAGGTCTCCGTGGTGGTTTGGCCACTCCTGAGCCCCATGGCACAGAGCAGGTGTCCCCTGGGGGGTGGCACTGCCACAGCTCGGGGCTGGGGGTGGATGAAAACCTGGACTGCTGCACCCACAGCCACCACTGGGGCTGTTTTTAAGCCAGAAGTGACAGAATTCCCAAGGAAAACAAATCCCAGCGCCACAGGAAGCAGGGGATGGTCCTTACCTGTGCGCAGGCGAATTGGCCAAAGGTGAGGCTGCACGGGGACGTTTGGCCTCGGGCCACCCCCAGGAACTGCTCCTGGCTGGCACTGGGGGAAAGCAAGGACAGCACTGGGAAAGCTGCAGCAGCTGGGGCAGCTGGGAACGGGGAAAACTGGATGGGGAGCTGGGGCAGGACTGGATGGGGATAGAACTGGAGAGGAGCTGGGGCAGGACTGGAGTGGGACAGAATTTGTGGGGCACTGGGGCAGACCTGGGTGGGGATAAAATTCGTGGGGAGCTGGGGCAGGACTGGATGGGAGCTGGGGAAGAACTGGATTGGGATAGAACTGGTGGGGAGCTGGGGTAGAACCGGGAGGAGCTGGGGGTAGAACTGGAGAGGGTAAAACTGGAGGGGAGCTAGGGCACAACTGGATGAGGGCACAACTGGATTGGGGCACAACCAGTAGGGAGCTGGGCACCAAACTGGATGGGGGCAGGACTGGTGGGGCACTGGGGCAGAACTGGGTGGGGAGATGAAAGCAGGACTGGCTGGGGACGGATCTGGATGGGGACAGAACCAGAGGGGAGCTGGGACAGAACTGGAGAGGGACAGACCCAGATGTGAACTGGCACCCCTCAGCAGCCCAGCTGCAAACCCGGCCCAGAGCACATCTGGCAAGGCAGCCAAGGGCACCGGAGTGCCCCTGAGCAGCATTTTTCTGGCTGATTGTCCCCCCAGGCAGGGAGAGCTCTCCCGGGAAGGATTCAGCCCTCCCAAAGCAGAGCAGGAGCAGAGCCAGGCAGCTCAGCCCACACAGCAAACACAGGGGGGCGAAGTGACAGCACAGGATGAGGATTGCTGGCAGCAGGGGCAGGGGAGGGGTGGATTGTTGACCCTCAGGTATAAATCAAGATCAGTGAAGGCCTGGAGTGGAGCTGTTTGAGCCCCACTTGGAGCCAAGATAAACTCAGCACCGATGCCAAGGTTCTTGGCTGCCTCCCCAGGGTCCAGCCCTGCCTTTCTTTGTCCTGCACAGACACAAAACCCTGGGAAGGCACTTTCCCTTCACTGTTTGAACAAGTGCAAGCACAGCCCTCCCTGCCCACAAGCAACCCCGGGACTTTTTGAGGCAAGAGTCACAAAATCTGGTTTCAGAGGGATCTTGTTACCCCAAGAAATCAGAATCACTGCCGAGGAAATGCTGCCACAATCATTCATGGATGGCCCACATACCTTTGCACCGAGGCACACAGGGCAGGTTCTGATTCCCAAAACAAAAAGAGAGACAAAGATAAGGAATTGTGAGAGGAATTGGCACATGGAACCCTGTCTGGATTTTCCTGGTGGAGGATATTGGGGAAGAAACTCACCATTGATGGGGGAGCTGGAGCACTGCACCAGGAGAAAGAGAAAAGAGATGGTGTTAAAATGCAGTTCTAACATTATCTGTGATCTCTGCAGACAGACAGGTGGGAGCTGCAGCCCTTTGGATTGGGATGTGACCTGAACACACTCAAATCGCAAATCCAGAGCTCCCAATCTGCAAAATTTCTACAGGTTACTCCTCTATATCTCAAGCAGCTGGGAAGTGCCAGGTTATCCCACCCCTCAGGCATGAGGAGGGAATGTTCTCCTGATGATCTGAGCATGGTCGCGTTTCAGTGTGGTTCCAGAGGAAGGGGGGTTGGAACTGGATCATCTTTAAGGTCCCTGCAACCCAAACCACTCTGGGATGTTTTGAACACACAGATTTGCCTTACCAGCTCTGTCCCAGCAGCAGCTGCAGCAGCTCCCTGCCACCCTGGAAGACAACGTGCCGTGGTTTTAGAGCAAACCCAGGACACAGCCCGTTCCCACCGCCCAGCCCCAGCCATCCCTCAGCTCACTTCGGGGTTTTAGGGCTCATTTTTGACCCAGAATTTCACACTCTCCTCCCTGCTGTGGTCCTTGAGGGGTGACAGACACGAGGTCCCCCTCTGCCCCCCCAGCTCAGCCTGGCTGTGTCCAGGTGACATGAGGGATGTCCTGCAGCTGTCCCCAAAGAGGGACAGCAGGAGAAGGACAGAAACAACACTCAGGGGACACTCCTCTCCAGGATTTCCTTGCTCCACAGGCAGGGATCAGCCCAGGAATCACCTCAGTTATCCTTCCATGTGCTTTTAGCTTTGCAGCTTCTCGTTCCTTACATACATGGGAATTGGAGCCTGGCCTGTGCTGGATTTCACTTATTTCTCCTGCTAATGCCTCAAATGGATCAAAACCCCTGTGCTGGTGTGGGAACCCCAGTGCAGGACAGCCCTCAGCCCAATCCTGCCCCAAAGCCCGGCAGGGATTTACTGGGAAAAGTCAAACTGCTCCTTCTTGGCAGCTCTGCACAACCCTCCAGCTGGCTGTCCCTCATTTCCCAACTTCCAGAGTGGTCCCAATGGCAACTTCCATCTCCCTGCCAGTGCCCCGGAGCTGGGAAGGTGGGAAATGCGAGGGTAGGAAGCCAGGAATAGCACACATGGGATAAACCCGGCAGGAGGGTGATCCCCTGAGCCTGCCACGCTCAGCATCCCTCATGCACAGAAAAAAGGGAAAGGTGGAGCTTCCCGCTGTTCCTGGGTGTGGATGAGTTCCCAATCCCAACAAACTGCTTTAGGGAGGGATTATAAAGCAGTTTGGACGAGCCCTTAATTAGCACGACACCTTTCTTGATTACCGGCTGCTACACCTTTGTAATTATTTAATTAATGGAGAACTGTTACTAATTAACAGACAAAGAAACCTTCCCCTAATGGGGTCCAGGAGAGATGGAAAGAAACTTTGGACAAGGGATGGAGGGACAGGACAAGGAGGAAAGGCTTCAAACTGCCAGAGGGCAGGGATAGATGGGATATTGGGAAGAAATTCTTCCCTGTGAGGGTGGGGAGGCCCTGGAATGGATTTCCCAGAGGATGTCCCGTCCCTAGAATTGTCCAAGGCCAGGCTGGATGGGGCTGGGAGCAACCTGGAATAGTGGAAGGCATCCCTGCCCATGGAACTAGATGAGATTTAATGTCCCTCCCAACCCAAACTACTCTGGGATTTATTATTCAATATTCAATCAGTTGTGATTATTCCTTAAGTATTTTCCCAGAGACACCTGGATACCCCAGCAAAAGGAACAGGGAGCAGACAGCTCTGAAAACACAGAGGAGAATCAATCCCACTGTATCTTCCCACCCTGTTTATCACCAAAACTGAAACATTTCCCTCACAGATCCAATAACAAACAGGACAAGGAAAGGCTGGGCATTCAGAGCAACCACCAAAGTCCCATTCAGTGGTCAGTCAGCACCATTTCCCCTTTTGTGGATTATCTCTGGTCTGGAAAACCCTCCTGGGACATCCCTCCCTCCACAACCAGACTCACCCAGCAGGAGGAGGAATCCCAGCCCTGGGAGCAGAGGAGGCATTTCTGGACAGGTCTTCACAACACCCACAGGAGTCACCTTAGTTCAGCCAGGAAAAAATAGGAATAAATTAATTCAAACCCAAACTCAGAGGAGGAAAGTCAAAGGTGGCTGTGTCACGTGGAAATCTGGACACGCCAACACCCTTCACAAACCCCAAAGATAGACCCAAAAGAGGTGAAAAACTCTTGGGGGTCCAGGAAAGCTCGGCGAGAATTTGGAGTTAATTAAGGTAGCGCATTGCTATCCACGCCCCGAGCCAGGCCCGTGGTGGCAGAGGGACAGGAGGTGGGACAGCCTGGTGGCAGAGGGACAGGAGGTGGCACAGCCTGCTCGGAGGGGACCCTGTGACACTCACCTGCGGCTGCTGGTCCCGGCTGGGCCGGCTCTGGGCATAGCGGGCTCCTTTTCACCGAGCAAGCCGGGGTGTGGCCCTGGCTCCTCCACCTGCATCTCTGCGGGATGGATTCGGAGCCCTGGACACACCCCCGAGCCCTTGAGAGTACAAACGGGCTGTAGGACAAATAACCGGGCTGTTTGGTAACACCTGGCATTCCCAGGATACAGCAGCACGCTGGATTCCCTCCCTGCCCTGCACGGGACAAAAATCAATCTGTGCTCAATGCTCCAGGAGCAGCCTCCTCCAGGCGCTCAGGGAATGTTTGGCACCAGGGAATTTCACTTCAGGAGCTTGAAGTGGTTGGAATTTCTCAAGAAATCTCTGTGTACCCCAATCACCTCCACCTGGGAAATCCCGAAGAGAAATACATGGGAGTTCTGGCAGCCAGGCAGGCCGTGGAATGGGATGAAGCTGTGCCAGGGGAGGGTTAGGATGGATATTAGGAAAAGGTTCTTCCCCCAGAGGTGGTGGGGCACTGACCAGGCTCCCCAGGGAATGGGCACAGCCCTGAGGCTGCCAGAGCTCCAGGAGCATTGGGACAACGCTGCCAGGGATGCACAGGGTGGGATTGTTGGGATGGATGATCCCTGTGGTCCCTCCCAACTCAGGACATTCCACTATTCCATGATTCCAGATCACATGGATGTCAGACTGGGAGCTCAGTTTCTTTGAACACTTCAGGGTAATTTTACATCCTCGGATTTGGGGGGAAAAAAATCGTTGTTTGGTCACTTTATTATGTGCTAGTCCAGGCAAGTTTTGGCAAAGCCCAGTTCTGGGCCAGGCCTAGGCTTGCCCATTCCTGCCACAAATAACTCCTGTTCGTGTCACTGTCACCTCCCAGCACCACCACACCCCCAGCCAGCCCCAGCTCCCTCCACACCCCTACTTTTCTCAGCACACTTCACGTCCTTATCAGCTCCTCTGGAATCAGGGCAGCAGCCGGTCACAAATACAGCTCGTGTGACTCAGAGGATCCCCAGAATTAGAGTGACTCTCACCAACACTCATCCTAAGCCACCCAAATCCACAAAAATCATCATCAGTTTGTAATTTAGCCAATTCACAGAGTTCAAAGCAAGAGGCCTCTTCTCCAGGATACCCAGGGGAGGTGTGCTGGAGCTGGATGGGGATCCTTCAGCCAGCTTTCAAACATCAAAGCTCTGGTGTTTTGCACCTTTTGGAAATTCAGCTCTCCAAATAGGACAGGCTGTCCATGTCAGGATCAGATGGAAAAGTGCTGGATGGGGAAGCTGCTGAAAAATCAGTGGCTCCATATGAGAGAAGACCAAGCCAGAAACAAAAGGCTCTGCCACTGCAGCCAGCCCAGAGCCATGGAATGTTCAGGGTTTGGAAGGGACCTTCAAGCTCAGTTCCAACCCCAACCCCTTCCACTAGCCCAGGTGGCTCCAAGCCCCATCCAACCTCGCCTTGGACACTTCCAGGGATGGGGCATCCCTGGGAGAGGTGTCCAGGACTGCCCAGCCCATCCCAGAGGTGCCGCCAGCCCTGCACAGGTCTGTGAGGGGGATTTTGGAGCTCACCTGCGATAAATGCTCCCCTTTAGCTCAACACCATTACACACGAGCCCTGGCTCTGCCTCCCTTCCCTCTGCAAGATTCTTTCTCCCAAAAAACGGATCCCAATTCCGCATCAGGATCACCAACACACAGCCCTGGGTGGGAGGAGAGGCCGTGGAAAAGCTGCAGAGGGTGGGACAGCCCCAAAATGAGTCAGAGCCTTCCCACCCAGGCTGCCTGGGCTCGAGTGTCCTGCGGTGCCCCCGAGCCGGGCAGTGCCTGTTCCTGTGCTCAGCCAGGTGTGACAAGGGACAATAAATCCTCCCCAATCCCACCTCCAGCAGCACGGGCACGCCCAGCACCGGCCCTTCCCTGTGCCAGGCAGCCGGGACAAAGGGGCTTTGTGCTGGCTCAGGAAAGCCGGGTCTAACCCTGGCTCGGCACAGCAGCCCTGTAAGGCTCAGGCTTTGCCCAAAACCAGTTAAACCACAGCCAAACTCCTCAGGCCAGGACATCCCAGTGCCCTCCTGGCATTAACCCCAAACACGGCCCAGAATGAGGGTCTAAGAACGGGAATGCCAGAGCAAAAAGGGAGAGAGCTTCAGGAATAAAAGCTAAAAGGGGCGTTAAAAGATTAAAACAATACAGGTGCTGTGGAGATTTATATAAAGTAAAGAAACTAACACCCAGCAAGGAAAATCCAGCTGTGCTAAGGGGACAGAAAGGCAAAGAAGGCTCCTGGGAGCACTTTCAAAAACTCAAATTCATTTTTTTGTTTCTTCATTGTGTCTCGAAGAGGAATCTGTCAGGGCCCTGCTGGGACAGCACAGCCCGGGTATGAAAAGAGGATTTGGAGACGGCTCTAAAAGGGAAAGTGAACTCATCCTGTGTCTCATGTCCATCACAGATCCCTTCATTATGTGAGTCCAGGAGTGAACCTCTCATGGAGGTCTAGCAAAATGCCCAGACGAGGTAAAAACCCTGGAAAATCTGGGAGAAGCACATCAGGGCACAGCTGCACCGTCCAACCCTTTGGATCAGCGGCCGACACAACAGCAACCTTTAAAAGGTTCTCTGGAGGGAAAACCAGAAGGAAAAAGGGAGACCTGAAGGTCAATCCCAGCCCAGAGCAAAGCCCCTCTCCCTGGAGGGGCAGGAGCAGAGGTTTCCTGCCGGAGCCTGGGTGGCACCCGGAGCTGCCAGAGGGGGACAAAGGGACACAGGTGATGCCAAACCTGTGGTTTGAGGAATAAACAGCTCCCAGCCCACAAAAATCACCTTGTTATCACAGGCCATCCCTGGCACTTGGCTCTTCCTTTAATCCTGCCTGAGAGAGCTCAGCTTTAGCAGGACTTGGCACACGGAGGAAATTCCCCAATATCTCAAAGTCTGGGTGAAACTTCTCCCTTTCCTCTCCGGAAGCACAGACGAGGAGGCTGTGCCCAAAGCTGCCCACAGGGAGAGCTGTGCCCGCAGTGACCCAGCCAGCAGAGCCCTGGGCACAGCAGATCCTGCTGCTCCCCCAAACCCCTGTCCCCAACCCTGGAGTCACCCAGGAGAGTCAGGAGAGCTCTCCAGGTGCTCATCCCCAGATTAAGGGTGGATCAGGCTCACAACCACCTCGCCTGGAGCAACGTTCTGTGCTGGCAGCCTCACAGGCGCTGGGATAAGGCATGAGATGCATTTTTTGGGAAGCCTCATCCTGGGTTTTCCTCCTGAACCCCCTGCTGTGGCAGGGCTGGGAGGGACAGAGATTTAGCAGGAATGGGATGTTCACAGCATTTGGGGCCGTTCCAGCTGCCACCTTTCCCTGCAAATCCACGGATTCTGAGCCGGGCACAGAGCTGTGGAAGGATGTGCAAGGTCACACCAGCCCTGTGACCCCGGGGGGTGACGCAGCCGCTCGTTAAATGTCACCAGCAGAGAGATTTTTATAAACAGGGCAATATTTGCTTCTCTAAGGAGCCTGTGTCACTCTGTTTGCTCAAGCCTCCAGTTACGAGCAGGGAATACAGGAAAAGAAACAATTTTGGCTCCAAGGTGCTGCTGAGCCCACACCTAAAAATGCCAGAGGGGTCAGCAGAGCCTGACACTGAGGGTTTGTGTTTCACAGCTCATGCAAGACCGTCTGTCCCAGGGAATGAGGGACAGCACAAGAGGAAATGGCCTCAAGTTGCACTAGGGGAAGTTTAAGTTGGAGATTAATAAAAATTTCCTCACTCAAAGGTTCGTCCAGCCCTGGCACAGCTGCCTGGGGCGGTGGTGGAGTCACAGTCCTGGAGGGATTTAGAAGCTGGACTTGGGGACAGGTTTTCGTGGTGGCCTTGGCAGTGCTGGGGGAATGGTTGGGTTTTTAAAGGTCTTTTTAAACCTCAGTGATTCTGTGATGCCACCCTCAGCTGCCTGTGCCAACAGCCCCAAACTTGAGGGGGCTTTTAATTTGCAAAGAGAGAGGGAAGCCAGAGGTCTCAGAGGCCTTTTCCTGCCACCAAACACTCCGACCCCTCTAAAACCCAATCCTGATTTATTCCCTGCAGTGGGAACTGCAGAGCAAACCCTGCCCCGGCCACACAGCCCTCCCACAGCTGCCTCCTGCACCCTGAAGGAAGCGTCACAGAGACGATGACGACACAAAAAAAAAAGGCCAAACAGCATCAAATATCCGTTCCTGGCTGGAATTAAACCCCAACCATCCTGCTGTACCTTCCTGGAGGTTTACACAAGACATTTTCCTCGGTTTCTCCCTCCCTCCCTCTCTCTCCTGTAATATTTGCATTGCACAAGTCAAAAACCACCTACAGGTACCACTCCAACCCCGTCCCGAGCTGCAATCCAAACAGGCTAAAAAAGGAAAGGTAATTGCTCTGACGTTTGCTTTCCCTCTCTGCCGAGCCTTGGTGACCCAGCAGCCTCTCTAGAGAGCAGAAATGCGTCCAGCAGGGCCCCAGCCCGACCTGTTCAGCCACACAGCAGGGCTGTGCCTTGGGGACACTCCTGCCACACTCCTGCCACACCAGGAGCCAGGAGGGAGAAGCGGGACAGGTTTTAAGGTCACTGGCAGAGCAGTTTTCAGCAGGAGCAGGCTCAGGGCTGACAAAACCCAGCCCCACAAGGCTGCTCAGGAAGAACCGGCTCATCTCATCCCAGCCCTGGCCCCTCAGCGCTCACAGGGTTAAAAGCTCAGGAATTGGGGAATGTTCTCCCAGTCCCACATCCCGGGGCTGGGTGGGTTCTCCCAGAGCACACACTCACCTTCCCAAGGGCCAGGCGAGCAAGGGAGAGGTGCTGGGGGCACCAGAAATGCTCCAGCTCCTGCTGAGGATCCTCAGCCCCTCTCTACCCTGCGCTGAAGAGCACAAAACACAGCTGGAATTGCCAGCATTCCTCATTGCCCAGCACCGAGAAGCTCCAAGGAAAGGATCTCCTGTAGGAGTCCCGCACCTGGAAAGGGGCTCTGGTGCTTCTCACAGCCAGGCTGACACCCGGTGATGTGACAGAGCAGCTTAACCTGCTGCAGGTATAAATATAAATAAATATAAATATAAATATAAACACACAGGTGTGTGCAGAGTCACCTGCAGTGGGTGCCAGGCCCTGCACAGCCCAGTCATGAAAAGCAGAGCAGAACTCAACTAAACCCCATCTCTCACTCTCCCTAAACCCCAAACGTTCCCAGCCCTAAATCCTGTCCTTAAGCACCCATTTAGCACCCGGCTGTGCCGAGCAGCTGCAGGGATTTACCTCAGGGGAAGAACGGGAATGTTTAACCCTTTCCTGCTCCACGGCAGTGTCTGATGAATAAACAGGTACCCAGCAGGAGCTGCCCCAACATCCCCGCTCCAAACAGAGCCACAGGAGGGACTTCACCTAATTTTGTACCTAATTCTCACTAATAATAATAATAATAAAAAATTATTATTATTATTATTATTATTATTATTATTATTATTATTATTATTATTATTATTATTCTTTTAGAGCCTGAAACGTTCTCTGGGATCTAATTTTGGCGTTCCCCTTGAGGCGGGAGATTCTCCACAGCCACCAGTGCGCCAAAGAAGAGGAGTTACCACCAAATTTTCCTAGTTTTCCTGACACCTTTCTATTTGTTTAGAACGCCAAACGGCCTTATATATTATTCGTTTATCCCGAAAAGTTGATATCTACAG
>VWZW01004381.1:382042-443938 GCA_013397115.1 Edolisoma coerulescens
TGTGGCTGCTCGCTTTGCGGCGGCGATGGCGGCCCGGTTCAGCGGGGTGCTGCAGCTCACGGAGCTCGACGATTTCATCGCGCCCTCGCAGGTGGGGCCGCGCCGGGGCTGACAGGGCTGGGGACTCTCGAAGCCAGGGGCTCACGAGGCTGCCAAGCTCTGCCCCCGGCCCGGGACCCCCGGGGTGGGCCCTGGGGAGGGCGCGGACACGGCTCTGAGGGGAGGCGGGGGGTGCCACCCTCAGCTCTCCTTGCCCCTCGCGCTGTCACCGCACGGGGACCGTGCCCAGCCCCTCAGACCTCCCCACTGCTGTTGGGAATAGAAAAAGGAATAAAAATGAATATCCCGCGCTGTCCCTTCCATCACCGCTCAGGGCAAGGCTCTGGAGCAGCCGCAATGTTGGAGCAGCAGCCGAGTCATTCCCAGCCCGATGGGGAAGGCGGGGTGGGATGTTAGCCTGGAGCCTCCCCAGTGAAAGCTTAAGCCTGGACAGGTTTCCTTGCAGGCAGAGGATGGGAGGGAGCGCGCAGCGTCCAGGAGGGAATGAGAGGCGAGGAGGGACCGGCTCTGCTCCTGTCAGAGGCTTCAGGCGCTGGAAAAATGCGGAATATTCATCCTGGATGTATTTGCTGACAAGTACAGCAGAAAGGACCCGAGATGAGATGAGTGGGAAGAGGAATAGCAAACCCTGTTATTTCTCCGTGAAGGACTTGGGTTTGCAAGGGAATTCTTCACGTAAATAATGTGCTCCGCTTTCGTGTTTCAAGTGAAGGATCACAATGAGCTGCAAGGCTCTGAATCCTGCAAAACGGAGCAAAGATGGATTAATTCGGGGGGGAAACCTTAAGCTGGCAGAGGGAGGATGATGAAAAGCAAAGGAGAAGTAGGACAAGGAGTCACGGGGTGCTTAAACAATAAAAAACTGGATAAAATTCAGAAAAACCTTTGGGACTTGTGGTGGGACACCGGAGCAAAGTGGCAGCAGCCCGGCGGAGCTCCTCAGAGACCCTCCTGTCACCAAATCAAAGCTCGGTGGCACCAGGCACACGCTGGGCACTGACCACACCCCCACGGGCTGGGATCTGCAGCCAGCAGCCAGGATTTGCTCCCAGATTTTGGGGAGGAGGAGGAGAGGGAAGGGGCTGGCCAGGCTCTGTTCCTGTCAAGGTTCCAAACCCGGAGCTGAGCTCTACAGAAAGAGCAGCAGGATTATCCCGTGGGTTTGGGATGATGCTGGAAAAGTGTTCTTCCTGTACGAAAGGGGTGAGAAGCCTTTGCTTTGACATTTTTCTTACAGTGCTAAAAGGAACTCGGAGAAAATGCAGCCTGTTTGGAGGGGGAGGAACCAGAGTCACTCCAGACCCGCTGTTTGATCCCTTTATTTCTGTCCAATCCCCTCTCCCTTGCTCAGCTCCTCACGTCCAGCCTTTGCTGCTCTTTCAGGAATGCATCAAGCCTGTAAAAGTGGAGAAGAAGCCTGGAAAAGCAGCAGCAAAGATCAAAATCGAAGCTGATGGAAGCTATTTCCAGGTCAATCAGGTACGTGAGGTCTTCTGTTCAGTGGGGTGTAAAAAATCCCAGAAAAATGAGTGTATTTGAAGTGTTTTAGTAACATTCATCCATTTAATTCTTCAAGGAGAACCAAGGTGCTGCTGTCAGCATTCTTGCTTCTTTTTTGCTTTTTAATTTATAATCAATAATTCTGATTTTGTGCCGCTTTTATGCTCTGAAACACCGACATTAATTACTCAAATTACTCATAATGACTCATAATCATATTAGTATAAGAGCAGATAGGCTGAGATTGTATTAAACTTTAATTTCTAAGCATTTCAATTTATAAATTCATTTCTCAGCAGTCATT
Organism: Edolisoma coerulescens; assembly: GCA_013397115.1. Lineage (NCBI taxonomy): Eukaryota > Metazoa > Chordata > Aves > Passeriformes > Campephagidae > Edolisoma > Edolisoma coerulescens. Next base: position 383,907 of record VWZW01004381.1, read on the forward strand.
TTATCATCAGTAATTCTAATTTTGTGCCAGTTTTATGCTCTGAAACACTGCCATTAACTAGTGATGATTTTCAGTATAAGAGCAGATAAGATGAAAAGTGTATTTATTTTATCAATATTTAAGGATTGGCAATTCCAGGTTGTTTGGGGCAGTGTCCTTTGTGCTCGCTCACAGAGAGATTTAATCAAGATATTCCTAATAAATCTTGCCGTGTTTTTTTAAAAATGACATTTCCAATTATTTCTTTAAAAGCTTGAATAATTCAGAAGCCTTCTGCTTCCAAAATTCAGGCTGAGTTTTTCCTGTTTTCACAAAAAAAAAGTTGCCATTGCTCAGTTAACCAAGCTGGGAATTCCTCTGGGAATGGAACTTTGAACTTTAAGCAGATTTTGATTTTTAAAAAGGGGGATACAGCACTTCCAAAAGAGTCTGGTTCCTTATTTTAAAATTCTAATAGCACCTCATTTCCTGGTCTGTTCCTGGCTTTATTGAGGAGTGATGATTAGAGGAGAATCTCTTGGGAAAACCGATTTATTCAGGGCAGATATAAGGAAAAATATTCCCTTCCACTGCCTGGGATGAAGTTGGTCTGGGCTGAAATCCCTCAGCAAATTCCTGTCTGTGCCAAATAATCCCATTAAAAGCAGTAAACTGCAGGTGGCTTTGTCCTCATCTTACTAAAAATAAAGATTTTTTTTTAAATGATAAACCAAAGGCTTAAAAAGAGCAACATCTTCATTATCATTTGTAGTAAAGAGGGGGAAACTGCTCCTTGAATGCTGTGCTGGGATCAGAACTGAGCCTGCTCTGTTTCTTTGTAGGATGGGGAGGCACAAAAGCTGGAAAAGGCAAAAATTACTCTGAATGATTGCCTGGCCTGCAGTGGCTGCATCACCTCAGCTGAGAGCGTTCTGATCAGCCAGCAGAGCCATGGGGAGCTCTGCAAGGTGCTGGCTCTCAACAAGGTGGGTCCCACTCACCTCTGCAGAAAAAGAGGCAAAATCTACGTGGAAAGGGAATTTCAGAGCCCTGCAGGATGCCAGGCTGGTCTGGCCGCACTGGTGTGGCTTATTCTCCTTTTTAAAGAGTTTGTAAGGGTTTAATGTGAATTCCTGCCTCGGGGTGGCTGGGTGAGGGGCTCTGTGGGGCTGACAGTGTGCCTGTGCCACGTTCATTTGGGATTGTTTGGTTTGATCCCAGGCTGCTGCTGCCAACGAGCAGAAACTGGTGGTGGTTTCTGTTTCACCCCAGTCCAGAGCCTCCCTGGCTGCAAGGTGCAAGATGGGGCTGCTGGAGACAGCAAAGAAGCTGACCACGTTCCTCAAGAGTTTAGGCAAGTGTGGGGTTGTGTTCTGAGGGGACTCTGGGCTGGGGGTTCAGCACAAATTGATGGGATTTGGAATCCCCTGTGGATTCCAAACTTTCCACAGCTTCAGTCACACAACAAACTTGGAGTGAGGGAAGGAAAGCTTGGAAAAAGGAGAGAGAGGGACTTCTTATAAGGCAGATAATGACAGGACAAGGGAAATTATTTAAACTGCCAGAGAGCAGGGTCAGATGGGATATTGGGAAGGAATTCTCTGTGAGGGTGGGGAGGCCCTGGCACAGATTCCCAGAGAAGCTGTGGCTGCCCCTGGATCCCTGGAAGTGTCCAAGACCAGGCTGGAGCACCCTGGGATAGTGGAAGGTGTCCCTGCCCATGGAACTGGCTGATCTTTAAGGTCCCTTCCAACCCAAACCATTCCATCATTCTATAAAACCTGTAAAGAACCATTTAAAAGAACTTTACATTTTAGATTTCCATCCCTCCCGTCACTTTTACTCCTCTCGCTGTGCTGAAAACTGTTCCCTCTCAACTGCAGGCCTCGGTGCCTGTGAGTGAGTTTGACTCTGGTTCAAGTGGAAGTTTTCTGTTGTATTTTATGTATCCTGTGGGTTTAACCCAGCTGCTCTCCTGCCCAGGTGTGCACTACGTGTTTGACACAACCTTCTCCAGGAACTTCAGCCTCCTGGAGAGCCAGCGAGAGTTTGTGAGACGCTTCCACCAACAAGCAGAGGACAAGAAGGCTCTGCCCATGCTGGCCTCTGCCTGCCCAGGTAGGGGTTCAGTTACAGCTGGAATCAAAAATCCAGCAGCTGGTCAGAAATGGGAATGTTTTCACCTGCAGGATTATTCTCCTCACAGCACAGAGATGTTGGTGTTAAAGCAGTGGTGAAACATCTTTAAAATGAATCTGCTCTAACACTTCCTTTGCTTTTTGTGCTGAACTGAGGCTGAAAATGGTTCTTGATGGGCACTAAACCTGGGCTTTGGGGAGAGTGGGCAGAGTAAAGGCCTGCTTCTTATTTGTTAAATTTAATTGGCTGATTCTGGTCCTTGCAGGTTGGATCTGCTACGCAGAGAAAACCCACGGCAGCTTCATCATTCCCTACATCAGCACCACCAAATCTCCCCAGCAGGTCATGGGCTCCTTGGTCAAGGGCTACTTTGCAGAGCAGCAGGTAAAGCTCTAAAAATGCTCTTCTTAATGGAAAACTCCTCAAATTGGAGACTTTAGGCTGATTTTTTACAAATTTTGCTGTATTATACACATTTAAGGGTCAATATTGCCTTGCAGGAGGCAGCAAATCTTCCTCACTTCTGTTTTAGCTAATGAGTAGTAATTAGGGCATAACACTAAGCATGGGCTAATTAAAGCCTCTGGATTATTTGGGAAAGCTGAGGAACTTTATTTCTCAGTGTCTTTGTGCCCCTGTTGTTTGAAGTTGGTGAATAATTTCCAATAAGTGACCCCAAGCCAAGGCTGCAGTCGGTGCTTACGTGCAGATCCTGCCTTGTCTAAAAATGATCCCTCATTCCCATCTTGATGTTCTGTTTCTGTCCTTAGTCTGCAACCTTTGGAATCTTTCCAGATGGGAGCTGGATATCCCCAGGCTGGAGTTTAAACAAACAGCCTGGATTTGGCCAGGAAGGAGCTGCAGCACCCAGTGGGATTTATTGTGGGATTTATTGGCCACTAACGAGCAGGGCTTTGACACTTGAATGGGGCAGATGCTGACAGCTGCAGATTTGGGACAAAATTTGGCAGCTTCTGGGAATATTGGCACAAGAGACTGAAACAATGGCCTGGGGTCAGTGACCTGTTTGCTCAGGCTGTGTTTATTTCTTGGATGATCCCGAGGTTTTTGTGAGACTCCAGATCATGGCTCGGTTGCTGAGCAGGGGCTGAGCTTTGGGAGCAGGGAGGAAGTTTATTCCCTAATGGCTTAATTAGGGATTGGCTTCTCTGCCTGACCTTGGATCATTGCACTGGAGTGGGGGAAACTTCCAGGAGCTGAAGGGAGCCTCAGGAAAAATGGAGAGGGCTTATTTCCAAGGGCCTGGAGTGCCAGGACAAGGGGAAATGGCTTCCCACTGCCAGAGGGCAGGGATAGAGGGGATAGTGGGAAGGAATTCCTCCCTGTGAGGGTGGGGAGGGACTGGGATGGAATTCCCAGAGAAGATGGAATCCTGGAAGTGTCCCAGGCCAGGTTGGATGGGGCTTGGAGCAACCTGGGATAGTGGAAGGTGTCCCTGGATGGAACTGGATGGGATTTAAGGTCCCTTCTGACCCAAACCATTCCAGGATTCCATGAAACCTGTGAAGGACCATAAATGCTGGCACTGACTGCAGCTGAAATTGGCTTCTAGGGGAGAAATCCTTTCATTTATGTATAAATAGATAAATATACACAAATATTCAGTAATAGTGGGGATTGTTCCAGGGACACTGGGGCGTTTCCACCACTCTCCTTTGCTCCTGGAATGCACCTCCCTCAGGACAGGAGGGATTTTGGCTGCTCCAGCTGCCCAGCCTTGTCTCTCTTGCAGCACCTACCCCCTGACAGGATCTACCACGTCACAGTCATGCCCTGTTATGACAAAAAGCTGGAGGCCTCCAGGCCAGACTTTTTCAACCAGGAATTCCAGACCAGGGATGTGGATTGTGTCATCACCACAGGTAAGCAGAGCCACAGGAAAAACCCAATTCCAGCTAATTCTGGGAGCCTCAAAGTGTTCCCTGGGTTTAATAACCCTTTGCCTCTGACAGAGGTTGGATATTGATATATATTTACATTTTAATAGTGCAAATCATGCCCTGGTACAATGCAGATGTAGTTTAGGGACTGCTCTGTGGGGTTTGTTTTCCTGTATCCCAAAAATAAGAACTCTTTGTGCCTGGTTCTGCTCTAGGAGAAGTGCTGAAGCTGTTGGAACAAGAAGGAGTGTCCCTGCCAGATGTAAATCCTGCTCCCCTGGATACCTTGTAAGAACAAAATCCCATTTCAGTCGTGTTCTCTCTCCCCTGGGATTTTGAGAGTTCAGAATTTCCCTCTCCCTGTTCTCTTTCCCCCAGGATTTAGAGAGTTCAGAATTTCCCTTTTCCTGTTCTCTCTCCCCCAGGATTTAGAGAGTTCAGAATTTCCCTCTCCCTGTTCTCTTTCCCCCAAGATTTAGAGACTTCAGAATTCCCCTTTTCCTGTTGTTTTACACAAATGTGTTTGCACTTGGTTTGGTTTCTTGTGTCACTTGAACCAGTACAATTGGGAGTTTAAATATTTAATGTACAGAATATAGTGAATTTCCACTGGACAATCACTCCAGCTCCTTTCATCCCACAAAAACTTGCTGCAGGCTTTGGGAAGTGCAAGAATCTGTCCCAGTGATAAAAATTTCCTGAAGGAAAAGATTTTTTAAGGTGTGCTGTGCTGTCCCTGCTCCTCATTACCAGAGCTCCTGCGAAGATCCCAGAATGAAAGCAGAAATAACAAATATTTAGGTCACTCAGTTAATCCCCAGGAGACTGTTTGTAAAAAATGACATTTAAGACATGTCAGATGAGCCCGGGGCTGTTGAACTGGAGAGGAACATCTGGTCAAGGGCCAGCTGCACACGTTGGGGTGGGGTGGAATCCCATTCTGTGGTGTGAGGTGACAGCAGGGCTGGTTCTGCACTGAGCACCCAGAGCTGCCTTTGCTTCAGGGGGAGAGGAGCATCCCCAGAGCTCCTGGCACATGAACACCAGAAAGGTTCATTAGCAGCACCTCTTGGAATTATACAGGATGGTTAATTAGAGAATCATGGAATCCTGGAATGGTTTGGGTGGGAAGGACCTTAAAATCATCCAACCCCAACACCTTCCACTATCCCAGGGTGCTCCAAGCCCTGTCCAACCTGGCCTGAGACACTCCCAGGGATGGGACATCCACAGCTTCTCTGGGCACCTGTGCCAGGTGACACAACCCCCACTGGGCACCGCGAGGCTCTGGGGCTGGTTCCCAGGAGAAAGGGAAAAGCTGGAGCTCAGTGGGAACTGGTTTTTGGCTGCTCCCATTGCTCTGAACCCCCTGGAGCTTTGTTTTATCCCAAATCCCCCTAAAGCTGCTGCTCTCTCCTCTCCCCAGGCTGGGCAGTGCTGCAGCAGAGGAGCTCAGCACCCACCGTGGCGGGGGCTCGGGGGGGTACCTGGAGCACATTTACAGGCACGCAGCCCAGGAGCTCTTTGGCATCCACGTGGATTCGATCCAGTACAAACCTCTCAAGTAAGAAGCTGAAATCCTCCAGAAAACCCAATTTTTCCAGAATTCTCTCCTTGCTGAGGGGCCGAAACTTTCTTTGCAAATGTTAAAACATTTCACTTCCAGGCCTGAGAGTTGACTGCTCCTTCCTTCAGCTGCTGGGTGATAAATCAGCCCATTCCATGCAGCCTTTCCCAGGGAGAATTCCAGCCCCTTCCTCACCCACACACTGGAGTTTGGCCTGATGGATTTTCCCACTGGCAATTTTTAGAATAATTGGGAAGGCAGAACTCTCCTGGAGCTGGGATTCCTCACCTGGGATCAGGCCAATCAAGTAGATTTGTCACTAATTACTGATCCCAGAAAACCTTGTGGGAGGGCTTTAGGGCTCTGTTTAACTATAAACAGAAAATAAATCACCTGAGTTTGGGCATTGAGGCTTATCCACCTGAGATTCCTTCTGGCTTCCCAGTTCTAATTTAATGTATCCCTTGGAATTCATTATATCCCTAATGAGCAATGTTTATGTTTAGGATTCCCTGGTTTAGGATGCAGAAAAAACAGTCTCAATATTAAATACTTGATAAAAATCAAATTACTTACTTTTTTAATCAGGAACAGGTATTCCCACGAACCTTAGGAATCTGCAATCCTTCAATCAGGCTTTGTTCCCATGTTTTATGATCCAGTAGAAGTTAAAAATCCCCTTGGGGGCTCCATTAATGTTGGCTGAAGGAACTCAGGTCTGTTACAGGGAAAGGCTCCATTGGCTGAGCTTTTCAGGCTTTATCCAGCACAGGTGTCCTTCAGCAAACTCTGCTCAGGTGGCTCAGACAACCCTGGAGAAGGCTCTGGAAGGAATTCCTTCACGTTTCCTTTGGATGGCACAGAACTAGGACAGCTCTTCAAGGAGAGATTCACAAAGAATTTGGGTTTAGCACAGGGCCCTTTGAAGTTTAAAATAGAAATTCATTAGCAGAAGACATTCCCTCTGCTCTGCTCCCTCAGGAACAAGGACTTCCAGGAGGTGACCCTGGAGAGGGATGGAGTGGTCCTGCTCCAGTTTGCTCTGGCCTATGGATTTAGGAACATCCAGAACCTGGTGCAGAAGCTGAAACGAGGGAAGTGCCCCTATCACTACGTGGAGGTCATGGCCTGTCCCTCAGGTGAGGCTGCTCAGGGCTGGGAGGAGCTCCAGGGAATTCAGTCCAGGAAAAATGGGTGATTCCTCACACTCTTGAGGTAGGACAGCCACAGCGTCACAGATCCAGAGCTGTGTGTGGGTTTTCCTACCTGTGAGCCAGTAATTCCTCAGGACTGAAGGAATTGCAGCTAAATTCCATCACACTAAATTAGCATAATTGATTAATTGCTTTTAAGGAAGATTTCCTGAGCTCTTTGGTACCTGAGGGGCTTTTCCCTCTAAAATTGCCCAAACCTGACCATTACACTTTCAGAAGATGCTGCTGTGGCTGGTGGAGAAAGTCCCTTCCTACCTATTTTATCCCATTTTCCTTTTCCTGCCTGCTGGCTCCCTTGGGATGTGCTGGCAGGGAGCAGGGGCAGCCTGAGCCCAGCCTGGGCTGGTGCTGAGGGGCCACTCCTGGCTCTTGGAGCTGTTCCTTCCCAAGGATCCACACAGCTCTGGGAGCCTCCCACTGCTCAGCCCACCTCCCAGAACTTCTCCCTCTCCTTCAGCTGAGCCCCCAAGGCTGGACTCACCTGGATTGGGCTCTGGGGCTCCGTTCTGGAGGCAGGAGATAAGAGCTGCAGCTCTGGCAGATTCCCAGCTGGAGCCAGCCCAGGATCTCCCAGCCCTGTGGCCCTGCTGCTGGGAGATAACTGGGAGTGCACCTCGATTCCTGAGGTGTTTTCATTCCTGCAGCTGTTTGCAGGAGCAGAGTAAATCAACTGGAATTTTTTAGGATGGTTTTCCTGCTGAAACTGAAGTTCTTAATCCCTTTTTCCCCCAGGCTGTTTGAATGGAGGAGGGCAGATCAAACTGGAGGGGGAATCCAGCAAGGAGGAGCTGCAGCAAGTGGAGAGGTTGTATGAATCCCTGAGGGCTGAGATTCCTGAGGAGAACCAGGCTGTGGGGGAGCTGTACAAGCACTGGCTGGGAGGCTGGGGCTCGGAGAAGGCTCTGGAAGTGCTGCACACAGAATACCACGCCGTGGAGAGGGCAAACACTGCCCTCAACATCAAGTGGTGAGGGCTGCCAAGCCCAGGCAGCCACCCAGTGCCTTCTGAACTCACATTTCTTGATTCTCCAAGGACTGCTGGAGCTCTGTGCAATTCCTCCCTGTGGGAATGTGCCTGGCACTGCTCATTCCTTCAGCTTTAGGATGAGGGGATGTGAATAAACCCCAAAGTCTGACAGCAAACGCATCAAGAGAGGCAGAAACGCATCCCAGGCTGGAAGGACTGACCCTGCACTGCTCTAACAGCCCCTTTTCTGCCAGAACGGAGGAATTCCAGCATTTAAAGCTCATCTCCAGGCTGAGCTTTGTGCCACACCCCTAAATTCCTCCCCCGGGCCTTGCTGGATTGTCACAGCACTCAGTTCTGTGCCTGCCTCTGCTGGAACATCCTCATTTCATTAGAGATGGTCTCATTAGGCCTGGAGATCTCACATCTCACTGCCCTGCAGCTTCTGTGCCCTCAGAGAGGGGGGATCCAAAGCCTGGGATCATCCCTGGGGCTGGATCAGTGCCTGCTGGAATGGGACTGGAGTGAATGCTGCAGAAAATCCTTGTGATTTCTTTTCCTTAAATTATAATAATTTATACCAAGGGCAATTGCATCTCTCTCTTTTCTTCCTAAGCACACAGCAGGGAGTCACGGAATTGTCACACTTACCCACCCTGAGCAGCCACTCACTGAGGGATAATATCCCTAAATCCAAGACAAAACAGGCAGTTCCCAATGGATGACATCCTTAAATTATGAGAAAATAATTCCTGACCTTGTGGCTGGCAGGAACCAAAGCCTCCCCTGCACTTTATTCCAATGAATCCACAGAGCAAATGATGATTTTCATGTTTTTAATTAAAAGCTTTCCATTTTCCAGGTGTTGGTGATTATTAATGACCTCACAGTGTTCTAAGGCATCAACCTCTCCCTGCTGCCCCCTCCCCACCCTCCTGAGGAGCAAATTGGTACTTCCAGGGAATTCCCTTCTCCATGCAGGGATTTGTAACACCCAGGGTTGGCTAAACTAGAAAAGACCCTGGACAGGGAGAGGCTCCAGCCTGGAATGCTGAGACCATGGATCAGTGCAGAGCACAGTGAGTGTCTGCTGAGCACATGCACATCAGCCCAGAAATGCACAATCAATTGAGCTAAATTAGCTGGAAATTAAATAATCAGGGCTCTACATTTTGTCACTTCCCCAGTTCCCGGGTCACCAACACACGCAGAAGTCACTGAAGCCACCCAGGACACCCTGGGATCCCTGTTCTGGACATTCTGGGTGGCTCTTCCTGCCCTGGCACCAGGAACAGCTGGAATTTGTCCCAGCTTTGAGCTGTGGAGCAGGCTCAGGGCTGGTTCAAACACCCAGGAGCATCCCTGCTCCCAGCATAAATCAAATTCCAAAGGAACACCCAGGTGACATCCACAACTCCAGCATCTCATGAAAACTGAGGAATTCAGGCCATGGCACCAAGGAAGCTTTTGCAGCTGGATAAATCCTTCCCCTTCCATGGAGCGGAGTAAATCCAAACTATAACTTAAAAGGAAAAAAGAAAACCTTGTTCCAGTTTGGAGCAAAGGAAAAAGCCCCAAACCAGACTCCAGTGGCAACCAAGAAGTTCACAATCCACACATGAAAACCCCTGAAATCAATTCTATTCCAGTGCTGGGAGCTGCCATCAAACCCTCATTTTCTCCACAAAAAAAAGGGAATTACTTTCCTGGTGTAAAGTGCCTCCCCCCCACCTGCAAATAAAACTGCTCCTTTCTCAGCTTAAAAATAAATAAAACACAGCCCAGATTTTGCACAAAGTGAAGGCTGGGGAGGCCTGGGAGCCCCAGCTGGTCCCTGGCTCTTGAGGACAAGGCAATGTCCACGGAGTTGGCACCAAGTGTTTTCCAGTTTTTATCCCGGAGAAAGTGAGAACCAAGGGATGCCTGGCAGCACTTTGTTGTTTGCTGCCTAAAATCTGTCCCACCTTGGAAAATCCCTCCCAAAGGCAGAGGGGTTGGGGCAGATCCTGGACACCCCACGTGGTCCAGGGGCTTCTGAGGGCTCCCAAAGGCAGCAACTGGGTCACAAATCCCTACACAAATCCCTGTGTGACCTACTGGAAAAACTGGGAAAAAAGGGAGGACAAAACCCACCCAAACCCTGCTGTGGTGAGGGTTTTGTTAGCACAGGGCTGGAGTCGGGTGGGTACCGGTGACACCAGTGGCTTCCCAGCTTCCTGTGGGGATCCAAATCTCCACCCCCATCCCTGGCCTGAGAGGGGCCCAGGGTGGCTGGAGCAGGACAGGCAGGGCCAGGAGGGCTCCCACAGGTTCCAGAGCCACATGGCTGCATCCCACAACCCCTGGGAATGGGATGCAGCCCCCAGGCCGGGCAGTGCAGGCAGGGGAGCCTGGTGGTCTGTGCGGCACGGCTCTGCAGTCCCTGAGCATTCCCGCTTTTCCTTGCCCTTCCTTGGCTCCCTTCTGTGGCCATGGGGCTGCAGGACAGGTGGCCGCTCCTGCAATGACCCCAAAATTGGGAGTGTCCCCTGCTCCAAGCCATGTCCTGACCCTCTGCTGGCAGCAGCCACGTCCCAGCACCAAGGGGGGGTCACCAGAGCCTGGGCTCTCCAAAGGTATCCAGGTGCTGCTCCACAGGGACTTCCTGGGCCCGGGGAGCCAGACACGGTGCCAGAGGGGGAGCAGAGCAGCCTCAAACAAGCAGGGTAAAGACACAAACCAGTCCCAGCTGGGAGTGACCCCGAGCTGGGCACAGCCAGGAGGGAGCCCTGGCACCACGAGGACGTCACTTCTTCTCCAGGAAGGGCCCGAAGAGCCCCCAGTCAAAGGCCAGCATGGCCTGGGGGTTGGGCCTCTCCTTGGGCTTCTTGAAGTTGTCCCTCTCGGAGCGCAGCGTCCTCAGCACCTCCACAGGGTCCGTCCTGCCCGTGAACCTCTGTACAGGCTCCTCCCTGCAAGGGGACAGCCCTGCTGTGCCCATGGGGACAGGACGGGACCCCCACCCCACCGGGATGGACAGTGGGGGAGTCCCATCCTGTGCTGGGCCCTGCTGGGGCACACGGGGGGCCTGGGGTGACCCTGTGTCCAGGCACCCTCCCCTCCCTCCGGGCTCGGATTTCCCACCTGTTCATGAGGCCATTGGGAAAAGGGAGGATGCTGGAGGGGAAAGGGGAGCGGGTTTTGGGGGCAGGGCCCCAGCACTGCTTACGTGACCCGCAGGAAGGGGTTGTACAGGAACTCCTCCTGCAGCGTGGAGGGCACCGTGGGCAGGTCCTCGTCATCGCGCTGCTGCCGAGGGAGCAGAGACGTCCAAATCCCGCTGCCATCCCACACCCCCCGGCCCCCACCCCGGCACAGGGGGCACAGCCACTTACTTTGGCCCACGCCAGCTTCTCCTTCACCATTTCATTCTCTGGCTCCACCTTCAAGGCGAATTTGAGGTTTCTGACGGTGCATTCGTGGCCACAGAAAACCTTCTGCAGGAGGCACCTGGCATCAAACCCGCTCCCAGTGCCGGATCCGACCCCGGGATCGCGGCCTTGAGCCCCTTCCCGGCTCCAGGAGCCCTCCCCAGGCTGGGAGGTGTGGGACACTCACCGTGTCCTTGGGCAGAGTCCCCAGGATTTGGGTGAGGTTGGTGTGCATCTGCTCCGCCGTCCCCTCGAAGAACTGCCCGCAGCCCCCCACGAACAGGGTGTCACCTGTGGGAAAGGGGGCTGGGCACCGAGGGACCCTAGTGCCGGGGATGGGGGTGCCAGGGGGTGCTGGGTTCACCCCAGGAGTGCTGAGTGTGGGGGACAGGCAGCACACAGGGAGTGTGTCCCCAAACCCAGGGGGGGAACGTGGGCAGGGTGGGATACCTGAGAAAAGAGCCGGAGCGTCCGGGGAATCGTCCTCCCACATGAAGTAGCACATGTGGCCTGAGGTGTGGCAGGGGGTGAAGAGGCACCTCACCCTGATGGCCCCGAACTAGGGGGAGAGAGGGGCAAGGTCCTACTGAAGGGGACAAACAGACCCCCCCAGATCTCCCCACACCCTGCCTGGGGCCCAGTGGGTCACAGATCTGATGGGGGGTTGGGTAGGTCCAGGTGTGTCTGCTCTGATGGCATTTGGAACCCGGCTCCAGGAAAGGGTGGGATCCTCCAGCACAACCCCAAGCAGGCTGGGACTGGGATGAGATTTCTCCTCCATCCCTTGAATCCATGGGGCCACATCTGCAACCGCCCCAAAACATGAAGAGCCGAGCACAGCCCGGCAGCACCAACCCCACCGGGGACAGTGTGACCACCCCGCTCCGCTCCCCACTGGCCACTCCACTGGGGGACCTTGGTGCCACCTCACTCAGGACCACACCACCCCACCCCACCTGGCAGGACCTGTGTGTGGGGTCCGAGCCCCGAACGTCCCCACGCTCCTGCGGCCACGCACCGTGAGCTCCTGGCCGTGGGTGACCTTGTGCGTGAGGGCCCCGATGCGCTCGTCAGCACCGAACACCTGCAGGCCGGGGAAGAGCTGGGCCAGCTCCTCGTTGCCCCTGGCGTGGTCCCTGAGGGCAGAGGAGGGATTGGGAATGGGCACCGTCCCTATGGGGACACGGCCACCCCAACAGGGCCGCACCTACCAGTGGTGGTGGGTGGTGAGGATGGCCCTGAGCACCACGTCCTCCTTCCTGATGATCTCCAGCAGCTGAAAGGGGCCCGGAGCAGCGGTGAGTGGCAGAGGAGGTGACACACACACACACACACAGACACATCATTACCGTGTGGCACCAGGCAGAGGAATCCCCCAAAACCCCATGCTGAGGAGCCACAGGGTGAGGGTGGGACACAGGTGTGACCCTGTGGTGCAGAGGGGAGCAGGTGGATGGGAAATGATTCCATGGGATGGTGGCGTTTATGGCCGGTGCTTTCTTAGTGGAGGCCCAGAGGAGAGCACGGGGTCACTGCCGCTGACCACAGCGAGGGCCACATGGCACTGCCAGCCCCGGCACGGCTGCCAGGAGGCTCCGAGTGCCAACTTAACATTCACGGCCAGGAACAAACCCTCGGCTGCTCCCGACTCCGCTCCTCCAAGAGGAAGGAAATGTCCGAGTCAGCACCAAACGCTTAAAACCCGCGACAGCGCTGGCACGCTGAGGGGGTGGCACAAGGGGACACCAGGCAGAGGGACACGGGGGTCACGGCGACCCCGGCCGCTGCCTTCCCGGCTCCTGGGAAACGGGACTGGGCACGGGAGACCCGCTCCAAAGGGCTGTTTGGGGTTATTCCCGCTTGCTGTGGGGTCTGCAGGGCTCCGGCTGCGGCACGGGGAGGGAACGGCTGAGGGAAGCCGGGATCCCCGCACAGCCCAGGGCAGGGGGAGAGGGGTCCGCACCCCACATTCCATCGGGATGGAGGGGTCTGTCCTGCCGGTGGGACGCTCCACGTGCGCACGGACACCCCCGGTGTGGGGCCACCGCCCCCGCGAGGGACCCGCCACCCATGCGGGGGGGCCTCTCACCCTTTTGGGGACCGCGGCGTCCACGGCGACGGCGTCGCGGGTGCTCTCCTCGATGACCAGGTACATGTAGTTGTCCTCCAGCACGGAGATCACCTTCACCTTCATGGCCCCGCTCCGGCGCCGCCCGGGGACACGGCGGGGACCCGCGGGAGGCGGGGACGGCCCCACGCAGCGAACCGGGAGGGGGTGCGGGACCCCGGCGTGTCCCCAGCGCCACCCCCGGGCGGTCCCGGGGCGGTCCCCGCCGCGGTGCGGGGCGGGTCACGCAGCGTGGGGCGGGGAGAGCCCGCACGGCCCCGGCCGCTCCCCCTGCGTCACCCTGTGTCACCGTGGGGTCCCGCGGCGCGTCCTGACCCCACCCCGGGGCCGGAGGAAGGAGGGGTCCCCCCCAGCCCAGCCCCCAAAATCAGCCCCTGCTCCCAGTGCCAGCGGGGTACAAGGGGAGGGATGAGGGGCTGCTGGCACTGGGGGCACTGGTGGCACTGAGGGGCTGGTGCCCAGGAGGTGATGGAAACACCAGCGGGGGGAGAAGGTACAGAGTGGTCCTGGACACTGGAACTGCTGCTGGGGGGTCTGGGAGGGTCTCTGCTCCAGGGACAGGATCCCACCCCGAGTGCAGGAAGCACCAAAGGCACAGGGGGCAGGCGCAGAGCTGAGCTCCGGTGCCTTTCCCAGCCGGACACGAGTCTTGGGGTAGGGCTGATCCTGACCCCCAAATGGAATTGTTGAGGTTGGAAAAGGCCTTTAAGACAGAGTCCAACCATTCCCCCAGCAGTGCAAAAGCCACCACCAACCCATGTCCCCAAATGCCACATCCACAGGGCTGTTAAATCCCTCCAGGGATGGGGACTCCAACACTGCCCTGGGCAGCTGTGCCAGGCTTGGCAGCATTTCCATGAGGGACTTCCCCAATATCCAGCCTGATCCTCCCTTGGCACAGCTTGAGGCTGTTCCCTCTCCTCCTGTCCCTGTTCCCTGGGAGCAGAGCCCGACCTCCCCCGGCTGCCCCCTCCTGTCAGGGAGTTGTGCAGAGCCACAGGGGCCCCCCTGAGCCTCCTTTTCTCCAGGCTGAGCCCCTTTCCCAGCTCCCTCAGCCGCTCCTGGTGCTCCAGCCCCTTCCCCAGTTCTGTTCCCTTCCCTGGACATGCTCCAGCCCCTCAGTGTCCTCCTGTCCCGAGGGGCCCAAATGCCACTTGTGAGGAGGGAATGGCACTCACGGGCAGCAAACCAGCACTGAAGCTGCTCTGCTCTTCTTTCACAAAAATACAGCTGTCACAAGACCTTGACTAAAGCCCCTGGGGTCCCCAAAATGCACCCACTCACCCCAGGATTAGGTAAAAAGACACTTCCAGTTGGTTGACTCCAATCTCCAGTACAAAACCAATAAATCAATGAATCTGTGAGTTAAAGAACGTCCGTTCTCCCGAGTGCTCTGTTTCCAGCCGTTATTTATTTCCCCTCTGTCCCAGCCCTCAGTACAGTCACACCCATCAGCACAGTCGCACTCTGGGGTAGCAGCACAGCATTCCACGAGGCACCACAGCTTTAGGTACCACGTTTCTTTCCGAACTGCATTAAATTCAGCATTTTTAAAATCAAGACCTGGTGCTACCCCACAGTCCTGCTCACCTGGGGACAGGTAAGAACTGCTCCCCTGCCGCATCACTCACAGGTCCTCAGATGTGCTGCAGGGGTCTCACCCCTGCTCAGTGGGACAGTCACTCACCTGGAGTGGCTGCTTCTGGATTCTGAGCCATCAGACAAAGCCCTGCTTGGTTTGTGGGGCTGGCACAGGTCACACACAGGTCACAGGGAAGAGCAGGGTCATGCAAACAGGCGCGGGACTGAGAGGGTACAAGCAGAGCAATGCCTGAGGAGGTCCCTGCTGCCCATGCCAGGGATGAGAGAGAAGCTGAACGGCCCCACGAGCCACTCCCAGAGCCAGACGACCCCGTGGAGCTCCAAAATTACACCCTGAACCAGCACTGGCACAGCAGCTCTGTCCCTGGGACTGGTTTTAGTGGAGCCAGAAGCGACACTCAGAATGTCGAAGTAGCAGCATGGAAGAAAACACTGAAATCTTCATCTCCTGCATTTGGTCTCTGCTTTAAACAAAGACATCTCAGTCCCACCTTCTGCATCCACATCAGGCTCCCACAGAAATAACAGGAGCTTCTTCCTAAACCTCCAGGTTCGATCCTTCCCAGCCCAACCTCGAGTCTCACACCAACACTTGCACAATGATCCGCAGGTGACGCATGACAGCTTGAGAGACAGCGAGAGGAGCATAAATATTCTTCATCATCATATAAATATGCTGTAGAACATCTCAACAAGGGCAAAGTGCTTTTTTTTTTCCTCAATTAAGACAAAATAAAAACCTAAATAAGACTTGTCTCAACCACAACAGAAGATTTGACTCCTAAGACATCTTGAATGGCCTAAGTGACACTCGAACTGACATTAAAGTGATGCAGGCAGTGCTCAGTCCTTGGGCACTCGGAAGTTGTCCTTCTCCTTCCTGATGGCCCCCATGGCCCGCACGGGGTCGGTCTCCCCGGCGTGGTCCTGGACTGACTTCTCCCTGCCAGGAGGGAAGAGCAGGGACAGGATGAAATCCCAGCTGTGGAGGCACCAGGATCAGGTTTCAAGGCTGCACTTCAGGATCAAGGACTGGGCTTTGGCACAGCTCATCAGCCCTGGTTTGAAGGCTCAGGGGCAGGAGGAAATTGCACTTTTGTGCCCCAACAGCATCTGCTGCTGGATGAAGGAACAGGACACAACAAATCCTGTTCTATCTCCTGAGTCAGGGAATGATGCTCACAACCCTCAAATCCAGGAACGTTCTGCCAGTGAGAGTCTTGGAGGCATCCAAACAGGAATGTGGGAGGCAGGAGAGCAATTCTCACTTGGACACCTCCTCCCTCCCACACCCGCTCCCACCACCAGAGCCATTCCCAGCCCTCAGTGCTCCGTACCTCACTCGCATGAAGGGGTTGTAGGTGAACTCCTCGGCAATGGTGGAGGGGATGGTGGGCTCTCCGCTATCGTACTGGGCCTGGAACGAGGGAGACAGAGCTGCTCCACCACGAATTCTGGGGAGCAAGGAGTGTCCTGCACAGAACAGGGAGTTTCCAGGCAGGGAACGTCTCCCCCAGACAGCAAACTGCCTTCTCTGGGCACAGCCAAACCCTGTTCCCCTGGAACACAACATCCTGCAGCTCCTGGCTCTCAGCTCCCTCTATTTCTCCCTAGCATTTTCTCCTCTCCTCCATCTCCTTAGCAAGGCTCTGTGTCCAGGAAAGCATCAAATCCAGGGAAAGGATGAACAGCTCACCTTGGCCCAGGCCAGCTTTTCCTGGATACTGGTGTTACTGGGTTCCACATGCCGAGCAAACTTGAGATTGTTGATGGTGTACTCATGGCCACAGTAAACTCTCTGGGGAGAGGAAGGGACAGTGACACTGGGGGACCCCAAAAGCACCAAGGGGAGTGCCAGGTGCCATCAGCACAGCAGGAACAACACAGTCAACCCAACGGCCTCCACTGGAGACAGGCACAAGTGCCAGCACTCACCAGGCAGGACAAGCTGCCAGCTTCACAGGTGAAAGAGCCCCATGTCCCAGCTCAGCAGCCTCTAATAACCAGCCCCTGCTCTCTCCCCACAAAGCACAAACACATCTGGGGCAGGCACTGCCTTCCCAGAGGCCTGCAGCTCTCCAGAGTTCCCAGTGTAAGCATTCATTCCTTGCACACATCAGAGAGTCTCTCTGAACAGCAGCACTCTCGGGGAGTTTCTCTGACGTGTGTGGTGGTTTGGGCTGGCTCACTCACACAAAGGGAGAGGTTTGTACCGTTTTGGGGTCCAGGCTGCCCAAAATCTCGATCAGTGCCTTGTACATCTCATCCGGGGTGCCCTCGAAGAACTTCCCACAGCCGGCCACAAACAGGGTGTCACCTGCAGGGGTGACATGGCATCAGGCCCACACCAGACCCTCCACACCCAGCTGAGGGCTCAGGCCTGCCATCGTTTCCTCAGCACAGCAGCAGGAGCACGGGGACAGCCAGGCTGTGCCTCTCAGTGCCACATAAACACTTTGTGAGGCAGGAAACTCCAGAGCCTCGCCAGGCACACCCTGCCAGCACCTCCTACCTGTGGGTAGCCCCTGTCCCCTCCTGTCCTCCTAGAGGGGACAAGGAACACTCGTTCTTTGCTGTGAACTTGAACAAAGATGAGTCGCCTCTGTTTTCTCCCCAGTTTTCCCTAAAATCTTGTTTAAGCCTCTTTCTCTTCCATGCGGGAGCTGGTGTGAGCTCTGGAGAACACAGGGATGAGGCACAGCCTCAGGGAAGAGGAATTCTACTCCCCAAACCAGGATCCAGGCCCTGGCCACCAGCAGTGGAGCACCAGCCCTCTCTTATACCCCTGTTCTCTCCTCTCTCTGCTTGGTTACAGACATAAGCACAGATATATGGGAAACCAACAGGGTTTGGGGTCAGCCAGTTTGGCCTGAGACAGGAAACCAACAGCTCTTTTTCCCAGGAAAAAAAATGCTGGATGTAGGACTCATCCAGGGCTCGCTCTTGAAGTTGCCTGCAGGGTGTCCAGCCCTGCTTTACACACCCAGAGGGCTTTCCCCAGCTCCACCTACAATTCCTACTTGGAAAGGTGGGGGCAAGGTGTGGATGTTAAGCAGCTGCCCTGGCAGGAAAGGACGAATGCACATCCAGTGCCAGAGACACCCAGGCAGAGGGGGAGTTTCTATTTTTACGAGGGAACCTCCCAACTCCTCACCTGTAAAAACTGCAGGTGGCTCGGAGCTATTTGGCTTAGTCACATAATAACAGATGTGTCCAGAGGTGTGACACGGCGTACTGAGGCATTTCACACTTAGAGATCCCACCTGGGAAGAAGGCAGAACACTAAAGCTGAAGCTGCTGCGTGCTGGCAATTGCATGGTTAGAAAAGAACTGCAACTCTTAGTGGTCTAATGGTCCTAAATTTGCCCCAATCTGGCCAGGAAGCACCAGCTCTGCTCCTGGGAGAGCCCAAGGAGGGAGGTCTGTGGCAGGGACTGGGAAGGGAGCTGTTTCCTTCAAGCAGGTGTCCTGACAAAGGGAACTGCCAGATCCTTTCATTTTCATGCAGAGGGACTCAAAGCCTGGTTGGCAGCAAGAGCCAAGAGATCCAGAGCAACAGAGAAGCCTAAACAAAGCTACTCAAGGGTGAAAAAAGCTCCAAACAAAAATGGAGCTGAAGGGGAGAAGTGGATGACACTGAGGAAAAGGGAAGGGTTAAACACAGCCTCATCTGCCCACCTTCCCTGTGCTCCCTCCTTTGCTGCTGCCCCTCCAAGGGTGCACCCGAGGCCAGCAGTGCCATTCACGCCTGCCTGCACTTTCCACAGCAGTTTGTGTCACCTGCCAGCTCTCCTGTAAACAAACAGGCTGCTCCCAGCCAGGCCTGCTGCTTCCAGCCAGGAAAAAGCCACACAGGCAGCTGGCACTGCTTTCCTCACCCCATATTCCAGCTGTCATTCCCACAGGAACACTTGGATTTGTTCAGTGCTCGCCACGCTCCTGGCAGAGCACAGTCCCTGCCCTGTCACACAGTCCCTGCCCTGTCACACAGTCCCTGCCCTGTCACACACCTGCTCTGGCCCCCCAGCTAGGGCAGGTGCCCAGCAGCACAGAGACACCCAGCATGTCCCACGTGCCTCAGTGCTGTCCTCACACAAGGATCAAAACAAGGCAGAGGGGTCACAGTTCGAGGGCTGGGAAAGGGGGAAAGCTGCATTTAAACCATCCACCACAGAGGTGTTTAAAGGTCCCAGAGCTGCCCAGCCAAGGTGGGAACACACCTGTGCAGCTGTGACACAACGAGGGGATGCCCAGAGTCCTGCAGGTCCCTCCCTTTACCTTGAGAGCTGTCAGGTGGGACACTTTCTGTGTCAGGGCCCCCACCCTGCCGTCCCCCCCGTACACGCGCAGCCCCGGCTCCATCTTCACCAGCTTCTCGTTACCTCCAGCATGGTCCCTGGAAGGGGAAAAAAAGGGATTTGGGGAGGAAGGAACAGAGATTTACGGTCATTGGTAGTGCAGTGGTAAGTTCCAGGTGATCATTTCTGATCCACCCTTCTCCCAGGATCTATCCCTCCTCGTATCCAAGGATAGGCCACGTCAACACGAGTGGAGATCATTTCTCCAGTAATTAGGGCAGTGAGAGGGGAGAACAAGCCCTGACCAGGCCATCCCCAGTCGGGAAACAGCCTCAGGGGCTCACAGAAACCTCTCCAGTAACTGGGGCAGGGAGGGAATGGAGTAAGCAGAAAATGTGCAATCCAGCATCCCACAAAACACTGTGGAGCAGGCACACCAATACCCCACAGCTCAGCACTCGCCATGCTGCTGGTTTGTCCAGCTCAGGGCTGATTGTTTCATTTTCCAGCCACAGAGGTGGCTCCACTCTGACCCGTGGAAAGGTCACTCAGGTTCAGCACTGCTCTACAGCCAAACATTCACTTTACACCCCTGGCAGAGCTGATTTGCACCTGGGGTGATCCTCCCACAAGTGCTGACTGCAGGACGCCTCATGGGCCTGTCCTGGCACCTCAGCACAAATGTGCTCCTTCCCACACCCCACAGCTGCCTCCACACCCAGTTATTGCACTGGCTCCCCGGAAGAAACTAGGATTTTAAAGGTGAAAGGCACTGACACAGAGCTCATGGCCTACACGAGGCATCCGGTCAGAGCAAGGCCAAAGGAACGAGCTCTCATCCTTCCCCTCCCACCTCAGCTGCTGCTCAGAGATCACCTTGATGCAGAAGAGCAACAGCTCCTGGCTGTGTTTGTGTGAGGGATCCAGGACAGGGCAGTTACCAGTGGTGATGGGTGGTCAGGACAGTGGTCAGCTTCACGCCGTGCTTTTTGACTGCATCCAAAACCTGCAGGATGGGGGCACAGAAGGAGAGTTACACCTCCCATGGAATGAACTGGCAGCACCCCTGGTGTCACCTGGACACGAGGTGTGAGAGCCACACCAGCAGCTCTGCAGGGAGCTGATCCCTGTCCAGGCTGGAGCTGCAGGGCAGGACATGAGGTCTCTGATCCAGCCAGCAATGACCAAGCCCCGAGTCCCATTTCCTCTTTTCTGCCCTACATCTAATTAAGGCCAAAATCCCAAACCAGGTCAGTAACCCCAGGAGTGAGTGAGGGACACAGTAACCCCAGGAGTGAGTGAGGGACACAGTAACCCCTGGAAATGAGGGACACAGTAACCCCTGGAGCGAGTCCTGGCTGGCCCTGTGCACAGCCAGTATTTCCTGCCTTTCCCCCACTCCTGAGTCAGAGTGTGGCTCATTCCCTCCTGGATGCAGCAGCCTGGAAGGACACCCCAGAGCCAAGGCAGCGTTACCTTCTGGGGCTGCACGGGGTCAACTATGGCAGCCTCCTTGGTGTCCTGGTCGATGAGGAGGTACATGTAGTTGTCAGTGAGGGCTGGCAGGATTTCCACCTTCATGTCGACCTGGGTCACTGTCTTGGGCTCCCTCAGCTCGTGCTCTGTGTGCAGGAATTTAGCTCGCAGCTGTGCTGGACCTGGGCACCCAAAAACAGCCAAAGCTCAGCCCTGGGAGGGGGACAAGTGGGACAGGGTGTGGCAGCTCACAGAAGGACAGCCCAACCTGCCTCCTTCAGACAAGAGGAGTGAGGCCACCACAGGACAAAGCCTCGTGCCCCTCAGGGCTCTGGGTGCTCCACAGCTGTCCGAAGAAGGACAGGACACTTTGCTTTCCATGCAGGGAAAGCTCTGTACTTGGACCAGAGAGGAGATTTCAAGGGGCAGGAAAGCAGAACGGAGAGGGAACAGCTGGCCAAAGGTCAGCCTGGGACAGTGACTTTGCAAAAAAAGCACAAAGGGCACGTTACAGCCAAAAAACATAAAGGAAGGGGGGCAAAAAAAAAGGAGAAATAGAGAAATACAGAAATACACACACTGCTCCAACAGAAATATCCGGTTTGTTATTTGGGAAATGTCATCCTGCACAGCACAGGGAGAGAAGCCAGGCTCTCCAAGGGAGAAAGGCTCCCGACCTGGCCAGGCAAGAGGCACACACAGGGCTCTTGCTCATGCCTCCCCTGATGCAACAGCAGTGCTTCTGTGTTTGCCTTTGGTTCAATGTTTAATCAGATCCAAGAAGCAAATTCCAGATGCAAATAACCTGGGCTCCACTGCTCAGTGCACAGGTACACAGCTCTTAAACAACTGACCCTAAGAGGTTTTACCATGTAAACTAAAGGAAGGGAAGCAAAGAGAACGAGGTCTTGCTCTGCTGGGGCCCTGCAGTTCAGACCTGAGCTCAAACACTGGCAGGGAAAGAGGTGCCAGTCCCTGCAGGTCAGGAATTGTTGTCTGAGCACCCGTGAGGTGTTTGCACACCCCCAGAGGCGCCTGTGCCAGCTCAGACCCATTTTATTCTGCACCACTGATTCTCCTGGAGGGTCCTGACCTTACTGCTTGGCCACCTCCCTCAGTGCCACAGGGAGGGGTCCCCGCGCTGGCAATCACCCTGCCCCACTGTCCCCAGCCAGCTCAGCCTGCCCACCCCTGATAAGAGCAGCTCTCCAGGAGTCCCACAAACCTGCAGCTCCTCAGGCTGCAAAGCCCAGATCAGGCTCTGCTGGGGCCACGGAGCTGCTCCTGCTGCCAGCCCAGCCTGGGCATGGAGAGCTGTCAGGGCCCTCTGGCACAACCGTCCTGCCCAGAGCTTCTTCCCCTTCTCCCTCCACCATCCCTGCTTATGAGGGAATGGAAATCAGTGAAATTAAACACAGTGCTCAAAAAACCCCGAACACAACAGAACAGGCATGCACTGGGTATTTGATGGGGCAGACACACAGTATTGACAGAAGCATCCCTACCTGCAGAGTGTTCTTCTGGAGAAGACTCCTTTCAAAAAAAATAACACAAAAAATGCCCTTACTATTCTTTGGTAGGAAAAAAAAAAAGCCCCAAAAACAACTGCTCTCCAACACGGAGCGTTTTTGGATGCTGTCAGTCACAAGAGTTATCTATATTGGGTTTTGTTTGCAGGCCAGATACTAATTAGGGAAAAAAAAAATCCAACCAAACAAAAGAAAACCGAACCTTAACTTCAACTCAAAGGAATTATTCACATACTTAAAATGCTTCTTTCCTATGAACCATCTCTAACCTTGGCCCGGATCCCACAGTCTCTTTTGCGTGTGTAATTCACAATTCTTACCAAACAAACAAACAAGCTGCACCACATAAGGAAATGTTTTCCAACATGTAATTTCAACAAAGGAATGAGAAAACATCCACCAAGAATGAAACTCACGCGTTGTGAGTTGCCATCTGCAGCTCAGCTGCACCTCCCCAGCCGGCCCAGGAGCAGAGCAGGGAGCTCTCCCGCACTGCTGAGACCTGTCCAGCCAGAAGGAGCTCCCCGGGTGATGCTCAGCCCCTGCCCCGGCCCAGCACTAACTCAGATCGCTGGCACACACACAGCTCTGCCCCAGAATTAATGCCCAGAGACTTCATTCTCGCTCAGCTTTGTCCCACGTTCCTCCTGACTGCACACCTGGAGCAGAGGGGTGGGAGAGCAGCCGTCAGCAGGCTCTGAATCACCCACTTGGGCTTCCTGGAATGGTTCATTAGCACAGCTGGAGCGGCCAAGAGGAAAGGCTTTGCAGCTGGAAGTGTTAATGTCATCGCAGAAACGCGTCCGTGCTGGGGACTGACAGCAGGCACGTTCCCTCAGAACCGGCCTGCTTCGTGTATTTGCTGCAGAACTTTTGGGGTTACTCTTTTTATTACATAAAAGAGTGGAAAATTCCTGTTCCAAGCAGGGCTGTCACTCAGAAATGACTGCACGCCCATCCCCTTTGCTGCCTCACAAGAACCACGTTCACTCTTTACACTCTGCACGCAGGGATTTTTTTTGGATACCCAGCGTGTTTCTGGCTCCAAGAAACTGGTCCGAACCCAGGGCAGCTCCCACTCCCCCTCAGCCTGCCCTGCCGGCAGCGTGGAAGGCGCAGCGCCCACCCCGCGATCCCGGGAACTCGGGAGCTGCCACTTCCTCGGTTTGACATTCCCACGCTGCAGCAGCAGCGGCTCCGGGTCTGGCAGATAATCCCCAGGGATTCTCGCCCATTACAGCCACGTCTTAAAACCCGAATGATGCAAAACCACCTGGGGAGACTTCCCAGAGAGCCCAGGCTCTAAGTCTAGGATACGCTTTGAGGATTTAGGCCCGAAATGCAAACGCAAAGCTCGGACAGTCTGGGATTTGTTTCCATCACCGGTACAACCTGTCACCCGCCGACCCCAGCCTGGACGCCAGCCCTGGCCCCCCATCCTCCTCCCTGAGCACTGACCGGCGCTTCGGAGCCCCGGAGCTCCGCGGGGCCTCCCCGATGGGCTCCGGACGGCACGGCCCCGGCTGCAGCCGAGCAGGTACTGCCCTACTCGGGCCGNCGGCGTGTGCGGGGGCGGTGCTGAGCCCGCCCGGCCCTCGGCCCCGGGCCCGGCCCCTCGGCCCGCCCGCTCACCCGGCGGAGGAGGAGCAGGAGAAGCGGCGGCGCCGTGCGGGGCCGGGCAAGGACACGGCAAGGGCGGCCGGGAGGCGACCCGCGGCCATGGCCACCTCTAGACCCCTGTCCCGCTTCTGGGAGTGGGGCAGGAACATCGTGTGCGTGGGGCGCAACTACGCCGAGCACGCCAAGGAGATGGGCAGCGCCCTGCCCGCGGAGCCGCTCTTCTTCCTCAAGCCCTCCTCGGCCTACGTGCGGGAGGGGTCCCCCATCGTGCGGCCCTACTACTGCCGGAACCTGCACCACGAGGTGGAGCTGGGGGTGGTCATCGGGAAGAGGGCCCGGGCCGTGCCGCAGGACGCGGCCATGGAGCACGTGGCGGGCTACGCCCTGTGCCTGGACATGACGGCCCGGGACACGCAGGAGGAGTGCAAAAAGAAGGGGCTGCCCTGGACCTTGGCCAAAGGGTTCGGCTCATCCTGCCCGGTCAGTGACTTCGTGCCCAAGGAGAAGATCCCAGACCCGCACAAGCTGCAGATCTGGCTCAAGGTGAACGGAAAGCTGAGGCAGGAGGGGGACACCTCCTCCATGATCTTCTCCATCCCTTACCTGATCAGCTACATCAGCCAGATATTCACCCTGGAAGAAGGGGACTTGATTCTGACGGGGTCTCCCAAGGGAGTGGGGGCCGTGGAGGCTGACGATGAGATCGAGGCGGGGATCAGGGACGTGCTGTCCATGAGGTTCAAGGTGGCCCAGCAAACACGGGGATCCTAAGGCATGGATCCAGCCAGGAGCCTGCCTGGCATGAGGACATCTGGGAGATCAGCATTTCCACGGCCCCAGGTGCCCGATGGACTGCCACACATCAAAGGCATGGAACCCAGGAGCCCTGAAGGGGCTGACACAGCCCCATCTCCATGGAGGCTTCAGCAAACCTGGAGTCCAGCCTAGCCTGGAGCAGGTGGAGCCCAGAAGCTCCAGATTCCAAAATTTAATTCCAAGACCATACCTGGGAACTGGTCATAGGGACATTGGGGAGGGGAATGGGGCTGGCCGTCCTTCTGTGTGTGCTTCTCTTCTGCTGCTGCTTTGAGCTTTGCCAATGTATTGCCTTAAAATAAAAATTATTGATCAAAACAATTCAAATTATGATGTAGGAGCTAAAGCTTGGCCATGCTGAGGGAAATCAGAAATGTATGTGTAGATGTGCAACCCTAAATACAGAATTGCAGCTTCACAAAGAGTTTCTCTACAAGAGAAAGATATTTGATTTTTTTTGATTAGTTTTGTGATTTCCCCCTGCTTTTTTCAAACATACAAATTAAAGGGGGATGGCTTTTCCTCACACTCCAAGGGGCAAAGGCAGCAGGAAGTGTGCCAGATGTTTGGCAGATCGGTTTTTTCCTAAACAGCTTTAAATATGTTCTAAAAGTAAAATAATGCAAAAAGATCAAGAATAAAGAAGCATATGGGTAAAGATCACCACTAAACTTGTCTTTTGACTGATTTCAATATATTTTTAGTAAAACTGTAACTGCAGCAGTTGCTGTTACCCAGTGCAGTGCAGCAGTTGGAGTTTTTAAGTATTTCCAGCTGCTAAAAGCCACACTGGGTAACTTTCCCCAGTTCCCAACTCCAGCTGATCCAACACTCCCCCACCAGTTTGCATGACAGTGAGTTCTCTTCCAATTCAACAGAGCAAGTTGTAAAATATAATTTAAAAAATCCTCCCCATGCAAACATCAAAACTTAACCAAAGGTTGCACAGGACTGGCTCATTTCTAACAAAAACAGATGGATTTTTTTTTTTTCCATAAATGCAAAGCACCAAAGTTAAACACTTCAATTTATCAGAGCCAGATCTTAATAACTGCTAAGAAAAGATTTTAAAAGACTTTTAAAGTGGGGAGTTTTACAGAGAAAATTCTGTCTCCCGAAGAGAAAGCAGCTCTATGAGAGCAGCATGGTCCAGGGTGCTGCACACCACACTGGGAGAAGAAAGCAGAACTTCAATTAAATAAAGAAAGCAGAATTTCAATAGACATTAGGGTGAACAGTTCTGGAAGAGGAAGGATGGAATTAAGTGTCTGTACTGTTTGCATTTCCTCCTGCCTGTCAAACCTTCCCGTCTCTGGCAACAGCAGCAGGGCATCATTTGCAGTTTGGTCTCCAGCCCTGGGTATTGACAGGGTTGGGATTAAGTTATTGGAAACATTCCCTTCAGAATGGGAATTGTTATGGCTGGAAAATGTTGAATCGTTTATTGCTACAAGAGGGATGCCGTGACCCAACACTGACAGCATTTTTGGGGTCTTTTGTTCCCACCCGTGCGAGTCAGGGATGCAATCTTGGGTTGCTTGTCAGGTTTTCCTGTTTCTGTGGTTGTTTTCTCTGTGCCATGTTGCTTTAAGGGGTAGGGAGGGCAGCAGGGAGATCCGAGTTCCCCAGGGTGTCCTGGCCTAACAAACCCTTTGCCAAACAGAGGGCATCTCCCTCTGTTTGAAATAAGCTGAGTCCCAACATGCTCAGAAGGTGAAAATGTAACAAATACACCAGCAGGAGGGGAGGATATGGACAGGAATATATTAAAAATAGGGGGAAAATACATGGAGAAAGGCACAAAGTTCATACCTGGGTTCTTTAAGTCCGGCTTTGGTGAACAGAGTCCTGTTTACAGTCTCAGCTTGATTGTTTGCTTGTCAGAGGTCACTGCTAATTGATTACTCTGCTCTAATTAGACTTAGTCTGCCCAGGGAGAATCACCCCTGCTGTTGCCCAAACATGCCATGGAACATGTTTGGCCTCACCAAAGTGCACCACAAACCCAGGCAATGTTTCAAGGGGGGTCTTTATTTCTTTGACACAAAAGCAGCAAAGCAGTTAAAACCACAGAAGTTCAACAGATCTGTCTTGACCTATTTGTTATTTCTGATTTTTTCAAAGATCTCAGCTGAGTGAGGAAACCTTCCAGCCCTCTTGGAAGGGGTTGAATTTGGTAAAATTAACTCTTAAGCTGAGTTACACTTCTTTTAAAAGTGCAATCACCCAAAAATATGAACTCAGAAGCCCACTTAGAGGTATTGCAACGTGCACTCCTTTTTTACCATCAGAACAGACTTGGCAAAATCCAACAACAGCAGAATTCCATCTCTAACAACAGCGAGAAGGAAGTCTTTCCTAGCATTTATTAATATTTCCAGTCTCTTCCCAACAAGCTCTGACTCGCCTCTACAGGATCTGCCAGTTTGCAGGAAAGAAGATTCACTTTTAATCCAGTTCTCCAATTGGGTGACAAAGTAACCTGGAAAAATAATTAAGGATCTTTGTTATCGCAGCACCTTGATAGAGATTATTTTCAGATGTCACACAGCATGTTTGACAGATTTATTTGCATCATTTCCTGTATGAGTACAAATTTATGCCATATACCTGTCACTGCTGAGGTAAAACACTTCCATTTTGTCCTGGAAACAGGGACAGAGAATGGGCAGATGGGGGAGTAAGAAGAGTTTTGCCAAAAAGGACAAGTTTAAAAGTGAAAAACAGCTACTGTTTTAAATTAACATTAAATACTGACTTTGAAATAAATCTTGCTTCGTTCCAAGAGGAATTGCCATTTCAGTGCAGTCTTCTGGTCTTCTTCCAGCATGAGGAATTCGTGGACCTGTTAACAGGACACCACAGAACACTTCAGCAGGCAGTTAAAACATCTCCACAACAGAATGATGATGAAAAAACCACCTTACATATTTTTATACATTTCTAAGCTGTATTTTTCTGTTTTAACGTAATGTTTAGTGTGATATATGTACCAAGACAGTCAAATCAACAAGAATAAATTGCAGGGTGTTTGAGAATGAGAATTAGGGATTTCCAGCCACGTCGTCAGAAAAGCAGTGTTCTGAACTGGGTGTTCACTCTTACATTGAACAAAATTCTTGTTGACAGCTGCTGACTTCCAACTTCTGCCTTGTCAAACAGCTCTGTGTGTGTCCGTCCATCCATCCATCCATGCATGCCATTTTTGTAACTCTTGCACACACACACAGAGAACATTTACATATATTTGTAATTCTCCTCAGGCTCCACAGCTCAGCTGGGTAAGAACAGCCCGATTCACTCCTTACTGTGCAGCCCAAGGTTTCCTCAGCGACACAGTCAGACAGGTAACAGGAACGCAGGGTGCCTGTGTGATCTGTCACATCCACCAGGATGTCAAAGCTGGCAAAGGTGGACTTGGACTCTGGAGAGACATCACTGCAGAAGGTGCAAGTGTTTGACGCTTCATTCACGATGAACCGGCAGATTGAGCTGAAAGAAGGAGAGAATTCATGCAGATATGCAATTTATTCTTCCTGAAACATTTTTCTAGGCTCACATTTCCCAAGAGACTTTGTCTTTAAAAAAATTGCTCATCTCCTAAACTCTTGAGTCTATCTGAGACAAAGTGGCCTCTTTCTTCTTCACTCCAGGACCACAAAGAGCAAGTCCTTCACAGAGCCCACAACAGAAACCCACATGGCATCCTCCAGAGGAGTTTTATTTCTTCTCTGGGAGTGGACTAAAATATTGCTCCATCTCATGTGGGTCTGGGGAAGAGGGACGAGAAGTTTTTAGCACAAATTCCAAGCAGGCAGTTGCTCACCATCTGTTGCGCAGAACTTTAGACACGTTCTCGTCGATGTCCAGGGTGGAAATGTAGCCGTAAATAATTCCATGGAGAGGCTCCAGTTTCCCATCACTCTGGAGAGCTTTTTCTTTCAGCTGCTCCACTGTATAAACATCCACTACAGTCTCCACTACAAGTTTAAAAGACACGTTAAGTGTGTCTGAGCAAAAAATGATTCAGAAGAGCAACAGCAAAATGGATCTTAAGGCAATAAAAAGGAGATTTAAAGCAGCAGAGAAGCCCCCCCCTCGCCCCCCCCCCCAAAAATAAAACAACAGGGGACTCAGATCAGGAATATATCTATTATTTAATCTTTGTGTCCTCCAAAAGGAGTTTTTGGCAAAAGCTTTCCCCCTCAATTTTCCATACTTAATCCACACAGAAAGAACACACCAGAGAGGCTGCAGCTGGCACAGTCAGCTGAAGATACTTAATTGATAAAATAAGGGACAGCCCAATAAAAACAGTCCAAACTTTGAATATTCAGCCAGGCTGTACCTGAGTTTTATTTCTCTGAACACACAGAGCAGGAATTCTTTCAACTGCACTATGAAGTTACACTGTGCAGGTAAATAAAATCACATGTCTGTGTCCATGCTTACAGTTAATCGTTTCATTTGCCAGCTCCTTCACAGGGTTGGGCAGAGCTCCTGCCTGGGCACTCTCTTTGATGAAGCTGAAGAGAACATTTGCTTCTGCTGTTTCTGAAGATATATTTTTAAAAGTTATTAGTAGATGTTGCATGTAAAAATCACAGCATTTTTATATTTTACAAGTTTCTATGCTGGTAGCTCAAACACGTTGGAATGAGCCAAGATTTGCTTTTCTCTTTTTTACTTTAACTCTTGGTCCTGCGTGGAATAAACATATGAAGACTGCTAAGATAAAATAAAGTAAAATAAAGTAAAATAAAATAAAATAAATCTATAATAGAAGCCAAAGGCATTGGTCATCACATAGCAGACAAAAAACAAGGAGCTTTGTGAGAAGCAGGCAGAAGAAATCACAGTTCCAATAGATTAATTAATGCATTTTAGCCTAGAATAATTACTATAACCAAAGAAATACTTCAGCAGCTCTTACCTGGGTTAGTTGTAATGATGGTTTTGGATATCACAGTTGCAGTCATGCAGTTCCTAAATTTGTCAAAATTGATTCTCACATCTGATGCGAATATAACTGTGCACAAAAACACCCCCATGTTACTGTAGAATAAATGTCACATTAAGAACTACAGTAAAAACATAAACCAGACTGTTTTACCTGTTTCTTGGGGGATCCAACTCTGTGCCAGCTGGATGGATTCATTATCCCAGCTAAATTAAACAGAAGTGGATGTATCATAACATTTTTCAAACAGCACTCAAACTGTTTAGTACTAAACTACTAAATAATGTAGTTATAATCAAATTGGCCAAAGGGGACATGACTCCTTTGTGACACGCATGGCACTGAGATTCCATGTGCCTATTTATCCCATGCCAAACAGGATAAAATAAAGATGGGTTTCAGTGCAGAATATACCTGGGAAAATGCTATATTTCAGCTTTTATCAAAGTCATTTTTAGCTGAAGCAAATCCCAGTTAAAGGAGCTGTTTGTGAGCTGGGCTGTGCTGGGTCAGGCTGATTGCTCAGATCCCTAGGCCAGATGTTCAGCCACTTCCCAACACTGGGATCTTTGTGACTGGGGATGATGAGATTGGAGTGAGGTCAGTAGTATCCCTCAAAAATGGTAATTTCATGGTCTCTTGATAAAATCTCATTCAGCTCCTCCTAAATGTGGCTGGCAAGAACACAGCCAAAGCACGGATTTGTTCTGGTGGGTTTTCTCCTTAATCCTTGGAATAAGATTTAAGATATTTGCTTTCCATCTGATATTGCTCAGCCACCTCTTCACTGCTGGGCTGTGAAATACCCTGACAATGCCCAAGTCCCAGCCCTGAAAGAGAACTGTTGGAGGAGCTGCTCTAAATTAACCCTGGGCTGGAAGAGTTCACCCCAGAAATGCTTGCTTTGGGTTTGTGGGTTTAAATTGTGTTAAACATCCCATGATAAACATCCCTGATGAAAACACAGTTCCTAGCTCACAGTGCAGGGCTGGCTGCCTACTTCCTTTGAGGGAACAAAGGTCACTGAAGTCATTTTTCAACCACCCAACAGCAATCCCAGGGCAAGGGAATACCCCCACACCCACATGCCCCTGCACGTGGAAAAGCCACAGGTTTATTGAACAAACAAACTCTGGGCAAAATGCAAGGGTTCCTCTGTAAACAAGGCACTGTTTCCAAGCAGGGATGGGGGAGGTGGAGTCGTGTTTGTCAACAGGACAAAGTTTGAAAATACAGCCAAAGTCATATCAAAATGTTTCTTCATTATTTTAAATATTTAAAAACTATTTCAACCTATTTCTACTCCACTTGAAGTTCTGCTTGGCTTTAAAAATGGATCATGCTCTTCTGTTTCCTGCCCTCCTGTTTGTGGAAGAAACACAACAGCCTTTGCAGCTGGTTTTAAATGCCATTTCCTGAATTAGCTCAAATGTCCACATTAAAAAAAAAAAGAATTATTTGGAACTAAGCTTCGTTTTGCCATCCATGAGCCAGCAGGCTGTCAGCAAGCCATAAAACTACACAAGATATATAAGGCAACTCTAATGAATCTCTTTTTTTAAGTCTCTTTTCAGTGTACATTGCTGCCTTATCTCAGTTGCCTCCTAAATAACAATGTATTTAAACTAAAAGACAGGCTTATAGTTAATTAATGTGTGTTATAGCTGATTTCTTGACCTGTGCTTGCATGAATTTGTGTCATTTAAAGAATTAAAGAACATTTTACCATACTATTGGGAAAGACCTCTCTGTTTCATCGTACAGCTTTACTTCACACCTCTGGCCTTTTCTTTTGTCTGAAGTCATAAAATACTTTGGCTCCCCAACCTTTAAGAAGAAAGAGAAGCAGTCACTTGTCCTCTACTCAGTGTTTAGCAGAATAAAACTCATAACCTAGAAAATAGAAAGGTTGGAAAAGAGGGGGGGGGAACCGTCTAGACTACTAAAAACAGGATCACTTAATTTTCCCTTCATTTTGTTGATAAAAATCTCGTCAAAAGATGTGTGTGGATGTTGTCGCTCAGCTGCCAGCCTGAACAAACTGAACCCTGGCCACTGTGAGGCCCAAAATCCATATTTACACATATTTACAATGAAGTTACTCATGGTAGAACAGAGAAATGCTCCTCACTTACTGACATTACAGCTGCCAGCACGTTGAGGACTCTCCCATGGAGGCTTTGTCCATTTGCCACGATGTCCCCCAGGGAATAATAATCCTGAGGGTCCTTGACAGGCAGGTGCAGCAGAGACAGGAGCCTGGTGTCTGTGTCATAGCAGGAAGATGTTTTGACCACGGAGTGATTTTCACTGAGCAATAATTTGTAGCAACTAGAACAAAACCAATCATTTGGATCGGCTCTGCACTCACTGATGTATCAACAGTGTGAAATGTTAATTCAATGCATAGGAAAAACTTTATTCCATTATAGTTTTTCCTAAAGGTACAAAAAAGTCTAGTGGATTTTACTCAAAGAATGAAGTTTACTGTGATTAGTTACAAAGAACATTATTGCTTTATGACCATCTATTTATGAAATATATTCTCCTTTGAGATTTGACCAGACATTGTTGAGCACAAGGAGGAAGGTACAGCTACACAAGAAGAAAACACCAAATATTTCTACCAATTTCATGTTGCTGGAAATTAGAGCAAGTCTTAACTTTAATCTTTCTAGAAAGAACTACCACTCTATGCTTTAAATTTACCTAGGAGTTACAGGGTTGAATTTTTCTTCTCTTTCTGCTTCCTTTGACTGAATTAAAGGATTTTCAATTGTAACTGAAATAAAACATTGAGAAGTAAGGTTAGAAACTGATTATAGATACAATTATAGATATTTTTGTGTGTATGCTCTGCATGCTCACAAGTTTTACCCAAATAACTATGGGCAGCAAAATCTTTCAATTAACTTAAAAAGATAAAAGCACATCCTATAAATAAATACAGGATTTTTGTTGTGGTTTTATGAGCAATCATAGTCATAGCTGTAACTGAGGGAAGACAAACACCAAACTGCTTTGCAGCTTATTTTTCATCATTTATAAGACCCCAATATAATGTAAGATTTTACATTGATTAACCACAGGCCAGTTCTGAGCTGCTGCACTCAGTGGGTTTCTTTTGTTGACATATTTACTGGGCTTGAGTTTAAATCCTTGGAATCTTATTCCTTTCCTCTTTATACTGAACAGAACTGAACAATTTGTTTCCAATTAGGCTGTTTGCTGAGTCCTCAGAGCAAAACACAGCAAAGCCACCAGCCCACCACTGATTTACATGCAAACAGAAACGAGGTAAGAATAAAGTCCAGCTTACCACAGTCACCAACTCTGAAGCTTTCTGAGAGGGATCTGATGTACTCTTCTCTGCCCCAGGACTGGACATTTATGAAATAAGTTGGGGAATCACGAATGGTAAAATTGAAGGTGTATCTTTCAGTGCCAATGTCTGCAAAAATAAATAGCACTGTGGCAACTCCTCAGCACAGCTTGATTTCTAACTAGAGTATGTGTATAAAAACTACTATTTTGAGGTTTTCCTGGATTTGGGCGTGAATTTTCTGCCACTAGAGGCCAGCAGGTGGTGCAGGAACACGGTGGTGTTTGGAAATGGGCTGCAATTCCTGCTGTACTTGTACCTGTCCACCCCACACTTAACTTCAAGCTTCTCCCGGAGCTGGAGTGGTGCTTCCACCGGAGGTGCTTCCTGACAGTGTCTGTACCAACCCTGACTGTAGATTTGTTATTTCAATTTCCAAGTAATGCTGTATTAACAACATATAATTCCCATTTTACCCAGATGAAGCTGTTGCTACTCAGGCCAGAAATTACTTGTGTCACTCCTCAAGACATGTCCTCAACATTTCTGTTTTAAGAGAGAGAACAAATATGAAGGCACCAGATCCACTCCAGCAGTATTTATGGAAGAATGGGTTCATATTGGTTCCATCTTCAGAGCCTGAAACCCTTCCATGACAGAGTTTTTCCAATTTCTAATTGATATGGTTTAGCCAAACCAATGCTGCTCTTTCATGTTAGTTCTCAAACACACACTATTTTTTTTTGGTGCATTTTTATTCTATCCATTTGACACTGAGAAATCTGTTTATCATTTAAATATTGATTTCAGTCATCTCTGCCAAATTACACCGTTGAAGAAAATCAAGTAAAAAGAGTTTAAAGGGACTGTACTTTTTCGGTCTGGAAAGCTTCTGACATCTGTTTTCCCAATAACCACCCCGATTACATTCTGAAAAATAAAAAGATTATAGAGTACAAGTATTAAACCCAGATGTAGATGATGAATTAGATTTCATGGAATTATACTCTGCTGATGATAATAAACATATTTCTGACTGGTAATCATTTTAATCTATTTATTCCACAGTACTGTATGAGCTAAAGAGTAAAACATAAACACACAAGTTTACTTTAGGAAAAAATTGTGACTAATAAAAATATTAAAATAAATACATCTGTTTCTGTTTGCGAAGAAAATGGGAGGACAAAAGTTCACCCCAAACCTTCACAATTTTGGCTGCTCTA
This sequence comes from Edolisoma coerulescens, assembly GCA_013397115.1. Classification (NCBI taxonomy): domain Eukaryota; kingdom Metazoa; phylum Chordata; class Aves; order Passeriformes; family Campephagidae; genus Edolisoma; species Edolisoma coerulescens. The sequence goes on from VWZW01004381.1 coordinate 418,061, forward strand.
CAGCAATCTCTCCTCAGGTAGGCAGCAATGTTGTTTCATGCTCTCTGCACAGGTCTCAGATCTCCTCAAATGCTCCATGAAAAGTCTGGTCTGGATTTATTTTACAGTTAAATGGCCAAGGTTTTCCTGGCTGTCAGCACCACGAGCCACACGTGTGCACCCACAGGAGGTTATCCTGGTCTCATCCAAGCAACCTACATTTCTACAGGTGCCTCGCTCTTGCTGTCTTTCAACTGACTCCAAGGGAGCTGAGGCAAGGAACTTTTCTGTTGATTCAAACCAAAATCAATCTTATTCTGCTTTGCTAAACCTGTATTTGTTATGGAAAAACGTCCTGTTCTCAATTGTCAAACACAACTACTGGGAGCAAACACATGTAGATATAGATATATTATCTATCTATCTATAATATAATATAACAGCTGTGTGGTGGGTTGTTGTTGTTTTTTAGGTGGTCCGCGGTGTGAGAGAAGAATTTTGCAGTGTTAGTTTGGGATTTAAGAGGTGAGCAAGGAAAGTCAGAGTGGGACAAGGACTGGAAGGAGACACTGACAGTGCAATACTGCCAGGATCCTTCAAAACATGAAGCATCCCACATCACTTCCACTTCATAGAATCCTGGAATGATTTAGGTTGGAAGAGGCCTTAAAGCCCATCCAGTGCCACCCCCTGCCATGGGCAGGGACACCTTCCACTATCCCAGGGTGCTCCAAGCCCCGTCTGGCCTGGCCTTGGACACTTCCAGGGGTGTGGCAGCCACAGCTCCTTCACACAGCCCCTTCTCGCAGTACTGACTGTCTCATTCCAGCAGAATTCCAGAGCCAGCTAGGAAGGGCAGGGTTACAATTCAATAACCCACCCAGGATTCATTTTGTACCTATTCACAAAGCAGGTGACCTTCCTGACTTCACTGCAACAACATTGACACGTGCTCAAAAATCAGCTCTCCCGTTCCCGGTTTCCTTGGAATCACTAGAGGGAGCACGGGAACTGCCTTATCCTGCAGGGATGGAAATACTCAGTAAGGGGGCACTTGTGTACAGCAGTGTACTTACTATCCCCCTTCCAGACTAACCGAATACTTTATGTCCACTGCATGTAGCGATTCTGATCAGGATTTTGTTTTTCTGTTTTGGGTTTTATTTCTTAACTAAAAAAAAAAAAAAAACGAATTATTTGATCAGAGTGCAACATTCCCTGTATCTCACCACCAGTCAAAAGAAGTGACATTTAGGATGAGTGCCTGCAGAAATTAGGCTGATGTAAATATCCAATTTCCCAAAGAAATCTGCCCTGGCCCTGCTGCAAATGTGTTCACCTCTGTGTCTCCAACACCAAGCCTGCACGGGGAGCTGGCAGAAGGAAGGGATCTGGCTGGAAATTATTTTGGACTAAGGAAGGGAGAAAAACTTCCAGAGATCGTTTCCTTGATCAGCTCATTGTGCAACTGCCCAAGCACTAATTTCCCCAAAAGAAGAGGGGAACACAGCCCCCACCATGGTGCCTGTTTTGGCAGAGCACTGCTTAAGGCTGCTCAACCAACTCATGAACACACTGCAAGTGTTTACACTTGAATCTCTTTCACTTTTTAAAATAAACAGCAAACTAATAATCTGTGACATTTTGATACTTCAGATTGTGTGTTCAGCTGTTTTAATGTCCTAACACAACACACACTGATCATTCTATCATGAATTACTATTTTATAAAAACACTTTCATTACCATGTGTTGCTAACTGCAATACTCAAGATTAGTTTTATTTGTAAAATAAAAGCTTTTAACTGGGTTAGTGGATCATTATTTGGGAGGAACTGTGAATGACAGGTTAAATTAGCATTGCTGAAGACCAGTTTGGATCAATATGGCTGTGAGGGGATAGGAAACTTTTCTTAGATCGTCCCTTTTCTGTGATTCCTCTTTCACTTGTTTAAAGTAAAGGAGAAAAAAAAATTGTGCCATCCCAAATAAAAAGCTGTGGGAATGGGAAAATGCCGTGTTTTCACTCTTTTCAGGAACATCACGACTTCCCTGGGGCAGGGGAGGGGGGATTCTGCCTCTCTGCTCAGGTGAGACCCCACCTGCAGAGCTGCCTCCAGCCCTGGAGTCCCAGCACAGGAAGGACATGGGGCACCTCCGTTGGGGTGAGTCCAGAGGAGGCACCAAAATGAATGGAAAGGCTGAAAGAATTGGAATTGCTCATCCTGGAAAATAGAAGCTTCGGGCTAACCTAATTGTGGCCTTCCAGTGGCTGAAGGAGCTGCCAAGAAACATGGAGAGAGACTCAAGGGACGGAGGGAGGGGACAAGGCGGAATGGCCTCACACAAAGAGAGCAGGGTTAGATGGGATATTGGGAAGGAATTGTTCCCTATGAGGGTGGGGAGGCCCTGGCACAGNATCCTGGGATAGTGGAAGGTGTCCCTGCCCATGGCAGGGGGTGGCACTGGATGGGCTTTAAGGTCCTTTCCAACCCAAACCATTCTGGGATTCTATGAAAACCTGCTTTTTATCCCAAAGAAACAGAAACAACCCTGCCATAGAACTGTGAGATTTTTACCCAGTTCAAACATCCTTCAGCAAGAGCTGTGTGTGCAGAACCGAGGCTGTGTCATTGCCTCAGAGGCACTGAGCACTCCAGGATCAGGCCCTGCCTTCATAGCGTGCCGTGAGAGACTGCTGAGGTCACAGATGTATTGTGGCTGCATAATGCTGACTCTGTAATGTCTTTAATAATGTCTTCACTAATTCAGCATCCATTTAAAGTGCTACAAAGAAGCCTCTGATGCATTGAATTGTCCGGTCAATATCTGTGGCTGTGGTACCCACAGGCTGTGGACAACAACAGCATCAATTTTCATTTTGCTGCTTTGCACACAAAGAAGGGAAGGTCCTTTCTACCCAACAATTGCACTAATGCTATTAGTACCTAAATACACATCAATTACATAATTTTGCAGTAATACAAGACAGTCAGATACAATTTCATCTGGGAACAAAAGGATCATGGCTGTGAGACTTACAGGACGAGCAAGGTTTGGATGCAGATCTGAAAGTGCAACAAAGTCCCGTGCTGAACGAGAATGAGCCATTCTTTATCTGAAACTTGAGGAAACTGACTTAGATTTTGTAAAAATGCAAACAAATCACTTAAGACCATTCACAGTGAGAATAACAAGTTATTTTTTAACATAAATGTTTTGACCTAATAGCATCTGTTTTCAATAAGAGGCATTTCAAGCCATCTGAAGTAGACAATTCTTTATTGTTTGGATTTGGCGATGGAAGTTATGAATTTTACTGTGATGGTTCTACCTAAGCTTCTCAAATAAAGGCCTGTAATTTTTATTTATTATTCATCATTAAATGACTCCATTAGCACCAGGCTCTGAAAAATATTTACCCTCCTTCTCTCTGGGAAGTCCAACTGAATTTAATGAGGCAGCTCATATATAAAAGGCAATTTATATGTGAGGAAAGAAAAGTGTTGGGTTGCAAAGCACCTTTAATTGAGGTTTTGGACTTAATATTAAACTACTTTAAAATGTGAGTTTATTCCTTCCTCGAAATAGAAAAGTTCTGAATTTATTAAAGTAAAATTAGTGACAACCAGTTCTTTTCAGGCTGCCAGCGTGGCATTTACTGGCCAGCCCCGAGAGCACCCAGGTCCTCTCCAGAGATGCCAAAGTGGAGCCATGGGTGCTTTGTTAGATCCCCTGAATGCCTCTTCTTATTTCGTGGGTACCTCAGAGACATTTAGATACTTAACAAAAAGTTGTCAGATTCTATTTTTTTGTTGTAAAAGGAACCATTGCGTTGTCCAAATCTTAATAACCTTTAATAGGGGAGAACTGCTGACATTTTTGAGAGGATGCCTGTTCAATCTTTATAACAAAATCCTGAATGGCTTTCACAGTCTTTCTACCTGGAACCTCGTGTGAGAGTTGTTAATCATTTCATCAGGCATTAGGATAAAAGTCTGTTGAACTAGAGAACAAATAAGCCTACATTTTAAAGAAAAATAAGCACTTATCTGAGAACCAAGTGATTTCTCTAAAAGATCATTTCAGTCTCACAGAGAGACAGCCCAAATCTGCCTTACAGAAACCACTGAACAATGGGGCCTCAAATCTGTTCCCATCCCATTAGATGGAAGAATTTATGTTTCCTTCTGTAGGAAAGTCACCTCGGCATCCCTCCAAGGCCGGGTAATATTCTCACCTCAGAAGAAGTTAAATATTGTTAACTGTGGTACCTCACACCAGCTGGGTCAGGTTGAAGGAACCAGCACTGGGACACCTCTATCAGAGGAAGATTAAAATGGTGATTTAGGATTTTAAATGCTCCGGGTTCTGATAGCTGGAGCAGAGCTGCCCCACTCAGGGACCCCTCAGCCCCCTCAGGAACCCTTCAACCTCCTCAGGTGCTCCTCAACCAACCCCCAGCCCCTCATGGACCCCTCAGCCCTCCTCACACACCTGCCATTCCCCTCAGGTGCCCCCTCACATACCCTTCAACCTCCTCCTGGACTCTTCAGCCCCTCAAGTGCCCCTCACAGACCCTCTGGACGTGAAGGAGACAAAATGGCGCCGGCGCAGTGGCGGGAAAAGGGCTCCGCGCCCGCTCCTCCCTCAGGGCCAGCGCGGGCTGAGGGGAGACGTTCTCCCATCCCAACACATTCCGGGGGATCTCCTGCAGGCCTAGAGTCCCCGGNCGATTCCATGACTTACCAGATCAGGAATTTAAAGTCGAGTTTATTCTACAAGTATAAATACACAACACACCAGCGAGACAAAGCAAATTTCAGAAATCTCTGGAGAAACCATTCACTACTCCCTTTTTTTTTTTTTTAATATTAGCTGTATGGGAAAAAAAGTTGCAGCCTGTATTTTATAAATAAATCAAAATTTCTGGTTTAAGATATTATTTGTATTGATTTGCACCCAATGCTCCTATATTTTCAGGTTCTGCAGAAGGCTGGCTTGAGCCATTTTCTCCATTTATATTGAATATAAAATTATATTTTATAAAATCAATACCCTTCACTTCTGCATCATAAAAAACTTTACTCCTGATGAGTAATTTTATAACCTCAAGGTCGTGGCTATTGGAAGTTTTTAGCGTAGCCTGACAAATTCTCTGTGTTGACTCTGTATTACAGGATCTTTCATTTCTTCAATTAAAGAGCTGAAAATGGATACCACCTGTGCTCTTGTATTTATGGTGTCACAAAAGTCCATGATAATTATCCTGTGCTGATGACAAACGGGATGCCAGGGAACTGACAGCCTGGGTGGGTTGGTTTTCTTTTAGATCACCTTTTATACAGCATGATCCATGGATCTAACTTTGTTTTGTAGGTTTGAATATCCACTTAACAGAATATGGCATTTTTTTCTGTCAGTTCTATTGTTTTCATTATCTCAAGCTAATGAACAAGCAGAAGATAATGAGGCTGGTGATGGGATCCTAATCGAATGGGAAGGAGAACTTGGACTCTGGCTGGGAAATGCTGGCAAAGGCACAAGCCTCATTCTTACAGCCATGACAGCAATGCAAAACAGGAAAAAAATCCCTGAAATGAGACCTGTAGGGTGTCCACTGCTGCTGAAGGTGACAAATCAGGATCATAGCCCAGGGGCTTGCAGAGTTCAGCTTGTCCAGTATCTCAGCAAGGTCTGGTGGGACACAAGCACCTGCTGCAGCGGAGCCTTGCAGAACTGACCGGGACCTTGAGCACGGGCAGGTCACCACTTCCAGGGGTTTTGTCCAGGTGGAGCTGCTTTTCTCCCACAGGCACAAAGGGCAGGTGAAACCTGAGGCTGCCCTGTCCCCTCCAGGCCTTTGTTCCATTTCAAAGCCACCAGAACAAGGGTGCTGTTGTATCTCTCCTCGGCTCCCCATAATCACCGGGTGGGTTTGCTTTGTGGTCTGCTTCCACTCCTATTTTCAATGTACATTTGGGGGAAAAAAAAGCTGCTTTTTACTTTCCCAGGATAGCTCCTGCTGGGAAGACGTTATCGGGGCCATCGTGACAGGATGCACAAAGGCAGGGGACAAAGTGAGACCGGGGTTCTTTCCCTCTGAGATGTCTGATTAGATGCTGGATTTCTGACTTGCAGATACTGAGCCAAGGACTCATTTGATGGACATGCCTGTCTCAGGTGACACTGAGAATTCTGCCATTCATACAGCACATGGCACCTCAGGGGACAGTCGGGGACTCGGACTCCTGTGGTTACTGCAAACAAATAACACCTTTTTTAGTGCTTATAACAAACAAATGCCTAACCTGCCTTTATCCCACTGATTTATGATGCCAGCTGATTCTCCCAGTTAGGAATTATTAATACAAACACTGGAGAGCATCTGCAAAAACAAATGTTACTCAACTTGTATGCAGCTTTCCTCAAGCTTTCCTCCTCAGCTGACCTCAAAGTGGTCTCAAAAAGAAATCAGCATCATTATCTCCCTTTGACAACTGAGGCAAGAGAAAGGCCAGAAGCAGTTTCCTAAGGTCCATGTGCCTCACAGAACCTGCTGCCCTCTCCAGCAGCAGCCCCCGTGGGAGAGCAACAGCGTTAATTCAGTGTTTTTCTGATCTAGTGCTTGATCCCTGAAAGCTCCAAGTGATTTTAACTCTCCAGCACTTCAGCAGCACTTAGCACTCTGCCGATTCAACCTGTGATTGGCAGAGCCTTCCCATACACTGCTGCAAATTGCCCAGTCCCTGCTAATTAGGCCTTCATGAATAGATTTATTTAAATTACACTCATTGGCATGGTCAGGGAGTGCAAATGGCATTCTGTAATTCACTTTGGCAATTTGTTAGGTGACCATCAGTACACTTTGCGTTCAGGGGAAGAAAGTCCAGCAACCAGCAGGGACATTTCAGAAATCATTTCCAGAACCAGAGCAATATAAAAATATTTGCTCTGTGCATTTTCCGCTGCCCGCAGCATTTACTGAGAGGGCTCATTGAATATTTATACATCCTTACGACCCAAAGAACTGGTAAAATGGAGAGGGCAGACGTGCAATTTTATGTAATTGGCCTGACTGAATGCATTAAAAGCAGCAAATTATTAAAGGTACTCAGTGTTCAGTGGTTTTGGCTGATACCTGAACTGGCAGGGCCTCGGGAGTGCTGATGGAGTAAGGATGGACATCTTCAGCAGCAGCAATGCAGGTGCTGATGCAGCCAACAGGTGCTCAGTGTGTTCAGGGATATTTAATCCAAATTTCTCCCCATCATCCTAGTGAGTCTTTGTTCAGCTCTCACTCCACCCTGGTTCTCCCCCATCCTGGTCCCCAGCACTGGAACCATCCCAGTGGGATTTCCTCCCTCCGAGCAGCACCACGACCACCTGCAGCATGGAAAAACACAACAATCCAGAGCTTTGTTGTAAAATTAACATGACCCATGGCTGGTTCCCACCTAATCTGGGCTAATTCTGCCTTCTTTGGGCCAGGGCAGATGCCAAGACCTGAGGCTGGTGCATGCACGTGGCAGCAGCACGAGCCTGCAGGGAGCTCAGACCCCAACACGGGTGTGAGCAAACAGGACCACGTGCCAAAGGCTCTGCTGGGGATGCCAACAGCTCTCTCTGCACAAGAAAAACTCCATTGCTGGCAAAGACCAAGATAAAAGGGATTTTTTTAAGGTGTAAATCTCTGTGGGCCATGTAGCTGCTCTTCCCACAGGCAGGGAAGGGATGGCATTTGCATGGCTGGAGCCTGGCACAGCATTGCTCCTGTCCCTCCAAGGCAATGTCTGGGTGCTGATGCCTAAAGAGGCCACCTAAAAACAGAGACGAGACAGAATAAGGGAATAAAGATCAGTATTTATTTGAAAGGCCTTCAGANCTGTTCATCAACAAGCTCAGTTCCTCGTGATTCCATCACTAATGAATCCCTTCTGCAGCAGTGGTGGAGCAGGAACGGCACGCCACGAACGTGGCACCACCCCGAGAGGAACACGAGCCATCAGCACCTACCCCTCCACCAAAATCAGCTCCCCTCAGGTGCCAGGGCAGAGTTACAGCTCAATAGAAACGCCACAGCTGAAATCTAAGCCTTTCTGGATCATCACTAAGTAGTTAGTTAATTTTCAGTGAATAATTAGCAAAGAAACTTATCCCAGAACTAACCATTCTCTGTAATTTTCATACCAAAAAGGCAGAATAAGATGCCCATATAGAAATTCACTGCTTGAAAATACTGACACACGGCTTTTTTCTTCCATTTTCTCGCTTTTTTGAAGCTCAGGCTTTGATTGACCAAGATTTAAAGCCTTCAGTCTGCTGTTTAACTTGCCTAAGACTACAGAAATTCAAAATGCTTCTTTTTAGAGCCTTCAGGCTATAGAGAATAACTTTTCCTGCACATAATTCCAAAATAATGTGAGCTCAGTGAAATGACTTGAATTTTCATCACTTTCCCCAAGACCAGAATTTCCTCCTCCCTCTCTGAGCAAACAAGTGATGAATATTTTCCAACAAAACATCATGAATTAAAACATACAACAATTAAAAATAGTTTTAGTGACAGCTCCCTGACACAGCGGAAGAATGCATTGAGGGGGGAAGAAAAGAAGATATTTAGCATTGTTGGCTGCTATTCAGACACTTCCAGCCATTCAAATCCATGAATCCAAACCCAAATTATATCTGGATTTCGGTTGGAGACACATGATTCTGAGCAGTACCAATCAGGGGACACGGGATGAGCATCTCCCCGTGACAATACTGGGAAAAACCCTTCCAACCTCCAGTTTCCAACCAGGTCTAAAGCTTGATCCCTGTATGTGCAGTTCATAAGGAAGAAAACTTGGGATATAATTCCCAAAGACATATGGGGGTGGCTGCAAAAGAAAACTGGGATCTTAGCGTAAATCAAATTTTTCCCTAACTACAGAATTCAGGGAAGGGAGCACCAGAGAAATCCAAAGGGCCCATCCAAGCTAAACTTTCCAGCACAAATCCACCTTTGATCTCCTGGCTGAGCATTTGGCCTCGGCCTGGTGGTGGCAAGGCTCCCACTGCCTCCGAGAGCCAGGACTGCATCCAGCCCTTCCGAGGGAATCGTGTGTCAACTTTTCCACTGCCCTCCTGGCTGCCTGTCAGGCAGCTCGTTAGAAAACTCCTGCAGACCCACACTGACATTTGGAGGCTTTATCCATTAGAAAAACAAAACCTCCCCTCAAAGCCTGTTCAAAGTGCAAAGGTACGAGACTTGATCAAAACAGGACTGGATCACGAAATTCTCCCTTAAGAAAATGAACACTAGAGGTCAATCTAACAACTTGTCCCGGAAATATATATCCCTGGAATAAAATATTACAGGCTTCTGCATGCTGTTGAGCTCTAACTACCTCCAGACCCACTGGCTCAGCCCCGTGCTTCGGATCTAACAAGGGTTTCCTCTGTTCTTTTGGATTTGCTCTTGTCTCGCTCTCCATTAGTGTTTCCTTTCTGGAGCTCTCCCGTGTGGTCGCTGTCCCGAGTCACGGCGCTCCCTGACACGCTTAACTCCCTGTTTATGAAAGCAAAGGGGGAATTGGCACTTGTGTCAGGAGGCTGGAGGCCAAATGTGTCCCTGATGGAACTCCACTGCAGCTGAAGTTCGATTAAGGATCAGGGCAGGAGCAGAGAAGCAGCCATCGCTGTGCAGGTGAAAACCATTCCAGCTCAGGATCTCATGGATAAATATGGAATGGTTCGGGTTGGAGGGGATCTTAAAGCTCATCCAGTCCCACCCTGCCATGGACAGGGACACCTTCCACTATCTCAGGTTGCTCCAAGCCCTGTCCAACCTGGCCTTGGACACTTCCAGGGATGGGCAGCCACAAACCCATGGTTTCAAAGAGGCAGCAGGGAACTGGGCTGGGATGCAAGGGATGGGTTTGGGACTTCAAGTCTGATTCCCTTCCAAGGCATCTCCCATCTAGCAGCAGCGGAATGACCTCATTCCTGCACCTCATGCCTTCCTATCTCATCTTCCATGCTCACATCTGGAGGACCTGGTGGCTACAAACTCCCATAGATTATTGATGCTTAAAATCAGTTTTGGTTGGGCTTTTTTTGCTTTATCATTCTGAAATGCCCAATATTCCAATTCCAGTGAGTTTCTTCCTCCTCTTTCCCTGCTCTTATGACCAGAAATAAGGCACAGCCCTGCCAGCCTGTTCCAGCCTCCCCATTGCCACCTTCCTCAGCAAATCCCAAATTACCTTTCACAAACCTCCAGCCTCAGCCAGGCTCTGTGGACCACAGGAGGCTGCCTCCACTGGGAAAGCCCAGGGTGATCCAAGGCACAAAAGTCAAGTCAGACGAAAGCTCAGACCCAGCAGAGAGCGTGTTTAAGCACGAGATTTCTGCCGGGGAGTCACTTGTGTGACAGTCCTTAAGCTCGTGTGCAAGCACTCTGCTGAAGCGGGGCCAAATCGCGGCTCCTTCTGCCTGCAGCCAGATACTGCAGCACCGAGTAACGCCGAGGAGTAACATTTATTCACACACAGGGGCTCTGTGCTGCAGGGCTGCCAAGCCCTGGCCCCGGCTGAGCTTTTCGTGAGCGAGCAGCCAGAGCAGAGCTCCATATGGCAGCGCCGGCTCCTCACTCAGCAGCTCGCCTGCTGCCAGCTCCTCGCTGCAAACGGCCCAGCGCAGCAGAAATGTTCCAGCTCCACCTTCGTGTTACAATTACCTTTCAAAACCTGCCAGATGAATTCCTTAAAATTCTTCCAGGGAGTTTCTTGCTGCCTGGATGATCGCGGCGGTTCTGGCCGCAGCCAGCGATGCTCCCCCAGGGTAGCACCCAAGTCATTCCCAGGTGGAAGTTTCTCCCACGGCATATCCAAAGGGTGTCCAACCTTAGTGCTTAGTCCCTCACAGCCCAGGCACATCCAGAGACTGCCACAGAGGTGATGGAAATGCCTCATTTTCAAGCAACCTGACCCTAACACAGAGCTGAAGCTTGTGCAGGGATGCATCTCTAAGCCTTTCGCAGATAATGCAGGCACAGGAGAGATTTAGGAGGGGTGTGAGCATGGTTGGGACAGCCTTGTGCCACTGGCGTGCATTAACACCTCTTCAAGGCATAAAAACTGGGCAGAACAGAACAGGAAACCTCCATTTTTGGGGCACTCAATGGCAGTTTTTCTTCTATTAAAACACACAATTACTGACAGAGCCCTGTAACAGTGGCTGATACTTTGTGAACGTCTCCAAAGCCTGAGCATAGCACTTAGAAGATTTATCTACCCAAGGACAGGCAGGAGTTGATGGGGAACATGGCCATCCCACATCCCTCACCACCTCCAGCTGCTCCCAGCGCCTCCAGCACAGCCCTCAGTGCCATCACCCGATGGCTCTGGGCATGTGGCAAAGCCAGCAGTGACACCAGAGGGGTAAAAGCCACAGCAGTACCTCAAGTGATGTGGCCTTAGCCCAGGCAGGACCAGACTCAATCCCAGGTTAGCAGGGAACCCACTTTCGGTTTATGGAGCCATTCAGCCCCAGCCCCGCCATGGCACGTGCAGTTCCTGCCAAATCGATATCTGCGTCTTCCTGGTAAATAATTGTGTCAGTGGGACGTTAATGGGGCACAGTGCTCGTGGTGTCAAGGCTTTTTTTTTTTTGTCAACGAAGCAAAATCATTCGTTTTCCTCCCCCTTCCCCCCCGCCAGCCTTCCCAAATGCACAAAATGGGCTCCAGACCCACCTCCTACAAGGAAATGAGAACCAGCCCCAGAGGATCACCCAGCAAGAAGCCTCTGTTCGGAGATCTGACGCCTCTTCAAAGCCAGGGGAGCAAATGTGCTCCTACCTCCGCTGATTTATGAGGAACGGCTGCATCACCGATGCGGGGGAAATGCTTAAACGCTACCAGAGGGAAGGGAACGGAGCCCTGGCTGCCTGCTCTGAAGAACCCTGCTCTTCAGGAGAGTTTGTTTTCATCTAATTAGATCTATATTGCATTTTAAAGGAAAACAAACAACCTGGAGACTGCAGCACATGCTGCTGGATGCTTCCCTCGCTAGGAAAACAAACACGGGGGTGGCACCGCCGATGGCAGGCGGGATGTGCCAAGGGGGGATCTTGAATAGCACGTGGCACCAGCCAGCCTGGGACCGTGTCCCCACACATGAGGGGATGTGGGGAAAGCAGGTGGCTTCCCTGTGCTGGTGGGAAACAGCCAATAACCCCTCAGCTGGAGGCAGGAGCAAAGCCAGAGGCCGCAGCACCCCAGGAAAGGCAGGAGCAAGGTTTAAGTGAGGGGCACAGCTCAGGGGTGTTTTTTGCTTCCTTTCTGTGTTGAAAAATTCTGGGTGTAAATCGTTCTATGTGTTTGGTTTTAATTTCTGCTGCTGCCCCGCTGTTATTTATGCTCTTGAAATATAACAGCAGGCACATGTAGAGGGTGGTGTTCATGAAATACAGCCCGCTGCCCAGAGTGTTTATCGACCAGTGCAGTAAATAATTCCAACAAGCACAACTCATCCAAGAGAGCAGAGACATGGATGAAGGCTGCCCATCTGCCAGGGCCCTTCCAGGGCTGCCAGATCTGCTCCAGAAATGCTCTTTTCCATCTAAAACAAAGCCAAGAAAGCCAAGTGCAGCTCCCAAGTGGGTCCTGGTGGCAGCTGTGCCCTGGGCTGGCAGGATGGCCAGTGCTGCAGGGACATCCCTGGGGACACAGGATGCAGCCCTGTGCCCACCATGGGATGCTCCCAGTTAACGCCAGGACTTTAACAGAAAGCAACTGCTCAACTGCATCCAAGCTGGAGCAGAGGCACCCAAGGGACACGGCCACACCAAAAGCTGGATCCCCACAGCACCCTCAGCGCTCCAGGACAGCCAGGAGGTAATTGCTTGAAATAAAAGCTCTCTGCAAGGACCTGATTTGGTTTGATGGTTGAGGAGAAGGCAGCAGTAACAGCCCTGTGCAAGCAGTCACTCAATTAGCATAGGTAATGTCTGTGGAATTTATTCAACATCTGAATTCTTGCTTTTTTTCCAGGGGAAAGGCCTGAGGGGACTCTACATGATGCTTCCATACAGAGCTGGGTCTCTCAGCTGTCCCAAGGATTTCCCTGGATGCTTTCCCTGTCCTGCAGCACAGGGAGCCCTGGAAAGCCCAGCACAAGGCTGAACAGATTTAGTGCTGCTACACTGGGACTCATTTATCTTCCCTCCGAGGTGAACCCACACCGTCCTCAAGGACAGGAGCTTAACAAGCAGTGGAGGGAGATCTGAACCAGATCTTGACCTGATCTCAATCGCGCAGCTCTGCTGAACCAAACAGGGTTGATTTATGCCAGCAAGAAGCCAATGGCCTGGCTCAAATCCATTCCCAGCTCCCTCTGCCACCAGCAATGCTGGCGCTGCCTGCCCACCCCAGGCAGAGCTCATCCCACACCACCAGCTCTCCCAGCAGCCCAGTGCAGAGCCATGAAGGGACATCAACACCCAGATTCCATCCTGTCACACTCACACCAGACATTGCACCACCGACACTGGCAGCATGAAGACCCTCAGGGTAAAATAAAGCCCCTTAGATGGGGCTGTGCTGCAGCAGAGCCTCCCCTGGGTGTCCCAGGGCTGCCCATCCTTGCAGGGCACCAGTGCCTGGGTTTAGGGGAGACCTCAGCACCACACGGTACCTATGGGACTGACTGGAACTCACAGCCAACTCCTCTGGGCTTCGCTGCCAAAATATCACTGCCCAGAGGGGAGAACCTTGCACCAAACTCATGTGTCAGCCACGAAGTCAGGCTGGGAGAAGGTCCCTGATCAGGGATCCCCACAGATGCTGCAGTAACACCCCCGGTGATGCTGCGAGCTCTGGCCCTGCTGGTCCCAGTTCATCTCAGGGCAGCATTTCCGAGCAGGGTGGTGCCCAGCACAGCACAAAGGGTGCTTTCAGCACTTTTACCCGTGGGCAATCATGATATCCCGACAGCCTCTCACCAGGGAATAGCTCCTTCAGTTTAGCTGGAGTCTGAGACTCCCTGGAAACCCGGAATCCCCAAGCTGGGATCCCCAGATCCAGGCAGCATAGGGGGCCAGAGGCTCTGCCTCCAGCCAAACCCCTCACTTTGCAGCACTGCCTGCCCACACCAGGGCCTTTTGCCTTCCCAGGCTCCTCCCAAATACCCCCTTGCTCCACAGGGAGCCAGCAGCAGACACCCACCAACCCCATTTCCAGCTCAGCACCTGCTCCTTCCCACCGCCAAGGAGCCTCTCCCAGCCCCAAAGAGCTCCAACACCTTCCACTCCCTGCAAAACATCCCAGCTCACCCCCAGGGCTGGAAGCACAAGTCACCCCCACACACCTGGAATCAGCAGGATGGGGGTACCAGCACTGCAGCACTCCCCAGCACCCCAAACCCCACAGATACCGAGCACAGCCACTCCACCTTGGCTCACTCCCCATGCAGGAGCCGGTTGCCAAGTCCAGACTTGGATTTAGCAACAGACTTTTGTGCTTTGGCTCATGGATCCTGCAAACAAGAGCTTTAATCATTGCTTGCTTTTATGCGCCAAGAGCCAAAATTGTCTTGTTAAGTACAGTAAGTGATCAGTACTCGCAGCACAGAACGTTTCAATGGCTGCTTGTGTGGGTAATTATTCCAGGCTTGCCTCTCTTCCCCTCTTGAGAAAAATTACGGAATGTGGAAATTATTGTGAAGCCTCTCCGGACTTGGAATGTTTTCCACCCGTTACTCCAGCCTGTGCCTGGAGTTTGCTGCCTGCTTGTGCCCCGTGCTGAGGGATGCCCCATCCCTGGGCAGGCTGCACCAGGATCCCAAGGATCACACCTTCCATAGGTGGTTTCACAGCTGGGCTTTCCTCAGAGAGAATAACCCTCATACCTGCCCTAAAGGTAACAGGAGGCTCAGCCTTGGCTCCCCCACCCTGTCCTCCCCTGCCTGAGCACAGCACACATCAGCCAAGCCTAGAAAACATTGATTTAATTTGTTTTTCCCCCATTTTCCCTGTGCATCCCTAAATGGAAGCGTGGATCCATGCTTGGGACCCCAGCTGTGCCACGGCCCCAGGCAGGAGCCTTTCCCTCCCAGCCCTCTCTAATATTACACTATTAAAGTTGCCTTTTGGCTTTTATTAGGATTTTTTCCAGAGATAAAAGCAGGCTGTGGGAGCAGAGGGAGCCCCAGCACTATCCATGTCCTTGGAGCTGACAGAGTGGGGAACCTCAAGCCGGGAATGCTGTGGCGAGGCTGGGACATGCAGAGGAGGAGGAGGAGGAGGATGATGGTGAGGATGAGGAAGCTGTGCATCCTTCAGCCCCAACTCGGATGAAGGGACCAGGAGAGCAAACTGCAGGGATGCTCCCTGCTCCAGTGGTCAGGGGATGCTTTTCTGAAGAAAGGGCAGCAAAACACTCCCAGCACACTTGGAGCTGGCTTTGCATCACCTTCTCCTCTGCAAATGCAGCTGGAGGCTGAAACCTTGGCAGGAGGTTTCAGGCATCAATAAATCTCCTGGTGAAACAAGGACAGGACCCCATAGCCTCCATCTCACTCTCCCAGCCCGTGGGCAGCTCTGCTCTTGCCTCCAGGAGGATTTTGTACAGGGCAATTCTAGAATAGGATGGAGAAAGGAAAGGCTCTGGGAGGATTTGGGAGAGCAGATAAAGCTAAAAGAGGTGGGACAAGTCCCCAAGAAGGTTCAGCAGTAACACCTCAGGGCAGGTTTATGTGCACAGCGACTAACTAACTATGTGCACTAACCCTAACCCTAACCCCAGCTGGCAGGAGGGAAATGCCATCACTCCAAAGCTCATTCCTGGAGGCTTATTCCAGCAGGAGAAACAGGACAGAGCCATCAGCTCCAGAGGAGGGCTGGGTGCCCCACGGCACCCCCATCACCCCGTTCCAGGACCCCACAGGAGCTCCTGCGCTTCAGGTGCAGCTTTGCCCTCCGACCTCCCCACAGCCCAGCGCTGGTTCCTGTCACCAATATCTGCCCCAGGCTGGATCAGGCATTCCCAATCCAGTGTTTGGGTGCTGGGTGACACACGCTGTCCCCTCCAGCCCCTGGTGGTGCCACCGGCACACATCCCCCTCCAACTGCTCCAGGGGCTGCCAGGGCTGCATTAAAGACATTTGGGTGTAGCAAACAGCACAGAAAAATGAGCTTATTCCCTGGGAAAGTGGAGGGCTCCTTGTCCTCTCCACCAGGGCATGGACCCGTTTTTCTCTGCCCCATTTTTCCAAAGGGGTGAGGAACCAGAACCCATCACACACACCCAGGGCTGACAGGAAGGGAGTCATTCCCGAGGAGCATTGCTTCTAAACCACTCCAATATGGCAAGGCAATGTTAACCAGCTGGGAAAGCTCTTTAAAGACCCTTAATTAAAGGCTGGCTGTTGCACAGGCCCCTTTCCCATCCCCACCAGGAGCGTTTCCCAGTTTCCCGGCCTCTCTCCCGCTGCCCTCCATCCCTCACACTTTCCTTCCCGCTGGCATCTGCCACCAGCGTGCTGCGGCTGCCGGGGGGGGGGGGGCTTCAGCAATCAGCCATCAGATGGAAGTTAAAACTCAGAGCAAGAAGAGAAAAAAAAGGAGGAAATTCCCTCCCTGTTGATTTCCAGGCGTGGCTGCCAGCATGGATGGCAGTGCTGGGGCAGAGCTGGCTGTGGGAGCATCGGCTTAGTGATCTACACCACCACTCCCCAGCCACATAAACTGGGAAAAACGGGGCTGGATCAGCCCTTACAGCTCCATTCTCTCCTCTAATGCCAGCTGTGGCATCACCACGAGCCAGCCCCAAAGGCTCCGGCCATCCCCCTCCTCCTGCTTGCTCCCTGTGTCCCCATTCCTTGGGGAAGAAGCAGTGGTGGCAGTGCCCCATCCACCCCACACCAATGAGGGGTACACAGTTAGGGCCTGGGGCTCATCTCCTGCCAGGGGAATCCTGCCAGAAAGGCATCAATTTATTCTTTCGAGTGATATAAATTAATTAAGCAAGGCAACGTGTTGCTGTTTCCAGTCAGAGCATAAATTTGGCATTTGAACACGACAGCTGCACACAACCACACCACTCCATCCCCAAACTCCACCCTGGCCCTGCAGCCCCCAAAAACAGCAGGAAGGATGCCCAGCACCCCTGGCAGCAGCCCCCACTTACCAGCCAGTGCCAGCTCCTGTTCCCTGAGCTGCGACAGCCTCTGCACCCTCCACAGCTGGAGCAGATCCTGCAGGGAGGCTTCAGTGCCCCCTCCCAGCTTTTATAGCCCACAGGTGCCTGGCAGCATGAGCTTCACCTGGGGAGGTGGTGTGGGACAGGTGTGGCCACACACATGGCAGTAGGGAATGGGAATGGGAATGGGAATGGGGACGGATGGGCCTTTTCAGGGATGAGCATGACTTCCCCTGTTACAGGTTATAAACATTCGAGATGAAATGTGGAACTGAAAATCAGCCCTGCTGCTCTCCTCATCTCCAGACCCACGCAAAAGCAGGGAAGTTTTAACTTCTTGCTTTTGGAGCTTTTTTTTTTTTTCCTTCCCTATTTTTGTTCTTTCCCTTCTGTCCTCCTAAATCTGGTAGAACAGAAAAAGGAGTAAATAAAAAATTTTGGAAAGCTCTTCCAGCCCTGCTCTTCCTGGCTTATGGAGTGGAATGGAGAGGCAGGCCCAGAACACAGGAACCACAAAACTTTGGATAGTTGGATTTTCAAAACAAAATTGGGGCTAGAAATGGAAACTTTGGTTAACTGAGATGGGGATGAAAACTTCATTTCATACTTGGCTGCAAAGCTGGATCTCCATCATCGTGTTGCTCTGGCACTTCCCCAATTAACCTGGTGCTCCAGAGGCATTTTTCCAGCTCCACGAGCGCAGAGTATTTTGCCATCGTCCCCTGAGCAAGCAGCTGCCCAAACTCCCTCTGTCCCAGAAAACATCAGCAGAGCTCAACATCCTCTTGTTATAACTTTATTTCCAGAGGTTTTGAGCAGGAAGGTCCAGCAGTGACACCTGTCCCTGAGCCTCTGCAGGAGTTTCAGAGCAATTCCTCCCGGGATGGGGATCCCAGAGCAGCTGTGGCTGTCCCATCCCTGGAAGTGTCCAAGGCCAGGTTGGATGAGGCTTGGAGCAACTTGGGATAGTGGAAAGTGTCCCTGCCCCTGGAAAGGGGATGGAAAGGGATGGGCCTTCAGGTCCCTCCAACCCAAAAAATTCCAGGGTTCCATGACCCTGGAGAATGAAACGTCACAGTGGAGAAGTGCTCGGTGAGCACTGGGAGTTTCCAGGAATCTCTCTCAAGCTGAACCCTCCACGACAGCCCGAGTGGGACAGGGCTGCTGTCACTGCTGTCACCATCCCGCACCGAAACACTTTTCTTGGAAGCACATCGCTCCACTGGAGCTCTTGAAAGCCCCACAAACGACCCCAAACTCCGCCGAGGTGGACTTAAGCCTGTGCTTGGCTCAGAGCAGGAGCCGGGAGATTTCATCCCATTCCTACCAAAGCTGCTTTTATTGTCTTGATCTAATGAAGTGCAGACTTCACCTGGACAGAGCCATAAGTGGCTCCTCTCGGAGGCAATGAATACAAATACTTGACCTCGTGAGCTGCGGGGCAGCAATTAGTTTAAGCAGGGGGTTTGTGTAACACTTCAAAAGTCTTAATCCGTGCGGTCAGCCCTGGCACGGTATTTGCCAGAACCTATTGAGTAGTCTTAATGAGTCTGCAAAGCAAGCTTTCAATACATTTTGGGTCGCTTCAGATGCTTTAAATGGCATAGTCTATATGGTATTGTGCGGCTTTAGAAAGGGCCGGGCTTTAAAAAAGTATGGTTCCCTTTCACAGGGCAGACAGAAACCATCTTTAGAGCCGGGACCCTTAACGTTTTGCATATCAATATGGCTGGGGCTGAATGCAGTCACTCAGCTGAGAAATAGGATCACTATCAGCGTTTCCAGGCTTTCACAGGCACTTGGGAAACTTTAAAGCCCTTCGTGGAGAATAATTTGGTCGAATGTCGTGGCTGGAAACAAAACCTAAACAAGCAGAGCGCAGTCCATCACGCGGAGCTGCCAGCGAGGCTGACAAGGGGCTCCAGCCGCTCCGACATCCCACCCCCGGTGGGGCGGTGGCCGGGGGTCACAGGCCTGGGGGGACACGGCCGGGGGACCCCGCAGTGGGCACGGGGTGCTGAACCCATCCCCGCAACAGCAGCGTCACCCCGAGGGCTTTGGGATTTCAACCAGCACAAAACCAGTCCTGGTTTCATCTCCTCTCGCTATTCCTCGGCGATATCCCGCTTTATGGCGGTCACAAAGCCCCCAGGGACTGTCACCTCGGTGGCCTCTCTCCTCACAGAAACAGGCACCTGTTTGCGTTTCACTCCTTGAGCTGTCCCTGCACGTGTCACTTGTCCCGGGAATGAACAGGAACACGTCCAGCCTCACCTGCAGCCCGCAGCACGGGACAGGAAACAAACCTCACCTCCAGGGGCACAAGGGAGGTGCCAGGACCCGGGATGTGGGAGCAGGGGGAGCCGTGCGGGATAAAGCACCGGGTGGGGGTGTGAAACCACCCCGGAGCTGGGAGGAAATGGGATGGGGCCTGTTGTACATCCCAGAAGTGGTACCTGCTTCCCTCGCCATGCCCAGGCAGCAGCAGAGAGAAGCAGGCACCTCGGCAGCATGGTCAGCGATGGGATGCAGGTTTGGGATGCTGCCTGATGGAAGAAACCACAGCCAAAGCATATTTGCAAACAATGCAGGGCCTGAGGGCCCTTCAAAACTCATAATTAGCTCATTAAAGACACAAATACAAGTCACTAATAAGATCTTAGAGGTTAATTAAATGTTTTCCCCATCTTTAATTAAGGGAAAACTAGTTAGTGCAGATTAAAGTGATTTCTGCAGCCTCCCGTGATGACCCTCGATGGCTGCAGATTCGAAAAACTGAGATTACTGAACTGAAAGGGCAGAGTTTGGGTAAACTGGGGAGAAGCTGGAATTTTCCTCCTAAGGGTTAGAAAGGCCCTGCTCTTTCAGCTGGGCCACTCAAGGACCATGGGAAGGTGATCCACAACTCCCTCTCCCTAATCCCGGACCTGGAATTTATTCAGAACTGCTGCTGCTCATTGTTTTGCTCAGCTGGGAAATTCCTACGGACTCTTTTCCATCTGCAAAACATCTCCCAGTATTGGGGTTTGCTGCCCAGCCATCCCCTGGCCACCAGCGACTGTGTCACCCCCAGAACTTGGTTTTTAGCACAACCCCACTGGCTGCCTGCCCCAGAGGCCAAGTGGTTTCCAAAGGTTTTATTCGGAATGGTGGATCCATCATCCCCACGCACACAAACCCACGCTCCCACCTGCCCCCCGGAGTGCTCCCAGTTAACAGAGATCAGCAAGGTTTATATGGAAGAATATTTAATCTGCTCAGGGAGGGGAGAGGGCTCATCTGTGGTTTTATTTCTTAAATATTTCTCTCTACTCCAGAAAAGTCCGTTTCTTGCCAGAAAAGGTCCGATATAAATTAGAACAAAGGAAGGAGGGTGCTGGTGGGGTGGCCACGGGCATCCCTGGACCACAGTGACCACGGGCACCCCTGGACCAGTCCTGGCAGCCCAGGTGCCAGCCCGGCAGCGTGCCCTGGGAATGGCTCAGTCCCACCCAAAATCCTGCCCTGTCATCTGATAAAACTTCATGTTGAAGGGTCTGTAGAACTCCCGCAGGCGCTGCACCACCTGCCCGTCGATTTTGGGGTGTGGCCGTCCCTTGGATTTCCCCAGGCAGCGGGGTTTGCTCCCCCCTTCTGGCTTCTTCAGGCAGGGAAAGCCCTTGGTCTCGTTAAAATAGAAATGTTTGTCCGTCACCACCCTCTGGAGCCCCAGGAAGTCCTGGACACGGCCCATCTCCCCGGCAGGGTCGCTGACGAGCCTCTCCCCGCTGACGAAGAGGAATTTGGAGAGCGGGAAGTACTGCAGCCAATTATCCAGGTGCTTGGCGTAGATCCCGATCCTCACCGCGCTCCAGCTCGTGTCGATCAGTCCCGTGCTGAGGTTCTTGAAGGCCAGGGCCTGGAAGCTGGGGATGGAGGGGTTTTTGGAGAGGGTCTGTGTGTAGTCTGAGATGGCGCGGGTGACGGGGTTCCGCACCACCACGATCAGCTTCGTGTCCCGGGACATGTTGTAGATGCGCCGCGGTGCCTCCTTGGTGACAAAGTAGCTGGGGGTCTTCTCCATGGTGATCTGTCCCTCCAGGGTCCGTGGCATCAGGCTTCTGAGGGGAGAGAGGGACACGGTCAGGGCTCAGCTGCTCCCATCTGATGCCACAACAGGCGGGAACAAGCCCTAAATCCAGCCAGAAATGCTCAAGGGCTTCCCAACCACAGCCACCTCTCCTCTTTCCCTCCTGCCCCACCTTGTCACACCCCACTGGTCACCTCCTCATCTTCAAAATCCTTCCTAGGAGCCCCCGTGCTCCAGTCTCTCTGCTCATCTCAGCATTCCCTTTGTCCCCTCCGGAGTCTGTCCCTGGGAAGGAACTCCCTGTCACTGCCCCACCAGCAGCATCCACAGGGCACCTGCAGGCTGCTGTTCCCCCTTGGAATTCCCCCCAAACCCCTTCCCAGCCCCGGAAATCCCTCCTGCCCTTCTCCCCCCCAGTTTCAGTGGGTGATGGGCATCTCAACACACACGTTTTGGGACGGGGCTGGTTTTCATCCCGGCCTCCGGTCAGATTTCATGTCCTGGAGATTCCAACTCGCCCCGTGGGATTGCAGAGGAAAATCCCATCACGGGGGTGATGCCCAAGCACCAGCTGGGAATGGAGATGCCCACCAAGGCTCCCTCCTCCTCTGCCTCTAGACAGGGCACAGTTAAAGCCAGAAAAAGACTGTTTCCTTTTCAAAAGAAAGGCAGAAAAACCCTGAGGGCCCAGCCATTGTGCTGGGTAAAATTCACTGCTCTGATTGTTCCCTCGTGCACTTTAATGAGGCATTAATTGCCGCAGAAATTACCCAGCCGTGTCACCCCGTGTGACAGAGCGGGTCCTCCCTGCCACCAGCACAGGCACCTGCCCCACTGCCCTCCACATCCTCCTCTTCCACCTCCAAAAAGAATCACAGAATCCTGGAATGTTTGGGAAGGGACCTCACAGACCATCCGGTGCCATCCCCTGCCATAGGCAGGGACACCTTCCACTATCCCAGGTTGCTCCGAGCCCCATCCAGCCTGGCTTTGGGCACTTCCAGGGATCCAGGGGCAGCCACAGCTTCTCTGGGATCCACATCCCAATGCTCGGGGGTTGTGCCTGGCAGGGAGCCGGGTCCCCACGGCGGCTGGGGACAGGGACAGGGCTGTGCTGGGGGGAGTCAGGGCTCTGCCCAGCAGCATCTGGTCCTTATGTAATGGGAAAAGCTTGAGGTTTCTGGGATTTTTCCCCTGGACTCAGGAAAGAACACTTTATTAAAAGCATTTGCGAGCATCGCTGGGCCCCCACAGCTCCTTCCCCCAAACAAGAGGCAGAAGCCACTTGTGGCTTTTCCCCCCCGTTTTGTTTTAATTTATGCACAGTGCCAGCGTTTTTAGAGCCACTTCCTGTCCCTGGTGTCCTCACCTGGCAGCAGGGCCCCTCTGTTTGGCACCAGCAGGATGCCCTTCAAGGATCCGTGAATCCCAGGGCAGCCACGGGTGCTTTTCCCATCCTTTCCTGCACCTTTTCCCTCCCACCCCAAATAACAGCACTTACCAGAGGCTGACTGACAGAGCTCCTGCTGGGAAGCACCTTCCCAAACCAGGATTAGACCCGTGCCTGTCCCCTCCCTGTGCTTCTCCAGAGCCACGGAAAGCCCACCGGGAGCACAGCTCCGGATCCACCGGGCGCACAGCTCCGCCCTCCTGCTGGGGCTTCCCGGCCAACCAAGCATCCTTAACTTTAATTCCATTCACCAAGTGCCACAGGGTTTTCCAGGCTGCTTCACCAGCTTCTCCTGGCAGCTTCCTGAGGCATCCCTGCGGTGTTTCCCTGGATGCCACCGGGATTTCTGAACGGCTCCTTCCTCATCCTCACCCGACCCCAACCCTCTTTAGGGGCCTAAACTAGTCCCTCAATAATGAACAATAAATTGTTTATTACCAACAGCAAACACTTGGGATGGGAAGCCCTGGAGAGTCCACGTTAAACCACAACCTAGCCCTGGACACTTCCAGGGATGGGGCAGGCACAACCCCTCTGGAAAACCTCTCTTATCCACCCTTCCTTCCTGCAGAGGGACATCAGGGCCAGGCTGAGCCCCCCAGTGCCAGGGCCATCCCTAAGGGGTCTGTGGGGCAGAGGGACCCCCGGGACCCCACTCACCCACACCAGCAGTCCCTGCACCCATCCCAGCGCTCCTCAGCACAGGGGAGCTGCACCTCATTAATTACCACCAACCACACCGCCCACGGCTTAATTACCATGTAATTAACAGAAGTTTTAATAAAAGCCCGGGCTGGGGCAGGGACTCGCAGCTCCCAGCTGGGGCAGCAGCTCCCGTGCCTGTGATGGGACCTTCCCATCCCGGGGACATCCCGGGATCCTGCTGGGAACAGCAGCTTCCAAGCATTAATTGTGCAACACCTCCTCTTCCTCAGCAGCCCAAGCACTTCCAGCTCCTCTCACGATAATTACACATTTCACATTTTGATTAACTCCCTAATACTTCCCCTAAATTACCCCGGTTAATTATTGATAACACCCAGCTCCCTCCAGATCTGGCTGAAACTGGCAAAGAGCAGAGCCAGCTTTGTTGTGCTCCACTTTAGCACAAACATTAGGAACTTTAATTAAATTTACAGTTAATTCTTATTGACCTTAAGAGAGCACCATGGGAATGCCAAGCAGTGCCTGCAGGTACAGGACACGACAGTGGGGGAGCCTTAGGAGGAATTGGGATTTCCAGAGGAGACTGTGTGCCCGGGAGGAGGGATAAAACCCTTTTACCCCTCTATTAGGCTGATAAATTTTCATTTTTAATTAATAAAACAACTGGCACTTGAGAGGCATTGGGGCTGGGGTTTCCTACATGGAGACATTCAACACGTGAAAATGCTTCCTCGGTTAAGGTAACGCACAATAAATTACAGCAGATAAAATGATGATAAAAATGCAGAGAGCTGCATTAAATAGTGATTAACAGCCACAGCAGGCAGGGAATCAAAGCAGACTTCAAAAACTGGGCCAACATAACTTTCCAGAGTTAATTGGTTCATGATTCCTGATGATTTTTGGAGCAGAACTCCTCCCAGCACCGAGCTGAGAGATCAGGGGATGCACTCTCAAGAGATAAATAAGTCTCCAGCCCAAAGCATCCCTGAGTTATCACCCACAGCAGCTCCAGGAAGAAAATTAACTCTATCCCAGCCCAAACCAGGAGAGCAGGACAGGCTCTGCCTACAATTCATCTCCCTGAAATGCCAGGCAGGAGCTTTTGCATGGATACAGGTCCAGCCTGTGCTGGGAGCGAGATGGGGTATCCCGAAAGCCCGGATCAACCACAGGTGGAAGTGATGGGTGCCATGGGGTCAGGGTGATGGGTGCCACTGGGTCAGGGTGACGGGTGCCACAGGGTCGGAGTGATGGGTGCCACGGGGTCAGGGTGATGGGTGCCACTGGGTCAGGGTGACGGGTGCCACAGGGTCAGGGTGACGGGTGCCACAGGGTCAGAGTGATGGGTGCCATTGAGGTCAGGGTGATGGGTGCCACAGGGTCAGGGTGATGGGTGCCACTGGGTCAGGGTGACAGGTGCCACAGGGTCAGGGTGACGGGTGCCACAGGGTCGGAGTGATGGGTGCCACAGGGTCAGGGTGATGGGTGCCACAGGGTCAGGGTGATGGTGCCACAGGGTCAGGGCTTGCAGGTTTTATGTTATCACCAAAAAGAGAAAAAAGGGGGGAAATAAAAACCCCTCTCCATCAATATTTTTAAAAAATGAGTCCTGACAAAAAAGCCCGGAGAAAAGGAGTGAAAGGAAGGGATTTCTACCAGAGGGGGGACATGCTTGAGAGCTCTCTGCAGGGCAAAGACAGTGACTCAAGGCACCGTGATGGGCCATGGGACGCTGGGGACAAAACCAGCGCAGTTTAGCGCGGTGACGGCTCTGCCAGCCCCAGCCCCAGCCCGGGCAGGGGACACCCCGCGGCTCCAGGGGACACCCCCCCGGCGGGCAGGGTGACAGGCAGCCGGGACGGGGCCCGGGGTGGGGGGTGACAGAACCGTTTTTGTGTAAATGTAAAATAGTTTGGAACTGGGAGAGGGGGCCAGGACTCGGGACAGATTTATCCTCTGGCGGCAGACACCCGGTACCACCCGGATCTGCATATGAATCGTCCCTCGGGCTTATCGCAGCCCGGGACAAGGCTGCCTTTGTGGCCCCACGGCAGCTCTCAAGTTGTCAAACTGGAACCAGTTCTGGAAACTCGGAGATAGCGGCCTTTTCCTTCCAGGCAGCTCAAATAGCAGCACCTTCGCTGCGGAGAAAGGTGGGAGAAGACACAGGGCGGGGGTCGGGATGGCGGGAGGGGCAGATCCAGCCCCGGATCCCTGCTCCCGGCCCTGCCGAGGAGCTCCCACTGCCGGGAGACTTGGCAGACCCCTATTCCCCCAAAAAGGGGTGGGCAGCCGTGCTTACCCCATCCCAGGCCTCTCCATGACCGCTCCTTCCCGGAGGAATCACCGGGCATCTGCTGAACCAGCGCAGGGCACGGCCGGGCGGGCCAGGAAGGCTGAGCTGGGAAGGATGAACTGGGAAGGATGAACTGGGAAGGATGAACTGGGAGGGAGGGATGAACTGGGAAGGCTGAACGGGGAAGGCTGAGCTGGGAGGGAAGGATGAACTGGGCAGGATGAACTGGGA
>VWZW01004381.1:454440-470545 GCA_013397115.1 Edolisoma coerulescens
CCCGCCATGGGACATCTCCCGCCAGTGTCCCCATCCTCATCCCTGGGATGGGTACATGGCACCTGCTGGGATTATCCCTTGATCCCCCCAGGTTTGGACCCAGGCTCTGCTCCCCCCACTCCAGGGCTGGTGGCAGCCAAGGGAAGGGAGGCTGGAAGTTGGGAATGGCACTCGGGTGTAGTGTGGCTCCAAAGGGACTGATCCGGGAAAGCCTTGGGATCAGAGGGGCTGGTGCAGGGCATGAACCAGAATCACGGAATTGTTGAGGTTGGAAAAGCCCTCCAAAATCAATCCAACCCTTCCTCAGCACTGCCAAAGCCATGGCCCCATGACCCCAAGTGCCACATCCACAGGGCTTTAACTCCCTGCAGGAATGGTGACCCCACTCCTGCCCTGGGCAGCTGTGCCAGGGCTGCACAGCCCTTTCCAGGAAGGAATTTTTCCTAATATCCCACCTAAACCTCCCCTGGCACAGCTTGAGCCTTGTCACTCGGGACAAGAGACAGACACGATGGCGCTCTGTGCTCCAGGATGGAGGGAAGGAATGGAGCCCTTGGCAGAGCCCCACACCCCTGGGGACACAGGACATCCCTCTGTCCTCTATGATGGAACTGTCCCTTGGATGGATGGATGGATGGATGGATGGATGGATGGATGGATGGACGGATGGACGGATGGACAGGCAGCAGGACAGCCCAGGAAGAGCTGCTGGCTTCTATTTGAGGGAGAAGCAACCACAGGCATGGTCTGTCCTGGGATTTGGGGCTTCTCCCATGGGTGTTTACCCACCACCAGGGCTTTCTGCAGGGATCCCAGGAATCCTGGGGACAGTGACACCACAGCAGGGTCCCAGCAGAGCCCCCAGGCAGGTGCCAGGCTCGGGACACACACACTGTGCCAGTGGGCACTGGGAAAATGCTCCACTGGATCCCCCCATGGAATGCCAAGGATGGCACACAGGGACGCACAGGCAGCCAGGAGGAATTCTGCTCCAGGATTAAATTTAATATTGGGGAATAAAAGTAGTTCTGAAAAGTGACCTTGCAGCAAATTGCTTTTTCCCCCTGCGCAGCAGCAGCTTTAAAGTAAAACAACACAACCTCAACCCTTCTTTAGGCATTCCCAAATAGTTGTTTTTTTTTTTTTCCAGTGATTGTGAAAATTTAGATCAGAAAACGTGTTGGGTAAAAATATTCAATTCCCCACAGCCTGCAGAGCCTCATCAAAAATCCATTTGAAGTATTACTCTCAAATCCCTCATGGCAATGGGATATTTTAAGGTCAGTTAAACTTATTATTCACTCAAGATTTGCTTTCAGGTCCCTGCATATTTCAAACAGATTTTCCCTCATCTCTAACCCAACTGTGTTACAAAAAGCCCTTTCCTCCCCCCTCCTTTTTTTTTTTTTCCTGAAAAGAAAAAAAAGTTGTCAAAAGAAAAGATCCTAATCAGAAACAGCTCCTGAAGCCTTAAAAGCCGCTACAGTTTGTACTTGTTACCCAAAAACACTGACGCTATCTCCAGATCCCCAAATCCCCTGACTCCCAAAACACTGAATGGAGCCGTGCTTGGAGAAGAGGAATTAACTCGAATTTGTTTTTCTTATTTGCAATTCATTTCCTCGCAACAGGCTTTACGCACAGGTCCATTTTTTTCTCCCTCTCCTTGTACAAGGAAAGAAAGCAACTTCCAAACCTGCAGCCTGGGTTGGTTTTGGATTATTTAGGATTTCCAGCTCGATGGAACTGCAATTTCTGCTCCTACCGTGCCTTTCCCCTCACAGGTACTTTTGGTCAGGTTTTTTTACATAAAGATCACTTAAAAAGTACAATTTTAAAATTTCCCCTAACCCACCAGGGATTTCAGCCGGAGAAGAGAAGGCTCCAGGGAGAGCTCAGAGCCCCTTCCAGGGCCTAAAGGGGCTCCAGGAGAGCTGGAGAGGGACTGGGGACAAGGGATGGAGGGACAGGACACAGGGAATGGCTTCACATGGACAGGCAGGGGTAGATGGGATATTGGGAAGGAATTCCTGCCTGGGAGGGGGGGGGGGGGGTGGGATGGGTTTCCCAGAGAAGCTACGGCTGCCCCATCCCTGTGAGTGTCCAAGGACGGGGCCTGGAGCACCCTGGGATAGTGGAAGGTGTCCCTGCCCATGGAACTTTAAGGTCCCCTCCCACCAAACCAGTCTGGGATTCCCTGATTCCATGACCAGCCTCACCCAGGACCTCTCTGAGTTCCTGTTCAGACCCTGTAACACACACGGGATGGGGCCACTCCCAAATCCCCACTTCCCTGTGGGATGGAGGGGTCACCCTTACAAACCACCCCCTGCTCCCTGCCTGCTGCTCAGCATTTATACCCCAGATAACAATTCCCC
This sequence comes from Edolisoma coerulescens, assembly GCA_013397115.1. Lineage (NCBI taxonomy): Eukaryota > Metazoa > Chordata > Aves > Passeriformes > Campephagidae > Edolisoma > Edolisoma coerulescens. The sequence continues at coordinate 456,819 of VWZW01004381.1, forward strand.
AAATCCCCAGAGGTCACACACAGCATTAAGAGCTCTGCCCAAAGCCACCACGGGAGGCAAATTGAGCCGAGAGGAAGAGATTGCAAGTGCCCTAATCTTGCTCCGGAGAGCAAAGACTTTGGGAATTATTCCCCACTCTCAGTCCCTGCAGCCATCTGGGCTGCATTTCTCCACTTACTCCATCAGACATATGCTGCTTTTATCCCCACCCCTGCCAGCTCTCCCCTGTTCCCTGAAAACATGTGCACCCTCCACTCTCTGCTCATTCCCAGCTCGGCTCCGAGCAGAGGCTGCGAGTTCGGCTTCCAGCAAGTGAGCCTGGCCCTCAGAGCTGCTTCCACCCGCAGATTTCTCCCTAAAAATCCCTGTTTGCCCAAAACAAGGCAGAGTGAGATGTAATTCCAAGTTGGAACCCCACTGCTGCAAAGCGGCACTGCTCCTCCGAAGCCAAGAGGATCCTACTGAATCCTGCCAGGAAGGGCTGGGAGGGGAAAGCTCCTCCAGCTGGGAAGCCCTGGAGGACCAGGGTCTCCAGAAAGAGGTTTTCCCTCAGATCCCACACTGCTCCCCAGCCTGACACCACACAGGCTCTGCTGGACACTGACACACGGTATAACACACGGGGTAATGTGGGATAAAACATGGGATAACATGGGATAAAACATGGGATAAGACATGCGATAACATGGGATAAAACATGGGATAAGACATGGGATAACATGGGATAACACATGGGATAACTTGGGATAGAACATGGGATAACATACGAGATAACATGAGATAAAACATGGAATAACACACAGGATAACACATGGGATAACATGGGCTAAAACACGGGATAACACATGGGATAACATGGGACAAAACATGGGATAACACACCAGAACATGGGATAACGTGGGATAACACATGGGATAACACATGGGATAGATAACACATGGGATAATACATCCAGGCTATCCCAGTCAAGGTGTGGGACCTCAAACCATCTTCCCCCATCAGCCCACTCTTCCCACCTTTCACTTCCAGCCAGGATTTCTTCCCTCTAACAAGCAGAACATCCAAAGGGGGACCAGAAGCCAGAACTGCAAATAATGGGATAGAAAGGGAGAAACAGGAATGTTGCACTGCTCCATCAATGAAGGCTCCCTCCACCTGAGCCAACAGGACCTGGACCTCTACAGACTTCCAAGGGCAAGAGGAGGAGATCCAACAGTCTGTCCAAGGGCAGCCAGAGCTGTCACTCCAGTGCTGGACAAGGGAACAGACCCACGACCCGTGAAGCTCTTTCGGAGCTGTTCTTTGGGATCAGGCGGAGCTTCCACCAAGCAGGAAGATTCCAGCCCTGGCTCTCTCCCCACTGGAGATGATTTCCTTTCCCTGAGTGGGATCCTGCTCCCTACAGCCCCCAGCAAAGCCCATCTTCACCTTGATCTCCACTTTGGCTGCACCTTCCTCTTCCACAAGGCGCCGGCCACGAGCGCCCTTCCCGCAGGAAGAGCCTCTCCCAGCCCACAGCAGGGCAAGGAGGGAATTACATTTCATTACACACCATCCAGGGGCTTAAGTATCAGGCCAAGCATTACCAGATGTGCAGGGCTCTCCCTCAAAGCCATCCCCAGTCCTCAAGGCCTCCTTGGATATTTAATCTGTTGGTATCTGGGGTGTGAGGGTCAGGGACGGGGTTTCCATGCAGATGCTACAAATCTTCTCTACTTTTACCATCACCTTTTAATAGCACCGTAAATCACCAGGCACTTCTCAGGTGACCCAGTAATTGCCCATTTGTGTCTCGGAGCAAAACTCAGCCGGATTCTTCCTCCTCTCTGCAGCCAAGGAGCCCTGCTGGGAGCAAACTCCGGGGGGCTGTGTGCCCCTTCTCTCCTCCAGCAAAGTCATCTCTTGGCATCTGTGCTTCAGCTGCAGCGTGGCAGCACGAGGAGAGGGCGAGGAACTGATACAGGAAGATTAAAAAAAGGTTGGATGGGTCTGTTCCTAATGTGAGCCTTGCTGCTCGCAGCCTTTGATTGCTGCACAAATAAAAGATGGAAATTCACTGGAGGCAAAGGAATTAATTAACGGGAGAAGAAAGGAGCATCAGTCTGTTGGAGGCCTGGCATCAATTCCGAGCCGAGTTTTGAAGTGGCAACAGTTTTCCTTGTTCTTTTAAGTTGTTCTCCTCCGTCCTGCACGGTGACTGGGGGAGCTGACAGCACATGTGGTGCCCCATTCTGATCATCCCGGGATGAGGTGACCCCGCTGGCACGGGACAAACCTGTCTGGCTGTGGGGGCACCCCCAGCCACCGCCCCAGCACCTTCCACCTCCTGCTGCTCCCAGCTGCTTTCATCTGATCCGCTGAGATCCTCAAACCACGTGGAGCCACCATCCTTCACCGGGCTGCCGGCATGGTTTGGGGGCTTTTATGGCCTGGAAGATGGTTTGGGAGATGTTTACATCTCCAGATGGTTTCATAACCTCTGCTGCTGAGGTTTTGCTGCAGGTGAGAAGAACAGGAACCACCTCCAGCCCAGTTCCATTTCAAACTGGGATTCTGTTCAAACACAGCTGTGCACGTTCACACAGGCCGTGGTTCTCCTGGTTCCTGGGACAGTTTTCTTGTCTTCAGGACATGCTGGCTTCAAGCAAGAACTGAAATTCTCCCTGTGCCAAGGCTCAGTGACTCAAAAATCATCAAATCTCTGGGGATTCCTAATAAAATCAGAAGAGTTCCCACCCTGTCCTCCACCCAGATCGTGCTTTAATTTATGTTCAGCTGCATGCAAAGAGAAGGATCTGTCCCTGAGAGTTTCCCAGCTGAACTCAGGGGGTTTCACAGCCAGATTTCTTTCCAAAGGGCACTGCTCACCCCTTCCCTTCATCCATCAACTCAGCTCCAACTTCACCCAGCAGAAGTGGGGGTTTGGGTGTTGTTTTGGGGTCAGAGCTGGGTACATCACGCACACACAGCTGAGGGTGGAAGTCATCAGCCCTCGGTGTCATGAAACCAGAAACCCCTCAACAACCAGGTGTGCATTGACACTTCCAGCAGCTTGTTGGGTTGTGACGCTGACATGAGGCTCACACAGCTGGACACAGCTGGAGTGAGGTGGTCACTAAACCTGTAAGCCTTTATTTAAAGACATTTTGCCTAGAGAAAAAAAGTTTAGAAAAGGTCTAGCACCACCAGAGTGATTAATGCTGAAAGGAATCTCCCCTTCACAGTTCCTGTTCAGTAATTCAAGGTTTATGAGCCTTTAACATGACAGAGGCCTGGGTGTGATCCCTGCTCAGCCCCACAGATGCAGGACACCCTCACACGCTTCCTGATACTCCTCAAAGCAAGGAAATATGAATTTTTAATATTCATACCAAGATCAGAACTGAGCAAGGCTGTCCCTCATTATCTGCCTTGTAACGAGATGGGGATCAAACGGGGCGAGGACGCGGTGGCTGAGTGACACCGGCCCCACACGTCCCTTCTGATGACACAGCGGGTAATTAACCAGCATGTCACACTCAGGCTAATGAGGGTGACCTGCTGGGGCCACACCGGGCTCCCAGCCCCATTCCCTGCTCGAGGCTGGGGGCTCTGAGGCCATCTCTGCTCCCCCCTGGGCTGGACTCATCACCAGGGATGAGTAGGATCAATGGGTCCCTCCCAACTTGGGATATTCTGTGACTCTGTGAGCTCTGAGCTCAACACAGGCAATGTCCACACTGCCATCACACCCCAGGTGCTGGGGAATGTTGGGGTGATTGTCCCTGGTGGTCCCCTAAACCAGCCCAGGGATTGGAGGGGCTGGGGACACCTTCATCACCGACTGGGAGAAAGTGAGGGATGTGATACAAACGCCTGGAGAGACACAACCATGGCCCTGGGGGACACGAGTGACCTGGAGCCATCTGCCAGGGGTGACACCAGGATAGAACTGTGACAGAACCAGAGCCCACCGTGCTTCCATCCGTGCCGTGCCACCCAAAATGAGCTCTGAGCTCCAGCGGACACAGAGCCTGTCCATCTTCCCTGCAAACCTCCCCGATCACACCAGCTCCAAATAAACACCAAAGCATGAGTTCAGCCATAGGCGCCAGCCAGAGGCAGCCAGGATCCCAGAAAAACCCGGGAGGCCAGGGCAGGACGGTGCCTGACCGCAGCAGGTTAAATCCCAGTCCTGCCCAGGGTCCCTTCCATGGGTCGCGGCGCTGGGATGCTCCCAGCCGCTCGTGTCCCACCCTGATGCCGCTCCAGCGGCAGCGCACGGAGCAGGATCGGCCCTTGGGGACGCCTCTGTCCCTTGTCCTGCTGGCAGCAGCCCAGCCCTGCCCGACGGCTCCTTTGTGAGGAGAGGCTCGGCGGCGGCCGGGCCCGCGCGGGTGGCGGGGAGCGGATGCAGGTTGTCACGCTCGGGGCTGCGACACCGCGGGGGGACGTTCCGCCCGGCCCTCCCCCCAAAACCGGCTTTTCATGCAGACAAACGATGCCTTCCCTCAACAAAACCTAAATTCTCAGCTGAAAGTACTTGGCAGCGACCCCTCGAAATTTTTCTCAGGCTTGTGTGGCTTCGGAAGATGACTTTGGGAACCAGAAAAGTGCCGGAGGAAGCGGCCGATGGCTCTTGGGGAAGAATGAACCCCCCGTCCCTCCGGCTGCGTGTCCCGCCGGGCTGGCGCTCCCGGGGATGGAGCTGCTGGGCAGCTCCGAGGGGCTGGGAAAAGCCAGCAGCAGCTCTGGAGAGGCTCTGGCACACCGGGGACCGTGGGGACATCAGTGTCCCCCCCTCCCCGGCTCCAGGTATTGACAGTGGCAGCGATGAGCGATAGCGCTGACAAGCACCTGATCAATGGCTCTTATCGAGCCCCTCCGCGCTGCCGGTAATTGGAGGATTTCTTTTCGCTTCCACTTTATCGACATTTCCTCCCTGCCAGGGTGTCCATGGCGGGGGGAGGGTTGTCATTTGGAATTACCGGGGAGCTCGGCGGCACAGGTGGGATGGGGACAGCGGGATGAGGGAGCTGGCAGGCGGAGACAGGGAAAACCTTTGGGCATGATCAGCACCGACAGGAGCCTCCAGAGAGGGGGAAATAAAATAAAATTAAATAATCTGATGTAGGGCTGTGGCGATGGAAGCATATTGGGATCCTGCCCTGATGGGGACTTGATTTCACCTACAGAAGGAATCATGGAATTGTGGAATCATGGTTGGAAAAGCCCTCTGAGATCATCCAGTCCAACCACCCATGTCCCCAGGTGCCACATCCACACGGCTGTTAAATCCCTGCAGGGATGGAGACTCCAACACTGCCCTGGGCAGCTGTGCCAAGGCTGGACAATCCTTTCAGGGAAGAAATTCTCCCAGTATCCAACCTGAACCTCCCCTGGCACAGCCTGAAGCCATTCCCTCTCCTCCTGTCCCTGGGAGCAGAGCCTGACCCCTCCGGCTGCCCCCTCCTGTCAGGGAGTTGTGCAGAGCCAGAAGGGCCCCCCTGAGCCTCCTTTTCTCCAGGCTGAGCCCCTTTCCCAGCTCCCTCAGCCAGTCCTGGTGCTCCAGCCCCTTCCCCAGCTCCGTTCCCTTCCCTGGACACTCTCCAGCCCCTCAATGTCCTTCCTGCCACGAAGAGCCCAAAACTGACCCCAGACCTGAGCCAAGTCCTCCTGTACCCCCAGCAGGTCCCTCCTGCCCTGGGCCAGGGGCTGCTGTGGGGAGCAGAGGGGGGCAGGGAGTGGCCCCCCCAGCCCCGGGGTTAGGGATGCCACGGCTCTGGAGCAGCTGGGAAGTTGCACAAGGCAGGAGGCCCCGGCAGCCGCCGCCGAGCAGCGCCGGGATGTGGCCTCCGGGGACAGGATCTGTCACTTTCCTTGGCCCTTCCCATCAATCACCAGCGCATCCTTTTATTTATTTTTTTTTTTTTATTTGCCCANTGGTTAGGGAGTTGTGCAGAGCCAGAAGGGCCCCCCTGAGCCTCCTTTTCTCCAGGCTGAGCCCCTTTCCCAGCTCCCTCAGCCAGTCCTGGTGCTCCAGCCCCTTCCCCAGCTCCGTTCCCTTCCCTGGACACTCTCCAGCCCCTCAATGTCCTTCCTGCCACGAAGAGCCCAAAACTGACCCCAGACCTGATCCAAGTCCTCCTGTACCCCCAGCAGGTCCCTCCTGCCCTGGGCCAGGGGCTGCTGTGGGGAGCAGAGGGGGGCAGGGAGTGGCCCCCCCAGCCCCGGGGTTAGGGATGCCACGGCTCTGGAGCAGCTGGGAAGTTGCACAAGGCAGGAGGCCCCGGCAGCCGCCGCCGAGCAGCGCCGGGATGTGGCCTCCGGGGACAGGATCTGTCACTTTCCTTGGCCCTTCCCATCAATCACCAGCGCATCCTTTTATTTATTTTTTTTTTTTTATTTGCCCAACACGGCTGCGAATTCCCAGCTGAATCAGCCTGAAGGGTGTGGATGGGGCAGGGGAGGAGATCCCAATTCTTCATTCCAGCTACAGAAAGCCCTCCAGGTGTGCCCAGGGCCAGGTGTGCCCAGGGCCACGGCCACGCACGCACAGTTCAGGGGCTAAGTGATAAATCAATAGCAAAGCGGTCAATCAGCCTTTCCCTGCCCAAGGACGTTAACAAGGTCACATCCTTATTCTCTCCACACTAATGAGTGGAGATCCCTAATAAGACCTCAGTGACAAGTGACTATATTAATGTAATTCTCTCCTGCTGCTGATCAATTTTTGTGTGTTAAGATGCAGAGCGGCCCCAGTGGCTTGGGATGCTCCTGCCACCCCCTCACTGTGGAGCTGCTGGCTGGGAGAGGGGAGTTTATTCCCCTCGTGGCCCTGCCTGCCGTGCGGTTTCCTTGGTGGAGCACACCTAAATCACTCCCAGGAGGAGCGCAGCACCTCATCCCACTCCCAAAGTGCTGCTGTTCTCCCAGGCTGCCTAAAACATTCTGTACTGCTGCTTTAATAGCCCAAATACTGAATGAGTTCTGAATTGAAGCCATTCTCCCCATATTTCAGTCTGGGACCAGCACTCCTGGTGCTCCAGGTCAGGGCCGTCCATGTCACCAGCAGCACGTGGTGGAACAGGGATGCTCTTTTTGGTCCATGGCTCTGGACCATCTCAGCCACGCAAACCCTGGCTCATCCCTGCTCTCCACAAGCCCTGGAATCACACAGAGCTGGACACTGACCCCCGAGCCCCAGGGTGACCTGCAGGATCCCGCTCAGGGGGCACAGCTGCCCCTGTGGCCTGGTCACCGTCCCAGTGCCCTGCCTGCCACATCCACATTTGCATTTCAAACGAGTCTTCAGCTCGAGAGTGACTCACTTAAGGGATGCATGAATAATTTTGAAGATTCCTGTGATCCTCGAGCTGTCTCTGAGCAGAGGGAGAAGGAGGAGAAATCCAAGGAGCTGCTGTGAATTTTCCACCCAGGACCATCACCACAAAAGGTGAGTGTGTAAAACCTCACCAGCACAGCTGAGCTGAGCCCTCAACCCTGCCACGGGGAAAGCTCAGGGCTGCAACCACCACGTGTTTGTCATGGTATGATTGGGAGGTTGGAGCTGTGCTTCACATGGGGTGAATTTGGGGAGGCCCTGGCACAGGGTGCCCAGAGAAGCTGTGGCTGTCCCATCCCTGGAAGTGTCCAAGGCCAGGTTGGACGGGGCTTGGAGCCCCCTGGGATAGTGGAAGGTGTCCATGCCATGGCAGGGAGTGGAATGAATCTTTGAGGTCCCTTCCAACACAAACCATTCCAGGATTCCATGAATTCCCACAGCCTGTGCATCCTCTTGCAAGGAAAGACTCATCTTAAACCACTGCCCTGACGTGCCCAGTGCAGACCAGCCCTGGCTGCCTCCACCCCCCAGACCAGACTTCCAGCCAAGTCCCACAGAAGCCTCTCCGAACATCCCTATGCTCCTCACTTTATTATTTTGGCTGTCCCAAGAGCTGGGATATGGGGAGGGAGCTGCCAGGCTCAGGTCCCACCCTGCTCCCGGAGCCCTGTCCTGCAGCCATGGAGCATCCATCCATCCCTCCCTCCAACAGCGCCGGCTCCCTAAGCAGGAGGATTTCCACAGCCCTTTGAAAAGCCATTTAGAGTTAAGTCTTGGTATTAAACCTGGCCTTTCCTTGGGCAGGTTTTCAATCTCTGCCCGAGCCTGTTGCAGCAGAAAGTTTTTGAAAAGGTCAGGAGGAAGCTTTTAAGCATCTTTGCCAATTAAGTGCTGTAACCCCCTCCCCGCCGCCAGAGCTGCCCGTCTCCATCCCAGGGGAAGGTAATTACTGTTTTATAAATAAGCTTTGAACTCTCTTAAGTAATTGTCTCTCCTTGCATGAAAGCACCCTCTAAATCCACCGGCCTTTTCCACCTTCTGTCACGATCTAAAAATAATCGAGGGGAAAAAACCCCACATAATGCCTTTAAGGAGAAACTCCCCAACTTTCCTTTACACTGCAGTGATTATTTCTCCAAGCTTTCAATAATTCCACTAACAGAAGCCTTGCGGCTTTCTCGGCTCTTTGTGAATTTTTTTGGAAATATTTGACATATTTTCAAAACTTCTCTGGATTTACATGGATTAAAAAAACCCCCCACGTTTCAATATTTCAATTTCTAGCCCCTGAGGTTACAACAGAGAGCACAAGAGAAAGGACAGGAATGAAGAAACCTTTTCTAAAGGTATTAATTCCCATCATATTAATTTTTTTACCCAGCCCCGTGATTTCTGGGTGTATTTAAGCAGTCTGGGGCAGCAACACTGGCAGATCTGAAATCCTTTAGGAACCCACGTTACTCCTGCACACCCCCTGCCCAGCCCGGGTGTAATCCCCCCATTTATTTAACAGAGGCAGAGACAGGGAAAGCATTCCTCAGCCGGGGAGAGCATGGCTCCTTCCACCCTGCAAGTCGCAGCTTTTATCCCTAAAATCCTGGCCAACATGAACACGCAGCTCCAATCACTCGAGCCTGACACTATCTGAGCAACAGCACAAGGAACAACCCGACTTCATTTTGCCTGGAGGCTCAAATTCAGGCTCCCAAACCTGCTCGGATCAGCAAGAATCAGGGATCAGGAAGAAAACCCGGCCGCATGGAAATAAGGGAATAACAGCGTGAAAGTGGGGGGCAGGAGGGTTGAGTCGTGCTCCTCACCCCATCACTGACCCCCCAGAGCAGGGCAGGCACAGCCCCTCTCTCTCCCCGCCCGCAGCAATCCCTGTCTGGGAGCCCTTTAAATGGTTTCAAATGTTAATTCCTCATCGTGGCAGTAAAAGCTATTTTTAATCCCACGTGAAAGCAGTTTGCAGAAACCCAAACTTTGCACGTATTATGGATTGCTTCCCAAGCCCGGGCAGCGCTCGGTGTGTGTTAGGGAGCAGAAAACAGGGGCACATCATCAGGGAGACCCATCCGGCTGCCACGGGGGCACCCAGCGCTTAAGCCTGCTCCTAAGCGAAGGGCTGGGGCTAAAGCAGTGCATAAAAGCCAATCCAAAACACTACGCCCTAAGTAAAAGCTTTAATGTATCTTATTCTTAGTTAAAATCAGCTTTTTCTCAGGTTTCCTGCATGTTTTCTTTGTACTCGAGGTTTCATTTCCCAAACACGGGGGTGAGGATCCGGGAAGCTGAGACAGAAAGGTCTCACTTGTGAATGGAAGTGGAAAAAAAGAGCAGAGATTGCAAAGTAATAAAGGCGAGAAGCTGCAGGGCTCAGTGTCTGCAAACGCCCCGGGAAAACAAGGGCCGCTCTGAGCCCGCCGGGCGCTGAAACCGAGTCCATCAGGAGGGGAGATTAGCGGTGCCAATGAATAAAGATAATGTCCCGGAGCAGGTCTCCGTGCATCGCCATCTGACTCCGGCCGGATTCCTTTGTCTCTTCCCACCTATGCGCCGCTCAAACGCGCCTGTGAGAAGCTCGCCCTGGAAGGCGACACAAGCGCGGTGCCAAAACGCAGCCTGGTGGCTCCAGAGGAGCTGGTTTCATTCAGCAGCTCGCGCCATAGAGCGTCTTGATCTGTCTGTACAATCACAACGCACACAAAAACCCCTCAAGGCACCTACTTAGCTCTACTTTTCAACTGCCAATAACACTCCCGGCAAAAGTCAAAAGAGCAGCGCCGGAGCCGCGTCCTTCCCCTGTCGCTCAAAGGCGTCGGGGTTGCGAGGTTCCGAGATAACAAAGTCTGGCTCAAGAAATCCTGGATGCCTTTCAAGAGCGTTATTAGCTCCTATGAATGGGGCTGGGGAAGAGGAGGGGGGAAACCCCACGTCCCAGGGAGCGGCTCTCTGCTCCCCATCCACCTTCCCAGAGATGCTCCCGAGCTGGGACACCCCAGCAGAAGCACAGAGGGACGCGGAACCCCACGGAAAGTTCCTCCTCCCTCATGCCAGCTTTCATGTGCTGCGTTGGATGGGATGGGAAAACGACAATGAAAAGCTAAATTTTGAAAAGCTAAATTCCGAGAGTCTCGGAGCTCTGGGAAGCTCTGCAGGGCCAGAGGATGCTCGGTGGGGATTCCAGCTCCTCATGTCCCTTAGGCTACAGGGCTCCAGCCTGGCCACTCACTAGACATCCCATACTACTTTTTACTGCTTCTGGTCCAAACTGTAAGAAATTAGGCAACTCTTTACAATTCCTCCAAACCCAGGGTGTGCAGCTTCCAGAGCGCAACCCCAACGGACACGCGGGGTGGAGGGAGCCTTGGCCCAGCACCATTCCTGCCTAAGTCTTCTTTTGGCTCTTGGAAAAAGCAGGAAGACAAGATGGAAGAGAGGGACTGGGATCACAGATCACGCAAGGAAACACAAGACAGAGGAAAAGCGTCACACTGGGCTGATGTTGCCACAAAGTTTTGGCAGATGGGGATGAGGACACTCTTCTTTGGATGACCTGCGTCAGGCTCAGAGCTCTCCACACGAATTCCCTCAAAGCTGAATTCCCTCAAACTCCCTTTTATGCAAACCAGGCCCCTCTCCCAGCACTGCCGTGCTCCCCAGAGCTGCTGCGCCCCAGTTTCTCCTGCCCTGTTCCCCACAGCCCCAGTATCCCTGTGGCTGTGCCAAACTCCGGTGCAAGGCAGACGGCGCAGCCAGAACCTCTGCGTGGGAACCAAACCAGCTCTGGCATCCAAAAAGGGAACAATCCCATGCAAAGATTCTGCTACGCCCCCAAACTGTCCCCAGTGGAGCAGAGCAGTGACACTGCAGAGCCCCAGCCCCACGATACAAGGTGTGAACGCGTCCCAAATGTCACTTGTGAGCCCAAACCTGCTCCCCTCACACCGAGGGGGTTCCAGCCTGTGGTCCCCTTCACCCCACAAATGTTGTTTTCCTCAATCCCCACAAGGCACCCACACCATTGCAGCTGCTCCGAGTTTTGCAATGGGTTTCTGAATATCACCCCAAACATCTCAGATTCAATTCAGTTTTTAACATTTGTCCTCACCTACGTTCCCACAAAACAGACACAGTCCCAGGCTCCCAAAGAGGCCCCCCATACCCCAAACTGGCAGCAGACGTGCCAGCATCACCTCTTCTTTTTATTTAAGTTTCCTTCAAGCAGCACTGAGTGCCAAAAAAATTAAAATCATGTTTTTCTTGAGGAGAAAACATCCCATCATGCTTGGATTAGCCATTAAGTCATTTATGCTGCAGCCTAGAAAAGGTGTTTAATCTTCTTAGAATTAGCTAAAGCTGTGGTAACTCAAGGAATTCTGTAGGAGATGCTTTTGCAGAACATTTTCTTTTCACTACTACTCCAAAAAAAGGGGGCTTTGGGCTATTTCAAATTTAAATTAAATAAAACAATCCAGTGAGAATAAATTATTTCAGTCAGTAACTTATACCAAATTATTCATCACCCATGAGGAGATGCTCCAGCCAGAGCAGGGAAATCACTACGGGACTGAGCTACTAAGAAAGAACAAAATAATTCTGGAGTGATATTTCCAAGGGAATTTTTTTTTCCACATTTACTCGAGACAAGCAACAACCTACAGGTGCCTTCGGGCCAAATATCTTGGCGTGAGAAGCAGTTGGTGTAATTTTGGTTTCCTAGCAAGTTCAAATATTTTAAAAATGTTTACACCACTTTTGAGATATCCATTGGAAAAACCTGAATTTCTGTCCAATTTCTCTTTCCCTCCACTCCAGCACATCCCAGCTTTAAACATTTAGCTCTGTCTGGCTTTTGCGGGGATAAAATCCCTCGGTACTGCAAGGTCTTGCGAGAAGACAAAACAAGAGGCAGAGAGGAGAGGAAGCGAAGGGAAATAGTTGTGTGTGTGTGTGTGATTAAAACCACACTTACTCTACACAGAGTTAAAGCAAAACATCTCCTGATTTCTGCCTCGCCCCAAAGGATGCAGCTTCTCCCCAGCCCAGCGGCCGCTTCCCCGCGCCGAAAACCTTCCCCGCTCCATTTCTCCAAATTTACCACAACCATATGCGGGATCATCTCGAAACTGGTGTCAGGCCAGGCTCCCTGCAAGCACTTACAGCACTAAAAACTCACAACAGAGCCATCGAAAGTAAGATTTATTTCTCCTTCTCTCTGCGGTCCGTCCTGCGAGCGCCTCGCTGGGCTCTGCCGAGCGATATGAAAGCGTTCGATCTTCCCCGCTTTAATTATGTGCTCGCAGTCATTAAACTCCCATTCTGCCAAGTGAGAGCCATCTCGCAGTCCTCACCCCAAAAAGATTAGTGATCATCATTATCGTTCCTCGAGCAGCGCGGACCCAAACGGAGCTGAGGAATGAGCTCATAAATCACGGGGATATTAATGCAGCCATAAAAATAAGCGCCGCTACTTACTGGGTTTTGAAGGTGTGTTAAGTCATAACTTTACAGCCCAGTTGTGGGCTCAGAGAGCTGAAACTCTGCGGGTAAAATTACCACTAAAATTACTCCTTCCATTAAACACGCTGATTTTTCACAGGTTGTTACTTTGGCGAGGATTGGGAAGCTGCAACCTCCCCCAAAACATTAAGAGCACGTAAGAAATCCGGTATTCCCGCGGGGCTCGGGGAGAAGGGGATGGAGAGGCAGGAAGGACAGGGAGAGCTACTCCTTTTATTATTTTCAGATGTTTCCCCGAGAACACCACGGCGCTTTTATACATCGACACGTTTGGATTCCCTTCAAAACAACGGAGCAGATTCCACCCCCGGCTTCAAGGGACTTATCGCTCCCGACTCCGCTTGGCCCGGCCGCTCCAGAGCTGGCCAGGAGACGGGAGTTTAATACACTCCACATGGACAGTAGCTGCTCTTCCGAATGCTTTATCGCCTGAAGAGTTCAATTCCATCGAAACCCTCGAAAACCAAACTTCCCTGGATCACTCCAGCTCTGCCCTTCGCCACAAACCCACCGAGGATCCCACTGATTCACCCCTCGCCCACTCCCTGTTCCAAGCACAGCCAGGATCAAGCCCAAGGTCCTCGCTCCCTTTATTTTTATAAACCATGCGAATAAAACAGTTCCTAAAGGAACCCGGTGGGGAAACGGGGTGACGGCTGAGGATAAAGTGCTAAAGTAAAAATCGCAAAGCCTGGGGAGTTAAACGAGCACATTTTTGCTGCCGGCTTCGTCCCTGGCCGGGTGGGATGCGGGATGGGAGACGCGGGGACAGGGAGGAAAACGGCGACAAGGGGGACACGGGGACCGCTTTTCACGCTCGCAGCGCTCCCGACTTCAGCAGCAGCCCCGAAAAAGCAGCCCCCAGCCCCTTCCGCAG
>VWZW01004381.1:470872-491114 GCA_013397115.1 Edolisoma coerulescens
AGGGGAGGGATGGGGAGGGAGGGGATTGGGAGCGGGGAGGGGGCGCGGCACAGGCGGGGGGCACCGCCGGGACCCCCGCGGGGACAGGGGCCCCCCACGCGTGGGTGTCACCGGGACGGGGCAGCCCCTGCCGAGGGCAGCGCTCCTGGCCCTGCTACACAGGAGGGCACGTTTTCCCACATTTTCCTGTTTTCCCTCTATTTTCCTTTTTTCCCCACCACATTTCCACTCATTTTTCCATGTTACCCCACATTTCCCCATGTTACTCCATCTTTTTACTTTTTCCCACGTTTACCCCATTTTCCTACATTTTCCCACATTTCCCCCTATTTTCCCACATTTTACTCCATCTTTTTACTTTTTCCCACGTTTACCCCTATTTTCCCACATTTGCCCACATTTCCCCCTATTTTCCCACATTTCCCCACATTTTCCCATGTTTTTTCATATTCCCCCATATTTTCCCTTGTTTTTCCATATTTTTACCACACTTCCCCACATTCCCCCATGTTTTCACACGTTTTTCCATGATTTCCCACATTTCTCCATACTTCACCACATTTTCCCATAAATTTTTCTTCTTTCCTATATTCCCTCCTCTTCTCATCATTCCCAGGGCTCCAATGGGTGTTTTTGGAAAGGGTCTCACCAGGGAGGCTCCAGCAGCAGTGCAGGATCCCAGGCAGGCACCAAGCTGGTGTCTTGATTAACCTATTAATGTAATTAACCCTTTTTATAATTAGATCCCCCAAGTCTTCCAAGAGCTGGAGCGTGGTGGGGAGGGGGATCTGCAGCCTGGGATGGGGAGGGTGGAGCAGAGCTGGATTGGGGGTCAGTGACGATCCTGTAGGGCCACTGTGGCACCAATGGGGACTTGTACGGTGTCAGCCCTGCAGGGTGACACGGGGACACGGCTGTGGGGTGACAAACCTACAGGGGGACATGGGGACACGGCTGTGGGGTGACAAACCTACAGGGATACAGGGACAGTGCTACAGGGTGACAAACCTGCAGGGTGACATGGGGGCAGGGCTGTAAGGTGACAAACCTACAGGGATACAGGGACAGGGCTGCAGGGTGACAAACCTGCAGGGTGACACGGGGATAGGGTTGTGGGGTGACAAACCTGCAGGGAGACATGGGGACAGGGCTGGGAGGTGACAAACGTACAGGGACACAGGGGGAGTGCTGTAGGGCGATGAACCTGCAGGGTGACAGGGGGCAGCACTGCAGGCTGACAGGGGGATACAACTTCAGGGTGACACGGGGACAGGGTTGTGGGGTGACAAACCTACAGGGACACAGGGACAGGGCGGCAGGTGACAAACCTACAGGGACACAGGGACAGGGCGGCAGGTGACAAACCTACAGGGACACAGGGACAGGGCGGCAGGTGACAAACCTACAGGGACACAGGGACAGGGCGGCAGGTGACAAACCTACAGGGATACAGGGACAGTGCTATGGGGTGACAAACCTGCAGGGGACACAGGGACAGGGCTGCAGGTGACAAACCTACAGGGAGACATGGGGACAGGGCTGTGAGGTGACAAACGTACAGGGACACAGGGGGAGTGCTGTAGGGTGATGAACCTGCAGGGTGACAGGGGTCAGCACTGCAGGCTGACAGGGTGATACAACTTCAGGGTGACACGGGGACAGGGCTGCGGCATGACAGGGTGACAGGGCTGCAGGGTGACAGTGAGATACAGCTGCAGGGTGACACGGTTGCAGAGCTGCAGGGTGACACGGTGACAGTGCCAGGACTGTGGGGTGACGGGGTGCTGTGGTTGCAGGGCTGCAGGGTGACAGGGTGGCAGGGCTGCAGGGTGACACGGTGACAAGGCTGCCTGGCAGCAGGGCCAGGGCTTTGTGCCCTCTCGTGGCTGGCGCTCACCGGCTGCTCAGGGCCCGCTTGTCCCGCACCGGAGCTTTCCAGCGGGAGGGAACGAGCGGAGATCCCTCCCAGCTCCCAGGGCGAAGTTCCCCAGGGAAAGCCGGGCAGGAACGGTGACACCGAGGAAGCGGAGCTGTTATCAGAGCAGTTTGATAAACACAAACGCATCCAAGCCGTGGCACTTGCCAGCTCTTGTTGGGTTGACGTCAGCGATTGGAAACGGGAGCTGTTCCGCGCCGGGCGGGAGCGGCTCCAGCTCCCTGTTTGGGTTGGGAGGGGGAATGTTGCTGTTGGAAAATGCCAATTTGTCAAAATGGAAACGTTTGGCAGGAACAGATCCATTCTGACAAACTTCTGTCCAAACACAGCCAGGGAGACTCTGGGAAGGTGGGAGGGGGGAGCACAGGGCACTCACCCTCCTCACCCTCGGCGTGGGGGGTTGACAGGGCTGGTGCCACGGGGCCTGTTGGCACCGCCAGCTCCCTGCAGTGCAGTCAGAGGTTTCCTTTCTCACCTTCAAAATTTGGGAAAAAGGCTTAAAACATGAGTTTGCGGCTGGGGCCAGGCGCCGAGGGCTTGGGATGTGCCCAAGGTCACCCCAGCCCCGTGTCTGGAAGAGCTGAGGGGCGCTGCAGGAGGGTCCCTGGATTCAGCCCAGACCCCACCGGGCAGGCAGCTCAGGCAACTGAGGACAAGCAGCTCATGTTCAAGTTTTTAGCAAAATAAGGGCATTTTGGTTGAAATAAATGGGTTCTGCAATGTTCTCCCCATTCTTGGTGTCCTTGGCTGGCAGTGGCCACCCTCACACCTCCATGGCCACCCAGGGGGGGCTGTGCCAAGGCCTCACCACCTCCACTGAAGCACAAGAAGGGTTGCTCTTCCCTCCCTGGGTCCTGGCAGGAGTGAGCAGTCCTTGGGAAGCCCCATGGCTGGGCTGGTGGCTCCAGCGGGGGAGCTGTGGCCACATGGAGGGAGATGCTCCATGGAGGGGCTGGAGCGTGGCCAAATCCTGGTCAGAGCAGTGGGATCAGCTCTTCCCATCATGGGCTGAGCTGGTCCCAAAGCAGGGGAAGGTCCTGCCTGATCCAGGACAAGGGACAAGTCCCACCAAGGGCCAAACCCACCAACATCAGCACAGCACCATGTGAGCTCCGTGCTCCCCTTGGCCACCCTCTCCCCCATCCCAAAAGCAGCAGGATGGCACCCCTGCCACCCCCCTGATCCCCCCAGCACCGTGACCCTCCTCCAGCCCCCGCTCTGCCCACCACCACGGGCAGGCGGGAGCTGCAGCGTGGCTGCTCTGGGATTTCCCCGAGTTTATTACAAAGAAAGAAAGAAAAGGGCTCAGGGGATCAGCGGGGATGAAAAATGCTTTAGAAACATGGGGGATCATTTAGCAGGTCACCTCCACGGCGCAGTTTGCCAGGCTGATAAAGGCGAGCAAACTTATTAAAGGCGCGCACAGCTTGATTCGAAACGGCTGCTCCCAAACAGCCAATTACTGCGGGCTGTCCCAATCCAATTAGGGAGGCTGTTTCCCTGATTGCAGCCGAGTGTTGGACAAATACAGCACAACTGCTCGGGTTCAAAGAGCAGCCCATAAAAGGCAGCTCGGGGAGAGGCGAGGCAGGGAGGCAAACCCCATCCCGAGGGCTGCGGGATGCCCGAGCCTCGGGCACGGTGGCACTCGCTGGAAAAGCAGCGCTGTGACTGTCCCTAAAGCAGCACAGCCCCACCGGGCAATGAGACAGGGTCGCTCTCCACTGTGGTCCCCACCGTGAGTCTCCATGGGGTCATCCAGACTGGGATGTCACCAGGAGCTTCGGCAGTGCCACCCCTCTGCAGTCCCACCCAGGTTCTCAGCGAAGGCCTTTCCCCAGGCACCTGGCAAGCTTTGAGGTTTATCAAAACCTCAAAGGGGTTTTGGGGAAAAAACCCATCATCAATGTGACGTTGCAGGGGGATTTCTCCTGATCCTGCAGTGGGGAGAGGCAGGATGTAGAGGGAGAAACCCAGGTGGGACCATCACGGCTCTGCCAGAGCTCACCAGAGCAAATCACAGAATCAGGATGTGAGCAAGGAGGAGGAATGGATTGCATCTCCTAATTCGGATCACGAGCGCAGCACATGGAGCTGATCCCCTCCACACCCAGTTCCCCATCACCTGGGGCGAAGGAGACACCAAAAACTCATCACCAAGGATTAAAAACCAAGCCACAAATCCCATCCTCGCTCCAAGAGGCTGAGCTGGGCTGGGGGGGCCGGGGCTGAGCCACAGCTCCAGCAGCACCACAGCCATCCCAAGGCTCACCGCAACCGCTCCAACGGGTTCGCTCCAGAATCCTGGCACGCGGCCACCGCTGGGGTGGAGCCCAGCCCCTGTTATTAAAATGTGTGACAGCAGCTCAAGATGGAAAGTGAAGTTGTACATTCTCCATCTGAAACTCCGGGAGGAATTTCAAGCAGGGGAATGCAATTTCCAGCCTGGAGGAGAGCCAGCAGCGCCAGGGCGAGATTTTTCTTAATATGGTTTTGCAAAACTCGAACACAGAAAATTGCCCGTAGCTACAGCGATTCCGGGGAGCTGCAGACAGCCCTGTTCCCGGAGGGGGAGAGGGCTTTGCCCAACTAAAACACCCCCCAACTCCAGCAAGCTGCTGTCCCTGTCACCAGCAGGACCTTTGGTCACCTCAGCTCCCTGCTCCAGCCCCGTCTCTGCTGGGATTTGGGGGCTGAGCCAGACAGAGCCTGCGTGGACAGGACAAACCCATTCTCCTGGCTTGGGAAGGCAGCAGCATCCCAGGAGGGAGGGTTTTGGCAGGGGGACCTTCATCAGCCCAAAAAGGATGTGGGTGCACCAGCTCCATGTTATTCTCCTGCTGGCACTTTGGGACAGTGACCTGCAGGACCACGGGACCCCCAGTCACCCTCTGGCTCCAGCAGCCGTGGCTGGCTCCCATCCAGCTGGAGTCACAAGAGGAGCCTCCCCCCCATTTCTGCTTTTGATTTAAATAATCCCAATAAGGGGATAAAGCAGCCAAAACCCACTGGTTTGGGTTTTTTAAAGCTTCAATTTAAAAAATAACATACATGAAATGTGCAATTTTTATTGGGGCAGGCAGAGCCGCAGAGCTCGGAGCAAACCCCATCCCTGGGACTCTGACACTATCCCAGCCCTGCCCTGAGCCCAGTCCCCTCCTCATTTCCCATCTTACACAAACTGGGAGCAGTTATTCCCTCAGTGGTGCCCTCATGGGTGGGGACACAGATTTCGCATCATCCTGGGAGTGAGGAATCGCAGGGATGGGAAGAGGCACAAAAGTGACTTTTTTGTGTTTAATTTGCTGTAACCCAGTGCCTGGGCACACAGGTCTGTGGAAGCAGAGGGATTTCTTTATCCTGGCTGGATGTGTGGAGCACAAGGGCATTTCCAGTGGAGAAAGTCCCCTTTGGAAGGAGCCAGGGGATGCCACGCAGTGGGATCGGTGTTGGCAGTGGGTGACGGATGCAGCCAAAGGTGACGGCCTGGAGCCTGTCCAGCTGCAGACCACAGCTGGATTGGGAATTCTAGAGTGGTTCCTAATGCCCTGGTGGATGTTACAGCCCCAAAATCGCAGGGATGAGGTGGGTTCAGTCCCTGAGGAGTTACTGGAGCCACCTCTGTCTTTCCTGGGCAGGGAATGAACAAGGGCTCACCATCATCAGCCTCTCCAACACCTCTCACATCCCAGTTATTCCTGCACCTCTGCTCCTCCCTCTGCACCAGGAGCCTCGAGTGACCAGCCAGGGGTGTCCTGACGGCTCTGTACCTGCTCTTTACCAGCTCAGTAACTCCTGGAACCGTAATGACACGTTCATCGCTGATCTCATTTAGAGTTAATTACACGGCAAACAGACATCTCCCTAATGAGCTTGGAAGCATCCCAATAACGGCTGGAGCAGCCCGTCGATATGGATGGGAGTGCAGGAATTCCTCCTGCTGGTGTTCCAACACCTAGTGCTCACTTGAAGGGCTGAATCAATAATGTCATTTGGGGTGGGGGGATGAGGCACCAGCTCAGCTCTGAGGGAGGAGGGGAACATCAGGGAACCTCTCCTGGCCACAGCAGGGGAGATCCAAGGCCAGGTTGGACAGGGCTTGGAGCACCCTGGGATAGTGGAAGGTGTCCCTGCCCATGGCAGGGGGTGGCACAGGATGGGCTTTAAGCTCTCTTCCCACTCAAAGTATTCCAGGACTTTCTGATTCTCTAATTTCTTGCTTAAAATACATCTACAACATGCTACCAATAGGGTCACTGCGTGGTTTAATTCCACTTTTTTAGCCTAAAACCATGCCCCTGGGGCATTTTTCCCATCTGCTGGGCTGGGGGCTGTGCCAAAGGCACTGGGACAGCACTGGTGTGGGACTGGGGAACCTGGAAGGTGCAGCAGCATCCCCTGAAATGAGAATGGCAAAGGAGGGGTGGCAGCCCGGAGGATGCTCTCCCCAGCACTGCGGTGGGAAAGCCAGGAGGGCACGCAGGACTGGCTCTGTGCCCTAAGACAGGCCCATCTTGTCACCTTGGAGGGCAGAGCTGGAGAATCCTGTCCTAAACTCTCCCCACACCAGCCGGGAATCACACAGAGCTGTTCCCAATCCAGCAGAGAGCAGCTGGGACTCATCCTCCTTCCCCTGGGTCTGTGGGAAATGGCTTTTTCCAAGCAAATCATTTACAAGTTTCCTCTTTTTTTTTTTTTCTCCAGAGGAAAAAAACTCAAACCCATTTAGGAGCAGGGGGTGTTTTCCTTGTTTGCCTTTAAAAAATCCTGTTGCCAGGTGCAGATGGCCACATTTACGAGTCCGTGGAGCTCTGGCATGCCCGCTGCTAATTCCATGCACAGGTGGGGGGTAGCTTTCATTTGGCTCTGGTTCAGCCAAATATCCAGTGGCCAAAGGGAGAGAAAGGTGTGGGATCGAGGATTGGAACATCTGGAGCAGAGCCGAGCAACAATGAAACGCAAAGTGAGGTTTGAAGGAAAATGTCTCAAACGGGTGAAGGGAGAAAGGGGGGTTCAAAAGGCTCCCTGGAAGCAGCAAGGAGGCTCCCAGAGTCCTTCTTTCGGGTGTTGGTGGGGTTTGGAAACAGGAAAAAATGTGGTGTCAAAGAGGGACACAAAACCCAGCACGGGATCAAACCCTGGCCAGCTGCCCCCCCAGCCAAACCTCCTCTGTGGGCAACGCAGATTCCTGAGCTTAGCGTGTTAAAACCTGAATTTCAGAAGTAACAGCAGGATCAGGCTCCCACTTTAGGCCGAAATCCTGAATTTTCACCCCCACCAGACAGGGATGGTCCCATTCCCTGGGCCAGCCTGGAGCTCTCATCCCTGGAAGTGTCCCAGGCCAGGTTGGATGGGGCTTGGAGCAACCTGGGGTAGTGGAAGGTGTCCCTGGCTGTGGCAGGGGGTGGCACTGGATGGGATTTAAGGTCCCTTCCAACCCAAACCACCCCAGGATCCTGTGACACTCATCTCCCCAAGCAGGGGATGCAGCACGAGCTGCCAAACCAAGGCCCGGGGGGCAGCAGCTCCTGCTGGAGCCAAACCCCCACATTCCGGGTGAAAAACACCCACTTTCCAACCAGACCGTGGGTCTCACCTGGGAGCGAGGAGCAGAACGGGAGCTCCGGAGGGAGGGCAGGGTCCGGGTCCAGCTGCAGAGCCCCACCCAGCCGGCGGGGCCGATCCCGCTCATCTCTCATCATCTGGGATGCACATGCTGGAGCAATCAGCAGGGAAAGGCTGGAAAGGCTCCAGAGGGGGAGAGGGCCTGGGGCACGCTCGGCTCCCCAGCCCCAGAGCTGCAGTTCCTCATGCTCCAGCAACCCGCAGGTGCCAGGATTGCCCACGCACCTCCTGGCACCGGGATCTGCCCCCGGGCATCCCTGACACCCCAGGGGAAAGCTTTGGGGGAAACGCCCCATTTAGGAACCAAAGCCTCCTGGTGACGGGGATCCCCTTCCCCGGGGGCAGCTGGCATCGGGTTCCCGCAGCACAGGGACCCACATGTGCTGTGTGACCCTGCGGGCCCCGTCCCCTCCCCACGAAGGCAGGGCCCGTCCCCTCCCCACGAAGGCAGGTCAGCGCTCGACAGGGCTGCGGGAAGGAGCCAGGGATTGTCTGGAGCGGGGCTGATGACAGGAGCTTTCAGGAATATGAGATGGGAGCAAAGCCACGGGAAACTTGAGGCTCCTCAGCTCAGGAGAGCCCCAGGGACCCCAGAGCAGCATCACAAGGCCTCCTGGTACCCACCAGCATCCCACGCCTCGAATCATCCAAATATTTGTGTGCTGGTGCTCCAGGACTCTCCTGTCACTCCCCGCTGGAGTCAGCTGGAGCAGAAGGTCCCATCCCCAGAGCCGGCTCATCCACCCGGGACCTGTTCCTCCCTCTCTTGCCAAACACATCCCAACAGCACCAGCCCCTGCCCCCGCGGAATCTTCAAGGATAAAGCCCTGGAGCCCCGTGGAGAAGGGAAGAGCTAACAGCCCTCTCTGGAGGGAGCACAGGACCACAGAGATGGTTGTCCCCGCCTTGGGTCTCACCCACCACTGGACCCAGCTTCTGAGCTCAGATAAAAGCAGGAGAGCCCATAAATCCAGAATAATGGGAACTCGTTTTAGGATCACACCTTTGGGGTGGAACCCAGGTAGACCCCTCTCCATGCCATAATTCCCTCCTGCAGCAGGACTCAGGTTCCCAGGGCAGTGCTGCAGGGACTGGAGCAGCCTGGCACAGGGGACCAGTGTGTTTTCCAGGCACTTCCTCAGGATCTCATGTAGTAACAGACAAGATTTGAATCCCAATGCTGGAGAGCTTTGGAGACAACAACCCAAAGGCAGTCAGGGGCTTGAATGCAGGGCTCAGTGCCTGTCATCCCTGGAACTGGGACAAGCCTTTGGGATCTGCCCTGATGTGCCTTCCAGGGCACCCCTGTCTCTTGTGTCACCCCCATCTTCGACTCTCATGGCTGTTGGAGCTCCTTGGAGCATCCTCTGCCTCCCCAGAGCATCCAGGGCTGCCTGATGGGGTGTCGGGGGCTCTTCAGTGCTAGGAGCACCAAGCACAGAGCCAGGACACAGAGCCAGCCCCCCCAGCCCCTCTCCCACCGCCCCCCAGCAGGCCCAGCCCTCAGGCCCCACCATCCCGGGGCTCACGTGAACGCCCCGTGGTCATTTTTAACCTCAGATCTTCGGCGTTATTAACAACACACGTGTGGGTCTGGCCTCCCCTGGGGGGCAACATCTGGGGGAGAACATCTGGGGGATATTCATCACGGCCACCGCGGGCTGCAGCCCCCGCCCCCCGGCCGGGGATGGGTCACATCTGAGCGCTGAGCGCTTGATGTGGAGTCATTACCATCACAGACTTCCAGCCCAATTACTCGACAGATGAAATCAAGATCCGCTGGCCTCATTGTTCGCATCTGGAGCGCCGCATCCGCAAACACTTGGCCTCGTCCCCCGCCCTGGCTGCGGCCGTGCCAGCGGTGCCTTCATCTGGATGTCGTTTCCCTCGGCCTGGCACATGGGAACATATCAAACACACCCTGGTAACGAGCCCTGTGCCCCGAGCCGTGACCCACAGCACCTTCAGAGAGGAGGGGATGCCCATTTCCCATCCCTGCCCGCTGCTTTTCCTCCCGCCAGCAGCCCCACTGGAGGTTTTCTCTCCCTGCCATCCCAAGCCGTGGTGGGTCCCACCCCAAACCTGTTTGCAGCTCCAGTTTTGCAACCAAACAGCCTGCGATTTTCCCCGACTGATTTCACACAAAGGAACAATTATGCTTCGTTTCTACCCATTAACACATCGCGTTTGCTTTAGGAGGGGAATAAAAGGAATTGCATCAGAAATATTTGAGGTGCTGAAGTCAGCACGCAGGTGTTGGGTGACTCTGCCAGTGCCAGCCCGAGCAGAAAACTCCTAATCCCGATGATTACGGCACATAAACACGGAGGTGGGGATGGGGTTCACACCCCGGGCAGCCCCTGGGGTCGGCTGGGCCCCGGAGCCTCACCGGGAGCTGTTTGCTCTGCTTGAGGAGCAGCTCCACTGTGGGATGGGAAGCAGGGAGCTCCAGAGGAGCCCTGAGTCCCCCAGGGCCATCAGGGTCAGCCGTGGGCAGAGCAGGGATGGCCCTGGGTGCTGCAGGAGCTTCATCCCCTGGGCCCAGTTCTGGTGTCCTCACGCTGGTTGCCTGGCATGAAAGATGCCCATCCATCCATCCATCCCTCCATCCGTCCCTCCATCCATCCCTCCATCCCCTCAGCACAGCCACAGCAGGGACGAGGCAGTGCCCTGGAGGCAGGCACCGAGCAGCAGAAGGAATTTGGGTTTCTTTTTTCCCCTCTAACCCATCTGTCCTTAATTTCTTTGGGGGTTTCACTCCAAATTCTTCAGATTCTGCAGCAAATGCTTTGCAGTCCTCGGCCCCTCCGCGGCTGCCCGGCTCGGGGCTGCCTGCAACCGGAGCAGAGGGAAGGGAAAATCCCAGCCCTGAAATTCACCAACAATAACCCGTGTCCAGGGGTTGTTTGTTCCATGGGATTTTTTTTTTGGTTGATTTTGCTTGGTTGGTTATTGGTCGGTCCATCCCCCTCCTTGTTCTGGGGGCTGTGCCAGCCCGTCCCTCCGAGCCGCAGTAGGGGACAATGGATTTGGTGGCAGGGGACACCAGACCCTGTTCCAGCCCACATCTACCCGTGGCCACATCCTGTGCCCCACGTTTGCCAACTGCTGGACCGAGCCCTGCCAGGAGGCACAGCCACGGCCGCGCTGCCACTCTGCCTTCCCTCCTGGGGACCGCAGCGCCCGGAGGCAGATGTTGCCTTGCCAGAGCTCTGCTGGGAGGTGTTTCCATTTCCTCCTATCATTTGTAGCAACAAATCCCTTGTTTTGCCCTAATTTCGCAATTACAAGGTGGTGGCTCAGGGCTACGGGCGCATTCGAATGTCTGGGGCTGGGGAGCGCAGCCGGCCCGCGGTGCGATGTACCCTGCAGTCGCTGCTAATTAGCCGCTAATTTTACAGACTGCTTTATGGTTTGCAGTCATTTCAGCTTCGTCGTGGGCTGGAGCGCCGCGGGCAGAGCTCTCCCGGGAAGCACCAGCGCGGCTCAGCCGCAGGTCCCCGGGGAGAGCCGGGCGGGTGGAGCGGGACCCCGGCGCCAGCCGAATTATTTCCCCAGGATGCTGGGAACAGCCTGGGAAGCATCGGGAGGCACTCACAGCCTGGCCGAGGCTGAGCTCAGGTGGTCACAGCTCCCTTTGGATGCTCCCACTTCCCCAGGATGCTGGGATCCAAAATACCCCCTCACCCCTCTGTCACACAGAGCACAAACTCAGACCCAGAACAACCCTGGGTGAAAACAATCCTGCCCCAACAGTGACCCACACAAACCACATCGGCTCGTTTTGAGCCAAACTTTGAGGGTTTGAATTATGCCTTAGATTAACAGGAGAGCACAATTCCTCCCCGGAGCCTCGGTCCAAGCCCCAAGTTTGATAAGCATCAGGACACGGCGCTGGCCTCAAATGGAGAAATTAAACAAATACCTCACATATTTGGGCGACTCACACACGTGAGCAGCTGCAGTTGAAGGCAGGATCCATCTCGCCCCTCGGCGGGTATTGGCAAATCCCAGCCTCTCCTTGTTCCCGTTTAATCCCTGCCGAGGCGGAGGTGCCGGCCTGGCACCGCCCCTCGCTCGGCTCCGTCAGCCCCTGACCCCCACCCACCTCACACCACACACCTGCACCCACAAACTCTGCCCCTTGCCAGCTAGAATTCCCGGGAAACCAGCACAGCACCCCAGTTCTGTCCCACTACCCAGGATTAGCTCATCGGGACAGACAGCAGGGAGCTGCGTGGATCAGCATCCCACACCTGGACAGACGGATGGACGGACAGCCATGGGATGTGCTGGGAGAGGCAGCACCTCCTGCCTGTATTGCATCCCTGCCAGAGCCTTGGTGCTTCACCCATCGGAGCCAGCAGCTTAAATTAATCCGAGATTAACTAATTTGAAGCCTCGCTTTGAATCGGATGCCTGCGAGATTGGGTTTAGAGCAGGGAAGTTGATTTCCAGCAGAGCTGTGGCGCTGCTGGCAGGAACAGCCCCGGCCATAAAATCCCAAGACGTCAGAGGGGAACAAAGATAGACTGTGATGCAGAAAAGATGCTCAAATTTAAAATAATCTGGGAGGAATGAGCACAGCCCTGCAGACACATGGCCCCAGCATCGCTCCTGAGCGCAGCTTTTCCTCTTTAAATAGACTCCACGCTTATTCCCTCCCAGTGGCTTTCAAGTCTTTATTTTCCACCCAATAATGACGCAGTTTAAAATCCTTTTACCCTCCCAGGTGCTCTGGGAAGCTCCCACCTCATCCCAAACATAACTTGGAGGTGGCCTCTGAGTACCCAGAGCCAGAGCCTGCGGTGCTGGAGCAAATGTGGGCTCTGCAGAAATTCTTGGCAGTCTTCCCACAGCTCCCCTACTCCTGAAATTAAAGGATCAAGCCACAACAACCCCTGCATCTGAATTAAAACGAGCTCTATTTACTGGTCATGTTAATTGAATTAGATGAACTCCAGGCTGGAAGATAAGCAGAGCTGGCCCTCGTGGCTCCGGGGTTTATTCTATTTAACGTTCTGACAAACGCTCGCCAGTGGGGCTTCAAAGCAGAGGAATTTGGTCCTGGGCTGTTTTCATCCTGCCCTGACAAGGCTGGGTGGGAATTCAGTGGGGTTTTGGGAATTGTGGTGTGGAAGTGGTGGTGGATCCAGTGAAAACTCTGTGTTTCCTCCTCTGGAGCTGGGAAGCAGAACCCCACGGCTGTGCCAGGTTGTGGTGGCAGTGCCCAGGGTGATGCCAGTGCCACAGAGGGTGGTACCGGGCGTGGGAGCAGCTTCTCACCGCAGTCCACACCCCACACCTCTGTAGGGCAGGACCCAGCCTCACCCTCTGGCTGCTGCAGGATCCATTCCCCCAGTACCGTCCCCACTGTTCCCATCCCAGTGGGAGCACAGCCAGGGAGGGAGGGAGGGCACAGCACCCTCCCAAAATCTGGGGCAGCCA
Organism: Edolisoma coerulescens; assembly: GCA_013397115.1. Lineage (NCBI taxonomy): Eukaryota > Metazoa > Chordata > Aves > Passeriformes > Campephagidae > Edolisoma > Edolisoma coerulescens. Next base: position 483,882 of record VWZW01004381.1, read on the forward strand.
AGGGCTCCATGAAGGGACAGGACAGAGGTGTGGGTGGGGAAGGAGAACACACCACCCCCCCTAACGTCGTCAAGACAGACTTAATTCAAAAAGTTCGGGCAGGAGGCTTCAATAAGCCCAGAGGACCCTGCCAAGAGTCACACTCCCTATATCCAAGTGCACAAAAGCTGGACATGTAAGACATGAAGAAAGCACTGTCAGGGCAGGCCAGTGCCAGCCAGCAAATCTGTAACAGTGGGAACATGAAATATTAATCACTGGTGCATAAAACAATAGGAAAAACCTGCCTTTTGGGGCAGCCATCCATCCTCACTCAGCAGGGAACATCAAGAGACACTAATGCCATACAGGTTCTGCTTAAATATTTGCCTGCCTTAATGCTCACGCAAGAAGCATTTGCTTTGAAGTTGAAAATAGACTGTAAATGTCTTTTGTGTGAGATGAAACATGATAAGACATGAAACCAGGAGGCTAAACTGTAGTTAATCACGGCGGCTTTACAAGCAACAAATCATTACTGCAGACAGTCAAGTGGATTGTTTGAAAGAGCAGCCACGTGGGGAGAGAGCCCCGGCCGGGTATCGGCCTCCACCACAGGGGTTTGGGGTGTGGCACATCAGGGTGGCCAGTGGAGCTGCCACAGGGCTGGATGGATGCTCACCAGGCTGGGATGATGTTGGTGAAGGGCTGGACCAGTGCTGGGAGGGCTGGGATGATGCTGGCATGGGGCTGGACCAATGCTGGGAAGGCTGAACTGGTGTTGGTGCAGGGCTGAACTGGTGCTGGCAGGGCTGTGCCAATGCTGACATGAGGTTGGATTGATGCTGGGAAGGCTGGACTGGTGCTGGACTCTCAGGTCTGGATTGATGCTGGCACGGGGCTCACTGATGCTGGCAGGGCTGAACTGGTGCTGGCAGGGCTGGATTGGTGCTGGCAGAGCTGGATTGATGCTGGCAGAGCTGGACTGATGCTGGCACAAGCCTGACTGGGTGCTCCCAGGGCCAGACCGATGCTGGCACGAAGCTGGAGTGATGCTGGCACAGCCTGGAACATCCTTCCATGGTGATCCCTTCCCCAGGGCCACGGGGGTGATGTGATTTGGGTTCACCCAGCTCCACGCTGGAGCAGGGGGAGGGCAGCAGAGCTGTGACATTCCTGCACTGGCTCCATCAGCACCCACAGCATGGGGGGATCAGTCCCACCCCAGGCAGAGGCTGGGACACCCAGAAGGAAGCCACCCTCAAAAACTTGGGATGCCGTTGGCATGAGCATGGAGCCCGTGGTGGACGCGGCTCTTCAGGCATGGACTCATGGAATTGTTAAGGTTGGAAAAGACCTTTAAGCTCATCAAGTCCAACCAGCACCACCACTGTGGTCACCACTAACCCACATCCTCAAGGGCTACATCCACATGTTCTCGAATATTTCCAGGGCTGGTGACTCCACCAGCCAGTTCCAGGGCTTTACAACCTCTTCCATGAAAAAGCTTTCCTAATATTCCATCTAAACCTCCCGTGTGCTGCCCTGGTGCAGCCGGTGCCGAGTGCAGGAACACGCCTGGGACAGGTATTTCCCACATCAAAAATGAAGCTCATGATTAGAGGCGATGCTCACTTGGGAGCAGGAGATAAGACCCCAAAGCGAGTGTCTAAGTGTGACTGATTAACAACTGAACCCTCACTAATTGCCTTAAAATGTCGGATCTCAACAACCAGGGAAGGGGGGAAAAAAAAAGGATTAAAATTGTCCTTGGGCTAAACATTTTTCTGGCGTGCTCAGGCTCGCTCTGGATGTCTCCAGTCATTATCTCCCTAATTAACACACACCACAAACCAAAAACAAATTTCCCCACCTTGTGGCTCTGGGAGGTTCAGTCGAATTAACCAGACTTCAGGAATGGGATCAGCCAGTGCCCTGCTAGAGGTGGGATTTGGGATAGGGACATGAAGTTATTATTGGTGAATGAAGTGGAATAAGCCTTGGATTTTCTCCAGCTGCAGCTGGAGGTGCTGGGGGACAGGTGAGTTCTGGGATGGAGCAGGTGAGGTGATGGGAGGCTCCTCTCCTCCTGCCAGCCCTGTGTCACCAGGAAATCATGATGGGGTAGGATTTTTTTTAATTTCCATCCCTTTATTTCCTGTAATTAACACAAACCCTGCATCTTCACAGCCCCAAAAGGAATCCAAGTAATCCCTTTGAAGCAAACTGATGCTCCAGAGGCCACCAAAGGGATGGGACCTGGCACAGCTCAGGATGAAGGCAACGTTTGTCGGGAACGATGGTGCCAGAGCATCCCAAATCAGGCTGTGCTCCCTGTCCCGAGGGATGTGTAACCCCCCAAAAGTGCTGCTTTAGGGTCTTAGGCTTTTGGAGTGGGAAAAACTGTGGATCAAAAGGAAATATTAAATAAAATTACACAAATATTAGAGGAGCCATCCCTGTGATGCTGGGCAGCCACTGGAAACATGACTGAGAATTCCAGGGTGAGGGTGGAGCAGGAGCAGCCAGGCACCGGCTCCAAGGAATAGCAGTAATTAGAGCTTCCGAGTGCCTCCAGGTCATTTTCCTTTTCCTTGGATAACATAATTTCTATAGGGCTTGTTGTCTTATTAGAGAATTAATCTAAATCTCGGCGGGCTCTGGATGCTTTGCCGGCGGCTGGAGCCATCCCGAGGAGGGTCAGGGGCAGGTCCTGTGCGTGGCGTGTGGGGAAAAAAATGACAAAACTCAAAAGGGAGGTCAGCTGGAGGCTACAGGGGAGGAAATGAATGATTTCTTAAACAATCAGGGAAGTTTGTGTCGGCCTGGAAACGTAATTTAATTTGTGTCGTTAAAGCCGGGCTGGGGCGGCTGCTCCCGACTAAGCAAAATCCTCTCGTTAAGGCAGAATTGTCATTAGTGGGATAATTAAATGAGGAGGAATGGCAGAGGGAACGCCCGGGCCATGGAATGAGGGAGGGAAGAGCAGATTTCCGAGTGCCCCGAGCAGCCACGGTGGTCCGGGGAGGCGGAGGGACCCCGTGGTGCCCAGGGCTGAGGGCGCTCGGGGAACTGGGATGGGATGGGATGGGATCTGTCCCGGGGGATTGCATCCTGAATCCTCAGCACCAGGCGCTGCCTGGAGCTCTGCACCTTCAGGTCTTTAATATCCCTACTAAAATCCCATCTCCATCCAGATTTCCATGAAAATGTCCCACCCCTATTTAAACCATCGGGGTTCGGCTCCGGGGATTTCCTTGTTGCAGCAGGGGTGGATGCACGGATCCCACAGGAGCATCCTCCTCCTTCCCTTCCTTCGTTGGAAGGGTTAGGAAAGGCACTTGCACCCTCCCGTGCCCGCATCCACGAACTGCAAGGCAGCGTGGAATTCCGGCCGGATCCCCCGTGGCACAGGCTGCTGGGCAGGGCAGGAGTGGGAGGGATCCCGGCTGGATCTTCCCTGGCACCCGCTGCCCGCGGTGGGGAGGAAGCTCTGCCATCCCCTCGCTGCTGGCATTCCCAAGGTTTCCCTTCCACCGCAGCACCTCAGGGGAAACCGTTCCAAAAATCCCTTCCTTCCACATCTCCAGCACTCCAGGGCTCACGTGGATGTCACCCGACCTGGGAGAATCCTGGAATGGTTTGGGTTGGGAGGGAGCTTAAATCCCATCCAGTGCCACCCCTGCCATGGGCAGGGACACTTCCACTATCCCAGGGTGCTCCAAGCCCCATCCAGCCTGGCCTTGGACACTTGCAGGGATCCAGGGGCAGCCACAGCTTCTCTGGGCAACCTGTGCCAGGGCCTCCCCACCCGCACAGGGAAGAATTTCCCCTTAATATCCTAAAATCCAAGGATTAATCAGTCAAAGGCAGCTTGGACCTTTAGACTGGAACCTGGTGAATAATTTAGAGCTGGAGGTTGACCCGAGGTGAGGGCAATGGGGCGAGAGCTGGCACTGGTTCCTGTGTTCCAGAGAGGACTTCACCCCATTGGAGCAGGGAACTGGAGCCTGGCATCGAGCCCAGCTCGAGCCTCCAGGCTCCAGGGATCTGGTATCCAGCTCCAACGGGGTGAAGAGCCCCTTGTGAGGCCGAGGGTTGTGGCTTCCAGTGCTGCAGACAGCTTTGTGTGGGGAAGTTCTGGTGAGAAACTCAGTTCCCTGTGCCCAGAAAATCCTGACAGCCCGGGAAGTACCAAGAACACACTTGGAACAAGCTAAAACCAGCTTAACTTGGGAAAAAGTGAGAAGTGGAGTGAAAAGGAAACCTTCCCAGTGGAGCTTTGGCCCTGGGAATGCCCAAAGGCCTCCAATGCATCAGCAACCCCTTTTCCCATGGCAAAACCTGGGGTAATGGGAAAGATTCCGGGTAAAACCACACACACCCCACACCCCCCAGCCTCCCCATCCCTGCAGCCACGGAGCAGAGAAGGAACCCACGGCACTGGGATGCCATTCCCAGCATGTTTAACACTCCAGCACAGTGAATCAGTGCTTTATTTTCAGTATGGAAAGAGGTACAAGACCAGCAGTGAGCTCCAGGCAATGAGCTGGTGTGGCAAACTTCCCCTGGTGCCCTCGGATCCATGGGATTGAGGCAAAACACATGGAGAGAAAAGCCCCCAGCGTGTCCCCGAGTGCAGCTGCACCAGAACAGCACCGGCAGCGTGGCCCCTCTAAACCCCATGGGTCAGCAACAGCCTTCCCCATCTTTAAAGATCTTTGTGTATCAATTCAAGAGCAGGATTTGGCTTCTGGGACAGGGAGGGAAGGCCACAAATCAGGTGCTGAATTAAGGAGAATCAGCATGACAGCCCCTGGGAGCACTGAGGCAGCGCAGACGCGATTCCCAGAGCCTGAGCGGTGCCGAGTGCAGCCCGTGGGCCCAATTCCAGCCTCCCTCCCACCAGGGCACAGCCAGGAGGAGCCTGAGTGCCACTGGAATTTATTGCACAATGCTAAATCAGGTGTAAGGCCAGGGCAGAGTCGAGGACGCAGATGTAGAACCGTCTGTGCTGTGTGCAAGGTGGGCAGAGGGGGAAAACACCTGGATTGGATGCTGCCCAGTGGGACCATAAAACATCCTTGCCCCAGCACCCTGGAGGGGTTTATATAGGGCAATTCATACCATGATCCCAGCCCAGAATAGCTCCAGGGATTAACCCACACTCTGACCTCGGCTAATCTCGTGTTACTCCCTGGAAGTGCCAGCGGAGCGGCCCTGGACTGCATCAGTGCCTGGCTGGGATCTGGAGACTGTCCTGCCTCGGCTGAAGTCAGCAGCAAACCCTCCCCAGAGCTCAGCACAGGCAGGAGCACAGGCACAGGAGCTCCTTGGATGGAGCTGGAACAGCCCCAAGGAGGAACTGGACCAGGGAAACCAGGAGTGACAGGGAAACCAGGGGGGAACCAGATTAGGGAAAGCAGGAGATAAAACCTTGACAAGGAAATCAGGTCGAAACCGTGACAAGGAAACCAGCAGGGAACTGGGACAGGGAAAACAGGGCATAAAACCTTGACAGGGAAATCAGGGGGGAACTGTGACACAAAAATCAGGGGGGAACCGGAACAGGGAAAACAGGGGGAACCATGACAGGGAAATCACAGGATAAAACCTTGACAGGGAAATCAAGGAGCAACTGTGACCGGAAAATCAGGAGGGAACTGGGACAGGGAAAGCTTCCTCAGGGTTCCTCCTGCTGTGGGTTCCCTTGGCAGCCCAAGGAGTGAAGGCAGGATCAGCCCAGGGCAGTGCCAGGTGCAGCAGCTCGCTTACTTCTCCTTCAGGTCGTTTTCAGCTTTACCTAAAAAAGGGGAGGAACAATCAGGGCTTCCTCCAGAACCACCAGCCCCTTTTATTTGGGGCTTTTGCTACACAGCATCACCACCATCACAGCCTGACAAGCAGGACAGCAGCTCATGGCCGTGGTGCTGCCTGGAATTTGGCCTCCTGAGGCCTTTCCTCGACAGCCTTTTCTTTGGCAACTTCCCCAAGGAGTGACCAGCAACCCCCCCCAGCCCCTCAGTGCCACCACAGGGGGTCCCTGCCCTCGCTTTGCATCCCCAGAGAAACCCCCCAAAACTCAGCCACCCCTCAAACCCACAGAGACCCATGCTCACACCCAGGAGCTCCAGTGGGAGGTCAGGGAGCCTCGAGCTGAGCAGGCTGAGCTTGATTTAGTCCATGAGCAGCTCCCTGGCGTTATCAGCACGGCCAGGGCCGCCCTGCCGAAAGCACTGCAGGGCACACAGCGTGCCCCAAAATAACTCCCTGGGTTGGGACAGCTGCCAAGGCACAGCCGGTACCTTTGGGGACGAACTTCAGCGAGCTGCTGAATATTCAGAAGCGGGACTGGCCCTGCTTGGGCCCATCGTTGAGGAACTCGTGGCCCAGCCCGTTGCCACACTTGCCACACGTCACCTGGAAGAGCAAGGGGAGGGTTGGCAGCAATCCGGCTTTCTCACGGGCTCATGGAAAACAAGCCCGGGGGTGGTTTTTTTGTTACATCCCAAAGGTTCGGGGATCGGCACCTTTAAAGCTCCCGGGCGCTCCTCGCGCTTGGCCACGCTGTCCCCGCGCAGGGTCTCGGTGAAGGCTGGCCACGGGGACGAGTGCTCGTACTTGGCCCGGCTGGAGAACAGCTCATGGCCACACCTGGCACACACGTAGATGCCTGGGGAGGGCGGCAGGAGAGCGGTCAGCGCAGGGGACAGCGGGGGGGACGCGTCAGCGCGGTGACACGGGACACCCGCGTGGGACTTTGCCCACGGGGGTCGCTGCCAGCTGCGGCTGCCGCACCCCACGGAACCCCCAGGGCCACGCAGGGGGATGGAGAGGCAGGACCTCCATTCCCCATAGGGGTTGCCGCAGGGAAGGATCCCCCCAAGGGGCTCCTATAAGGACCGAACCCCCGAGCCCCCATCAGGACCCCCCTCACCATTGGGAAGGATTCCCCCACCCCATTGAGAGGACCCCAACAAGGACCGCAGAGGGGGGACCTCCAGCCGGACCCACGGGTGAAGGATGCTCCGCAGAAGGACCCCCCCAACCCTCCCCCAAACGCTCACCCGGGGGGTTCCGCTTTGCGGGGTGACACCCCCTGCCCGCCCCGCTGGGGATCCCCCCGGCCGCACCCCCGGAGCCCGCGGGGAGCCCCTCACCCGGCTGGAAGTGGTCCTTGAACACCTCTCCCCCCAGGAAGGAGCAGAAGGACATAGCTGCGCCCGCCGCCCCGGCCCGTTCCGCCGGCCCGTT
>VWZW01004381.1:491304-504993 GCA_013397115.1 Edolisoma coerulescens
ACCGGGGGAGACCCGCTCCGAGCCCCCCTCCATCCCCGCGGGGACCCCGGCCCGGGCCCGCAGCCCCCGCGCGGCCTCCCCGGGGCGGTGGCGGAGCGAGGGCAGCCCCGGCGGGNGACGGAGGAGCCTCCGGCACCGGGTCTTCACCGCCAGTACCACCACCGGAACCGGCACCGGCTCCGGCCCTGCTATCCCGGCACCGACATCAGTCCTTGGATCCCGGCACCAGGACCGACCGGCCTCCGCCAGCGCCGGCACCGTCACTGGCACTGACACCGGCACCGTCACTGGCGCTGGCACCGGCTCTTCTTCCCCGGCACAAGGTCCGGTCCCCCCCGGCACCGGGACTGACCCCCACGTTATCCTCCCCCGGCTCTGGGACCCCTCCCACTCCCCGGCATTGCTCGTCCTTCTCCATCACCGGGACCGACCGACCCTTCTCGGCTCCCCGGGCCCCCCCGCCTGCCGCAGGTACCGGCGCTGCGGGGCCCCGGGGCGGGCGGCGGGGCCGGGCAGCCCCGGTTTCCCCAGCAGGGTTGGTGGAGGTTGGGACTGAGGGTCCCTCAAGCACCCCCAGGGCTCTGAGGATGGGTGCAGGCGCGGGCACAGCAGGGACCGCTCTGCCCCGGGAGCGCAGAGCCAGGGTCACCCGTGGGGACCCTCCCACGGAGGGATGCGGGGTTCGACCGGGGCCCGTCGTGGGCGCGGGGGGTCCCGGAGAGGAGGAGGTGACAGCCCGGCATATGGCAAGGTGAGGGCTTTGAAGGTGAACCTGGGCAGGTTCCAAAGGGGCTGAGCTGCTGCAGCTTCCTTCTCCTTCCAAAAATCAGCACCACAAATCCTTTCTTTTTTAGTTTACCCAAAACCTCTCGGACGAGTCCCCGGGCTTAGGCTCTCGTGGAAATGGCACCTTCCTTGGTGCAAGAGGAAAAGATTTTGGTGCCCTTTGGACAAAACCTGGGGTCTGGCTCTGCCGCCCTGGCCCTGCGGCCGCAGCGACGCGCTCGGATGGATCCCCATTCCCTAATGCCAAGGGACGTGTCCGGCGGCCGGGAGCTCCCACCGGGGCTGCGGGGCCGGCGCCGCTGCCCTCTGCATGCTGCCGCTTTGAATTAGGTCAGGCTTCATCCCGGGCGGGCTGAGCTCCCGCTGCAGCCCCGGGGATTGATGGCTCGTGGCAGGCGCCGGGGCAGGGGGAGGAAGGGGCTCCGCACCGCGGGGCGCGGGGAGCCGGGAACGCGCCGCGTCACCGCACGGGAGGGAGGGGGATGCGCTGCTTTGAAAGCGCCCTCCCGTAAGATCCACCGAGATCAGAGGAGCGGGATGTCAGGGAAAGCTCCAAATAGACTCCAGGACCCCGCACACCTTAGAGGTGTGGATTTCCAGGCGGTGGAAGGAGCCGCAGCAGGCAGCAGGTCTTGGCAGCATCATCCATGGGATAACTGCTGCTCCCTGGAATTCCGACAGTGAGGCTGTGCCGGTGTGAATGGGATGATGTTGGAACTGGCTGGATCCTTCCCCATGGCTGAGAGCTCCTGTGAGCTGCAGGGGCCGTGCCATGAGGGATGTGAAGATCTCAGGAAGACGAGCAGAGACTGGGAATGGCTGAGACATGGGAGAGAAGCAGAGTCCATAGAGAGGAACGACAAGGCTTAAGCCCTGGGATGCACAGAGTGGTGTAGAGGCTTTGGGAGTGGGTCCTGGGGCTGGCTCGCTCTCAGCACCCTGCTGGAGGCATTCCAAAGCCCACCTGGCTCCTTGCTCCCCCACCAGCACAAAACCCACTCCCGTATCCACCAGTAAAACCCCTGAGAAGGAGCAATGGGATGTGGAACTGGGAGCAGAGGATGGAGCTGAGATCCCACACTGCCCAGCCCATTGGCCAAAGTTACATTCTGAGCTTGCAGAATTCCCTCAAAGCCACCTCAGTGCTCCCTGATCTCGGGATAATGCAGAGCACTCCAGGGACAGCATCACAGCCGGGTTCTGTCACGGTGTTTTGTGCAGATAATTAGAGAGGGATTTCCAGCTCCTTTGGCTGGGTGAGGAAAGTGCTGCCATGGTGCCACGTCCCCGCCAGCAGCGCCACTGCCACCCTAATTAACCACAGAGGACTGAGGGAAGTTAATGAAGTTGATATTTCAATTAACTTCCTGATTCTACAACCAAAGCAAATACCAGGCAGGCAGTGCCTCCCTGGGAGCTCCCCCCACGCCAGGCTGGGCTGTGCCACCTCCTGCTGCCTTGGCCGTGTGAAGGCAATGTTTTAGGGGGAGATGCCCCAAGACACCAGCCCAAGCTGGGTCTCTGCCAGGTCATGTCCAAGACCTGAATTTGAACCAAAGCTGGGAGCAAGGAGCAGAATTTTGGAGCTGGAATCCAGTGGAGAGGCTCACTGATGGTTACGGCTTTGGTGTGTCCACACACAGCGAGAGGGGACATTGTCATTAGGGGTCTTGTGCCCCTGCCCTGCAGAGATGTGACCATCCTGGGCTGGGTGTCCCAAGCACTGCTCCTCAGCGGACATCCCACCGAGCCCCAATCCCTCTCAGGGATGTCCCGAACAGGAGGGATCACCCCTTGAGAGCTGTTTGCTGGCATCTCCAAAGCCACCGCCATCCCCATCACCCCGTGACCCAGCTGAACCCACCCAGCTGCCCCCAGGAAAACACTTGCAAGGACCTCCATATCCAATTTATCCTGTAAAGAGCAAAAAGATCCCCCCGATCCTGCAGGGCCACGGGCTGGGGACAAAGTCTAGGCTGGGAGGTGGGTTAATACTGAGGCACCTCCACATTCAGTGTTGGCTCTATGATGCCTGAGCCAGCAGCAAAGCCTCCCCCGGCGCTGCACCTCCCTCTCGGGGTGCTGGTGGTCCAGCCAGGGCACCCAGTGGGGTCTATCCTGCTGCCCCCCACCCTCCCCAGAGGTGGCTGCAGCAGCAGCAGCAGCAGCAGCGTAGCCCCCGCTGTACTCGCCGTCCCTGCCAGAGGAGAACTCCCATACAAGCCCAGACTATTATTATCCCCGTCTTCCACTGTGCTAATGGTCTCTCAGGAAACAGACTCCTTTTTTTGCCTCTTTTTTTTAGCTTTTAAAACCCACGAGTACGGGAGCAGTGGGAACGGAGAGCCGGGCACGGCGGAGTGGAACAGCGGCAGCACCGAGCCCACTGCTGGGGAGACACTGTCCTCCTGACCTGGCAGGGACACGGAGCAGTGGCCACGCAGGACCCTCCAAGGACCAGGCCAGGGACATTCTGGTAGGAACAGCCAGGGGTGATGGGCAGTACTGGGGATACTGGGAGTGGCTGTGATGTGGGGCCACTGAGAACCCTGCATGATGAGGGACAGGGGGTGTCCGGGCTGCAGTGCTGGGGTGGGAGGTGGACAGGGCCCTGCGGCATCAGGGGAGGGATCCCTTGGAATCACAGAATCGTGGAATGCTTTGGGTTGGAAGGGGCCTTAAAGACCACCCCTGCAGTGGACAAGAACACCTTCCACTAGAGCAGGTCCCCTCTCAGGCCCAGCTCCACTGCTCATTTCCCTCTGCTCACTCCTCGTTTGGCTGTTCTGGTGGTTTGCCAGGTGCTGGTGGTGCCAGCAGTGCCACAGCCCTGCCCACGGGCTGGATGGCACCAGCCAGGCTCTCTGCAGGGAGCTGGGACCACCAGGACAATCACCCGTGGATGATTTGGGGTTAACAAGTGGCTGCTGTAAAGGAGAAGCAAAGCAAGAGCTGAGATTATATAAAGGGGGCTGGAGGCAGCTGCGGCACAGCCTGTAATTAATTCCTGGCACTGAGGAGCTTTGAAGATCCAGGGCGGCGTGGTGCGAGCGTGAGGCAGCCCCAGGGTCCCTGGGATGCATTCCTGCTCCTGCTGCAGGGATGCTGTGAGGAGAAGAGGGCAGGGGGGGCTGAGCACTGCATGGACCCGCTGGGAGCTGACTCAGCACCGCGGTGGCCCTGCAGAGCCCTTCCTGCAGATCCCTTCTCCGTCTCAAAATCACGGAGGAGGCACGGCTCAGAGTGGGTCAGCCCATGGCTTTGGCAGGAGTGCAGCCATGAGGGATGGTGGTGGCTGGTCGGGACAGGACAGCACTTTGTTGAGGCCAGGAACCCCCTCAGGACAATGGAAACTTTGTGTTAGAAAAACTTTTGTGCCCCCCCCAGTAAAGCCAGAGATTGCTGACTGTGCTTACGGAGCGTCCCCACGCTGCACTGGGGCCGCAGCTTGGGCTGGCTCCATTTGGAGTCATGCAGTGCTTGAAGCAGGGGCCAAACCATGAACATTTAGAGGAGTCAGGGAGTCCTGCCTGCTGGCCTGGCATCCCCCCTCGCAGCCCCAGCACTCGCACTGGGGCCAGTGGAATGTCCTGGTGCAGAAAATCCCCCTGGTTTGGCTGCAGCCCTGGCTGGCAGCTCCGGGCTCTCGGCAGCCCCGTTGCTAATTGCCTGGCTGAGGTTTATCCTCGTTAGACAAGCGGTTTCCCACACGCAGCCATTGAGCTCATCTCACCACGGGGCCTTCTGCATCACATCCCTGCCGGGAAGCACAGGGAGAGCCACAAGCTCTGTGCCCCAAGCGCATCCCGAAACAGGCTGGAAGGCGCCCAGCCCGGAGCGATGGGTCCCGGGAGATGCCCCCAGGCGATGCTGATGGGGTTGGCAGGACCAGGGCAGGGGTGTTCTGTGCCTTGAGGTGACCCGGAGCTCTTCCAGCTCTGACAGCTGCTTCCCTGTCCCTCGGCAGTGCCGTCGGCGATGCGAGCGATGGCAGACCAGGCTGCGGTGGCAGCAGACGCCTCCCCAGCCCTGGCACCGTCCCCGGGCTCACCTCGGCGGGGGGACACCGAGGGACCAACGTCCCATCCCGGCGGCACCAGGGGGGACACCGGCGGCCGGGATGGCTGCGGGCTGCTTCCCACCGCGGACGGGGACACGAAGCGTCCCCCCTCGCCCCAGCCCGGGGAGATGCTCCTGGCCGACCTCCCGCGGGCCCCCCAGCCCCGGCTGAGCCCGGCCAAGTCGCGCACGGCTCCATCGTCGCCCAGCGTGTCCCCGTCGGAGAGCCGAGCCGCCCTGCTCCGGCTGCGCGACGCCAGGCTGGAGGACACGAGGCGGCGGCTGTCGGAGGCCGTGCAGGAGCCCCTCAGCCGCCTCAGCCGCCTCATGGCCGAGGACAGCAGCCCCACGGCCCGGGCCAAGGAGCCGGGGGGCAGCCCCGGGAGCAGCCGCGGGGCCGGAGGCCGCCGGCTGCGGGACTGGACGCCCTGGGAGCCCACCCTGAACTGCCGCTACGAGATCTGCTCCTACGGAGACGTGATCCAGGTGGTGGAGGTGGCACAGAGAGACGCCGAACCCCCGCTCCCACCGCCCGAGGAGCCGCCGCCGGCGCGGTCCGGGGGCACCGTGCCGGGCAGAGCGCTCGCCTCCATCGCCCTCCTCGCCTACGGGTACCTGGTGCTGCCGCTGCCGCCCTACGCCGCCGGGCTCTGCGTGGGGCTGCTCTGCGGGCTGCTGCTGGGCTTCCTCGCCATCCTCCTCCTCGTGCCCAAGGCCCCGCCGGCCGCTCGGGGACCGTGGGGCCGCCTGCGCCCCAAGCTGCTCCCGGGGGAGCCGCGGGAAACCCCCCACCTCCAGGTAGGAGAGGGGCGGTCCGGGATGAGAGGCTGGAGGGAATCCCAGGGTTGGAGGCGCCCGTGGTGAGCAGGAAGCAGCCGACTCCCTCTTCCCCCTTTTCCAGGGCTGGATGAACCAGCTGCACGTGTACGACCCCGAGATTTTCCACCCATCGCTCACGCACTCGGTGCTCGCCGTGCTGGACGGGGCCACCCTCAAGCTGTCCTACCCCAAGAGCAACATCCCGCGCCGAGCCACCTTCGAGGAGGAGATCCTGGACGCCGTCTTCATCAGCCACCGCTGCTACGACCTGACCGACGCCAAGGTGAGCCTGGAGGTCCCCAGGACCCTCCCACGAGGACCCGCCACTCCTGGCCCGGCCTCACCCCGCTCTCGGTGCTGCAGGTCTTCCTGTGCCCGCCCAGCCTGGCCCGAAAGCGGACGTGGAACAAGAAATATCCCATCTGTGTGCTCCTCCCCGAGCCGGCAGAGGGAGAGGGCAGGAGCAGCGAGGAGCACGACACGGAGCTGCAGGGGGATGAGGGGACAAGGAAGGTGCCGGTGTCCGGGCAGGACGTCCCGGGGGACTGCAGGGAGAGGTGCCTGTACCTCTTTGGGCGGACGGGGCGGGAGAAGGAGGAGTGGTACCAGCACCTCGTGCAAGCCTCCCGTGGGACACCCAGCAGCCACGGTGACACCAGGGCAGGTGAGGAGCAGCCACCATGTCCTCTGGTCTGCACTGGGACTGATCCCAGAACACAATCCCTTGGTGGGCAGCAGTGAGCATGGAGGGACATGGAGGAGCCCAAAGTGCAGCCAAGAGGGTTCACCTCGTCAGCACAGGGTGGGAGGCATGTCACTGGCATCATGGACAGGCATCATGTCACCCCTGATGCCATCCTGACCCAACAGATTGGATATTGGGAAAAATTCTTTCACTGAAAGAGCTGTCTGGGCCTGGCACAGCTGCCCAGGGCAGGGGTGGTGTCCCCATCCCTGGAGGGAATTAAAGCCATGTGGCACTTGGGGACATGGGTCAGTGCTGGCCTGGACAGTGCTGGGGAATGGTTGGATTGATGACATTAGAGGGGTTTTCCCAGCTAAATGATTCTCTGATTCCATGTCCCCAGGCACGGGATCGGCTCCGCAGAGCAGCGGCAGCAGCAGCGGGGGCAGTGCTGAGGACATCCCATCCACAGATTCAGCCAAGGATCTGTCAGGAAGCGTTGAGGAGATTTACCTGGATTACAGCACCTACATGGCCCGATTCGTGCCAGCACAGGGGGCACCTAGCCCAGACCAGAGCCCCTCTCACGGAGCTCTGGGCAGCCCCACGCCCACAAAGGTGAGTGGGACAAACCCAGCAGTGGGAGCGGAACTCGAGCGCTAAGCAGAGGCTGATGGACCCCGCATGGAGCCACTGCCAGTCTGTGGCTGGTTTGAGCAGCTAAGCCCCGGGGCACGGGAGCACCGGGACAGCAGGTCCCACTGCTCACGGGGCCACTTCGCTGCAGGGGCTGGTGGCTGCTGTCCCCCCACAGCTCGGCGAGGACACGGCGAGCATGGCCTGGATGAACGCGCTGGTGGGGCGCATCTTCTGGGACTTCCTGCGGGAGCAGTACTGGGCTGAGCAGGTGTCCAACAAGATCCAGAAGAAGCTGAGCAAGATCAAGGTGAGAGGCAGGAGTATCAGATCACTCGGGGCAGCCCTGTTCCCAAGGCCCCACGGCGAGTGCTGGGCTGTGGTGACCATCTCCCATGGGGTTTCCCTCCATCAGCTCCCGTATTTCATGAACGAGTTGACGCTGACAGAGCTGGACATGGGCACATCCATCCCCTCAGTGCTCAGCGCCTCCAACCCCACCATCAATGAGCAAGGTAAGAGCCCCACAGAGGGACAGGGACTCCAGGGCTGGCTCCAGGATGGCTTTACTGAGCTGCCAGCCTGGTCCCCGAAGCTGGGAGGTTTTGGCAGCACACAAACAGCTCTGACCCCTGTGGTGCTGACCTGATCTCACCCTGTCCCTCTCCCTGGCAGGACTCTGGGTGGACATGGAGGTCACCTACAGCGGCTCATTGCAGATGACGCTGGAGACAAAGATGAACCTCAGCAAGCTGGGGAAGGAGAGCTCTGCAGAGGAGAGTGGCCCCGCAGAGGCAGGCGGAGAGGGGTAAGGAATCTGTCCATGGATGGGCTCATCCTGCTCCTCCTGCCTGAGTGAGGCGAGGCTGCTGTCCCCAGAGCACCCCATGATCTCCTGGGGCTCGCAGGGCCAGGCCGCGGCTGATCCTGCTGGCAGACAGCGATGCGGAGTCATCCAGCGCCGGCTCCTCCGACGAGGAAGATGTCACCACTGCAGACCCCGTGGGAGCCACGGGGGAGCGGCTCCCCCCACCTGGCACCGAGGGGTAAGGGGGTGCTGGGGGTCTGTGCCATGGGGGGCACGGGGAGGTGCTGGGGGACGCACGCTGCCACATCAGCACGGGAGCTTGGGGATGGTGTCCCCAACAGGGCACACACAGCACATCGTGGCAGCTTTCAGAGGGGACTCTGTCCCTGTGGGGTGCTGTGGCAGAGGGCTGGGGGACCCCAAAACCCATCAGGGCTGAGCTGGGGCCCCTATTGCTTTAGTCACGTCAGTGGCAACAGCACGAGCCGGAAGATCCTGCGCTTCGTGGATAAGATCGCCAAGTCCAAGTACTTCCAGAAGGCCACGGAGAACGAGTTCATCAAGAAGAAGATGGAGGAGGTTTCCAACACCCCGCTGCTGCTGACGGTGGAGGTGCAGGAGCTGGCAGGAACCCTGGCCATGAACATCCCCCCGCCACCGACCGACCGTGTCTGGTACCAGCTCTCCTTCCCCCCACGGGCACATCCTCCTTCCAGCTCCCCTTGCTCCCTGTGAGGAGCCAGCTCCAGGCTTTTGGGCTCATCTGGGGCACCAACAACCCAGGGCTGTTCCCCAAAGGGGCTCACAGACCTCAGGCTCATTTCTCTGAGTGTCCACCCAGACCAACACAGGATCTGGGTACCCTGAGCTGTGACCTCCTACCTAAAACCCAGCAGTGGGGCCACCTGGGCTGAGCCACATCTTTGGGAGGTGATGCTTTCTGCCTCTTTCCTTTCCCCTCACAGGTACAGCTTCCGAGTGCCGCCGCAGCTGGAGCTGAAGGTGCGCCCGAAGCTGGGCGAGCGGGAGGTGACATTCCTGCATGTCACTGAGTGGATTGAGAGGAAGCTGAAGCACGAATTTCAGGTGCCTGGGCTGTTCAAGGGCTCAGCAAACCCTGCTGGAGGCTTGGGCATTGCTGCCATCGGGGAGAGTCAGCCTCAGTTTGGGCCAGTTGTTTCTGCAAACAGCCAACATCTGGTCTGGTCTGGCCAGCTTGGAACAGTGAAGTCACAGAACCCAAATAACAAGTTCTAGGACTGAGGAAAGGTGATTTCCTCCCACCATTTGCAGGCCTGCCCCAAGCAGGGAGGGTTTGGGGCGTCAGGCAGTCCCAGGCAGACACCCTCAAGAAGGGCTGAATCCACCCATCTGCTCTGGTTTGGGGATGTTTAGGAGATTTACCTTCCCAAGGGTTTGTTTTTAGCCTCTCACCTCTGGTCAAAAAGCAGAAATGTCCCCACAGGTATTTAGGGCCCCCCAAAAGCCACCCATTTGGATGGCTTCAAAGTGCTGGTCCTTGCCCTGCTATGGCCACCCCTGAAGCCATAGAGGTGAGCAGGGCAAAGATAAACTGTTCCTGCTTGTCCCCATGCTGATATCCAGGGCTGGGACCCCCCTGGGGCTGCTGCTGCAGGGGTGGGGGCCCAGGACCTCCCATTCACAGCCCCGGTCTCTGAGCCAAGCGTGGCTCCTGCCAAGCCACCTCCAGGCAGTGTCCCCGTGGTGTTCAAACCCACTGACTTGTTATTCTGAATTCCTCTTTTCAGAAAATTTTGGTGATGCCAAACATGGACGATCTCATCATTCCCATCATGCGCTCTGGCCTGGATCCTTGGCCACCCACCACGGGACTGCCCCGGGACCCGCCAGCCAAGGGGGACAGGAGGATCTGAAGCACAACCCCAGGGGCAGGGACAGTGCCCGGAGCTCAGGGACCTCGCTGGGACATGGGGACAGCCAAGGCCTGGCCACTGACTGCAGCCAGGGCTGTGCCTGGATTCATCCTCATCCTCTGCTTCTGCAGATGAGCCTCCTCAAATCCTGCAAGCACACATTCAGGGCACAACCCGGCTGCTGGAGACCCAGGAATTTCATGGCCACGTTCCCAGGACTCCTGGTCAAGCAGGCAGCTCTGGACAGTGGAGGGCTGGGCTTCCCACTGTCTGGTTCCCAAAGAGGGTGCAGGACACCTGGACCAGTTCTGCACCAAAGGAGCTGGGATCATCGCTGATCCAAAATTCCCAGCTCCGGGGCATCCCCCGCTCCCTGCAGGCAGCTGGGCTGCAAGGAAAGCACAGGTGGGAAAGGAGTCCCAACTGAATAAATCCATCGCTGCCCAGCCCTGCCTAGCAGCCCTCTTGTTGTACACAAATTCCCATCTCTGCTGAGGATTCCAGCTGGGATCAGGGGCTTTGAGCAGGGAGAAGCCCTCGGGTTGTACCTTCAGCTCGGCAAAAGCAGTGCCTGGGGGTGGGTGGGAGAGGCGGTGAGGGGAGAGACAGTCAGGCAGCCTGGGCAGAAGCAGGTCATGGGGAGGCCCTGTATTCCCAGTGGAAACTGGTGCAGAAGTGCTGGTACATGCTCTGCTCTCTGCTGGATGAGAGGAAGGGGAGTCTTCATGGTGGTTTGGTGAGTGGGAAAAATTCACTGGGCAAAGGAAAGGGAGGATCCAGAGGACAGAGCAGGCACTTGGCTGTCCCAGCTAGTCCCTGTCCGTGTGGGCCAGTCCCAAATGCCACTTTTCCCATCCCCACCTGCTGAGGAGCCTGAAAACAGGCGAGACACCCCTCCAGAAGGAAGAGAGGGAGCAGGCATGGCTTGGAGCCCCTTTATTGGAAGTGCCCAGTCAGGCAGCCTTGGATCTCCATCCTTAGAGCTCTTCCTGCACACCTGGCTTCTCCTTCACCAAGTGTTTCTTCTGAGGGCCCTGGAAGAGAGCAGAGAGGAGAGTTTGGTGTTAGAGACACAGACCTGGCCTGCATGGCTGTGTCTGGGCTGTGGGGAGCTCTGGCCAGCAGCTGAAAAATGGGGTTATCCCACAGCAAATCAACCCTATGGGAACAGATGGCAGGAATTACTTATGTCCCTCAACTTCCAGACAAATGTGATGTTTTACCACAGAATCCATGAGGGAACATGGCAAAGAAAAGAGCTGCACCCAGGTCAAACCTCCTCCTGTCACCGAGCTCCTCATCACAGCAGCTCAGGGCTGGCAGTGACACAACAGGCTCCTGACACTGAGCTGAAGGAAATCAGCTTAACCTCTAAAGAGCTCTGCAAAGGCAGTGCCTAACCAATCCCCCTGCCAGCACTAAGGAGGCTTAGCCAGCTTCACATGGCATTTCTGGCTGACAGGCCAGATCCAGACCCAGTTTACATCTGCGTGGGATCCAGGCAGTTGTTTCTTTCCCTTCTCCTTCTCTCTCTCCTGGTTTACTCAGTGCTTCCTCCACTTCAGACTCAGACTTGCACCAGCCTGGTGAAGGCTGCAAAACTATTCAGAAGACTTCTGTGTTTGGATTATTTAATTAATTTTTTTTTTGCCCTGGATTTAAGAAAAATACATTGCTTGGCCTTCTTGAAAGCTTCTGACAAAAGCACCACAAATTTGCATCTGCATTTGACCCAAACTTTTTTCCTCTAAGAACATTAAAGCTATAAATCATTCCAAACAAATCAAAGCAGTGCACAATTCCAAGTGAAAGGGACCATATGGCCAAGACAGTGCCTGCCAAGTTAACTGCTTGTTTAAAACTTCCCGTGGTAAATGGGAACTGGTTGCCCATATGGTCTATTATTTGCTGGTTGAGTTGTCTTGGATCACTCACACAACCATCCTGTTCTTCCTTAGCATCATTTCTGCAGTGTGAGCTGAGCTCGTGGCTGTCTTTAGGCAAGAGAGTCTCAAACATTCATTTGGCTGTTGTTGTATCGAGAAACAGATCATAGAATCGTGGAATCATAGAGTCCTGTAATGGTTTGGGTTGGAAGGGACATAAAACTCATCCAGTTCCACCTCTCTGCCCATGGACACCTGGAAGCTGCTTGGTTGGAGCCAGTCGGTTGCTTTAGCCCCACGATGAGCTGGAGGCAGCCTGAGGAACTCACCATGAAAGCTCTCTTTTCCTGAGCTGTCTGGAAGCGGCCGTGGCCGAATTTGGAAGTGGTGTCAATGAATTTGAGCTCGATGGCTTCATGGGCCCGGCGGCTTGTGTGCACCAGGAGGGACTGGGAAAGAACAGTCACAACAAATCAGGATAATCGTCACAGAAAATCAGGACAGCTGTTCTCATGGCAGCAGGGTTGGAATATCCTCTAAACAAATATCTCCTCAAAAATCTGTGTTCTCAGAGCAACACCTTGGTGCTCAGGTGGTGGAGAGCTTGCAGAGCTGCTCTTCACTCAGCATTTCACAGAATCACAGAATCAGCTAGGCTGGAAAAGACCTCTGAGTTCTCCAAGTCCAACCTATGACCTAACACCACCTTGTTAACCAGATCATGGCACTGAGTGCCACATCCAGTCTGTCCTTAAACATCAGTGACTCCACCACCTCCCTGGGCAGCCCATTCCAATGCCCAATCACCCTTTCTGCAACAATCCAAGGTTTCATTTCTGAAATGAACCTCAACCCTCAGAGCTCTGAAGCTCTCCAGAGAGGCTCCATCCACCTGCCCACACCACAAGCCCTCCATCTGTCAATGGCCTCAGCACCACACTCATGTGCGACACAGCACCAAGGACCCTCCCAGTGTCCCTGCCCAGCATTTGGAGGGTTCTCCATGTGGGGAATATGTCCCTGGGGAGCTGCCGCCCATCCCAGCCTGGTGCTCTCACCTTCCGGAGGGTGAGCACGCGCTTCCTGGTGCCCACCACGCAGCCCTTCAGCATGAGGAAGTCATTGTTGACCTCCCCGTAGTGAGGGAAACCACCCTGTGGGGAGAGCAGAGGGGTTGGTGGGCAGGAGAGCTGGCTGGGAGGGTCAAGAGGGTCACAGCCCTGTCACCCCTCAGCCCTTACCAGAGGCGTGATGGTCTTCTCGGTGATATCATAGTGCGTCGAGGCGTTGTTCCTCACCACTTTGCCATCCTCCACGTGGATCCCATGGCCAATGCGGTAAATCTGGGAACAGACAGGCAGCAGAGATGGAGACTCTCCTGCCCCTTGCTGAGGAGCTTCACAGGGTGACAGAATCCCCCACAGAATCACATGGTTTTCACCAAGGTGTACCCTCGAGCAGTGGCAAAGCACCAGGAAAGACATGGAGATGTCTACAGCAGTATCTGGGAGGATAAGGGCAGCTGAGAGCACTGTGGGAAGGAGGATGGTGGTGGGATGGGAGGCCTGAGGGAGCCCCCCTGGGCCATACCTTCTTGTTGATCTCGGTGCGGTGGTGGTAGCCCTTCTGGCCAGCCCGGGCGATGGAGTAGCCCACGCGGGCTGGGTGCCAGGCCCCGATGCAGGCCACCTTCCGCAGGCCCTTGTGTGTCTTCCTGGGCAGCTTCTTGGTGTGCCAGCGGCTGGTCACCCCTGGGAGCATGGGAACAGCGGGCAGGGTCAGCAGGGAGGGGCAGGGCTGGGGCTGGGGCTGGGGCTGGGGAAGGAGACTCCCATCATTCTCCTGAGGGAGAGTCCAATCGTTCTCCTGAGGGACAGTCCCATCGTTCTCCTGCAGTTCTCAGAGGAGGCTGTGTTGGGAGGAGCTCAGGAGCTGTTCTCACTTCCCACGGCTCTGATCAGACTGGGACATGTTCATGCACACACCCAGGGACACCCACACCCCTGTATGTGTGGGGTTTGTGAGACATTCACACAATCACAGAATGGTTTGGATTGGAAGGGACCATAAAGACCATCCAGTTCCAAGCCCTGCCACAGGCAGGGACACCTCCCA